>JAOEGL010000006.1:112976518-113551518 GCA_034509955.1 Urosaurus nigricauda
GGTTGGACTGGATGGCCCTCAAGGCCTCTTCCAACTGTATGATTCTATGGTTCTAAAAGCAGTTAAAAACAAACTATTAAAAGGAAGAAGAAATATAAACCATGAAAACAATGCAGCACTGAGCAGTCAGTTCTCAAAGGCCTGTCAAAACAAAGAGGTCTTCCCCAAGGCAGGGCACCAGTCAACCTCTATAAAGACTTCAAGAATGTAGGAACAGACACTTTGAAGGCCCTCTTCTGTGTTCCCACCAAATATATTTGTGAGGGTGATGGGACACAGAGAAGATCTCAAGATCCTGGCAGACAGGAAGATATGGTTTTTCAGAGACTGGCCAACTTCAGAATAGGCTTCTCTGATACATTTCATAATGGAAAGCAGCTGATATACAGGTTTCTGTCACCAAAAATACTGTTAAGTATCCCAGGACAAGACTCTTGTACTTGCCACATGGGACCCCCAAAGCTGTTTTACCAGCCTTCTAGCCATCAGGATTCCATAGACAATCCATTTTCTAGCCCTCCCCCAAACTGCCTTTCCCCCAAAGCCTTGAGGAGTGGCAATTCCCCCCCCCCCAATACTGTCCAACATTAGAAATACTCATATTTTCACTTCAGGTTTTTTTCCCCGTTTTTGGCAGTCCCTGCAGCCTGCCATGAATCAAGGTCAACTTGAGGGCAGTTAACACCAAGAACAGCAGCAGCCCTCAGAGGTTTCAGAAAAGTGGCTCTGGATCTGACATCATTGCCCATACCTGTTAATAGGGCTAAGATGAAATGTCACGCACTTTCAAACTGGGAAAAGTTTACCATTCAAATTATCTCTTCATGGGTTTTTTTGGGGGGGGGGGTTTGGGGGAGGAATCGTGACACCTAAAACATTATCTTGAAAATTCTGCTTTAAAGGACAGCTAAAGGAGCTGCGAATCTCAATATGTTTCTGTGTGTTTATTTTGCAAGAATCAGTTTACTTTTCTTTCAATTGAAAGATGATACTGATGATAACCTGCAACCCAAAAACTGACAATTTAGCTCGAATCAACATGTGAAATTGGCCAGTTTCCCATCTCCTTTGGCCTTTTCCCAAAACACCCTTCTCATTCACTTTAATCTTCCTTCAATTTTCCTGTTTTTCACTGTCTACCCAGCTCCTTTTCTTTAGCTATTTTAAATCCTTAAGACACCCAAGAATATCTTTTCTGCAAGTTGGGATCACTCTGTAGTCACTGGATTCTCCCAAACCATTTTAATCCCTGCACAATGTTTTAAGTGCAACTGAATTGATTACTTTCTATTCCTTTGCAGAAGGTCTTCTGAAACTAAGTTTTCTGACTCTTTTTTTCCTCTACAGAGGGAGGACTTTAAATATTTCATGCAATTATGCCCCAGACTCCATCAATAATTGCAACACAGGAAATGCAACATAGATTAAGAAAAATAATTTGTGATACTTTAAATTAAAAAACACAACCTTTTGCTATGAATGTTTAAGCAATCATGTATAACATCCTTATGCAGTACCTTTCACACCTTGACTTTAATCCAACAGTTGTTTAGCACTTTGTTAGAAAGCTAGGCATGTCAATATATTAAAAGCAGAAAGCAAGGCTTATCAATTTGTGGCTTGAAGCCTATTGGGTAGTCCCAAGTAGAACAGACATACTGAATCATTAGTTTTGTGGTCAGTCTACAGATAGGTAAATCCTATTCTTTCCATGGATATACTTCTTCCTCCTTCTCTTCCATGTGATGAATGAGAGACCTCCAAGAGCCTTCTCTGGTCTTGCATACTCAGAACTGTGCCTTCCTTCATTGAATCAGTCCACCTGTCATGCAGTCTTTCTCTTTTCCTACTGAACTTTCATTTTACCAAGCATGATTGCCTTTGGAAATGACTGGAAAAGACAATGCTGGAGGGCAGTAGAAAGAGATGGCTGGATACAATCAGAGAGGGGAGGACAGGGGCTCTTGGAGATGTCTGCTCACAGGGTTGCCGTGAGTCAAAGTTGACTTGAGGGCAGTTGTTAACAACATTGTCTTTTCCAGTAAGTCATGTTGTCTCACGATGTGTCCAAAGTATGGCAGCTTGAGTTTAGTTATCTTGGCTTCTAGGGAGAATGCAGGCTTGACTTACTTTAGGGCCCATTTATTGGTCATTTTGGCATCCCACAGTATCCGACGAATTCTCTTCTGGTGCCACATTTCAAATGCATTGATTTCTTTAGAGTCAGCTTTCCCCATTCTCCAGCTTTTACACACAGTAAACAGAAATTGGTTCTATTCTAGCTGATACTAACAACAGAATTTAGGCTAATGGATTGTTTATGCTTTTATCTATGGGCTAAATTTTCTTAACATGCCCAAATTCAATAGTACCCATATGGAATAAGGTATGAAGGGGACTTCTTGTTCTTGGCATGTACCCTATAGATATAGGATTTGCAGTACCAGAATTTCCTTACACATTCCTATGCTTCACTTGATTCTGATGCAAAGCTCCCACCCTGAATTAATTTTTGTAGTGATATGGCAGCATGGTTAATATGTTTGTTATCTAATTTTTGTTTTGCTAACATTTTAATTTTTAATTCATGTTTTCTGCATTTCTTCGTAGATAGTTGTTTGCCGCCTGTGTTTTTCTTTTATTCGGTGCTTTTTTTGGCTTACTGAAGTCTATCTCTGTCCCCTCATGACATGATTTTCTAAAAGTAGTACTTTGTAACAACCTCTTTCCTCATCGCCTTCTGTCCTTGTGAAGAAAGCAAAATACACACACACACACCAACATTAATTACAGTGAATGCAAGTACAACAGTCAAGCGTTTCTCCGAGAATTGATTTTTCAAAACCCAGATCTATTGTATCTATTTTTCCCCCCTTTATTCCTCTGCTTTACACAGCTGGAAAAAAAAATTAAACTGTTTGATTACGACTGATAGAGAAGAAATATATAGGGAGGATATAATGAAACGAAGTAAAAATAATGATAAAATAAGAAAAGAAATCATTCTATTTGACCCCCAGCTTGGCTGTGAACCCCACTGGGTGACCTTGGGCAAGTCACATATTCTCAGCCTCAGGGGAAGGGAATGGCAAACCTCCTCCGAACAAATCTGGCCAAGAGAATCTCATGATAGGTTTGCCATAAGGTCGCCATAAGTCAGAAATGACTTGAAGGCACTGAACAACAACAACAATTTAGCCTTCCACTTCTTGTGAGCCTCTTGTTTTGGAGTATCCTCTCCAACAAGTATAATGCATGAGAGCGGTAGTTGAAACCATCTAGAAAACAAGACTTTGGGGGAAAGTGTTCTACACAGATTGGTACCCACAAGTGCAAAGGGATGTAGGGCTTTGCACCCAACTTTTAGGTTTGTGTAGAAGCAGAGAAACTCATGAAGTACAGCTTATTAGTTGGGAGAAAGGCAGGATATAAATTCAATAAATAAATACATAAAATGTAGAGTGAAAATGGTCACACCTATCACCTGAACAGGGTTGGGGTTAGGGTTGCTATACGGTGGAAGCAACTGAAACTCACACAACAATAATAACAACAACAACAAAGGCGATGTGTGTTTCCATTCTCCAGAGTGGACACCCTGAAGTCTGAGGGACATAGTAACAGTCAAACCACTGTGCCATGAAATGAAATGAAATAATGAAATCCACAAAACGGTGATCCCTTTATGGGACCAACCACAATGCACAAAATACATGTTGCAATACAAGCACATGCACCTCAATCAAGGGATCACTGTTTGGTGGGTTTTTTGAGCCAGTGTGGCATAAGACTATTTATGACTCCAGAGATCAGGACTGGAATTCCAAAACACCCTCCATTTTGAGCATGGCTATGAAGCATGGCTTAATATTCAGACGGGGCGGCCAGCCCTTCTCCTTTTCCAGGACATCTCCTCCATTCCAACCTTCTTTCCAGGAGGAATCTGGAGCAGGACAAAGGAATAGAACTCTGAAGCCTGGATTTCGATTTCGATTTACCCAGAATGGCCCCTGACCCTCCTCCTCCCCCCCCCCCCACGTCCCAGATTTCTCTCCAAGAGGGGGAGGCCCCAAACGTCCCTCCATTTGGAGCAGGGCCCAAGAGCCTGGAGGGTCTCGGAGGGTTGGGGGCTGTAAGGTTGGTTTTCGCTTTTTCCTTTGGCCGCGTCCGCCCTCAGCCTGGGACGCCCCCCAGCAGGCCTTCTCCTCCTTCGGGGCTGGGAGGCCTGGGACACCTTCACCAGGGAGGGACCGGGGGGGGGGGCAAAGGGCCCCAAAGGCCCAGGAGGAAGGAAGGAAGGAATTAGGAAGGGAGGGAGGGAGGGAGGGAGGAAGAAAGAAAATTAGAAAGGAAAGAAGGAAAGAAGGAAAGAAATAAATTAGAGAGGGAGGGAAGAAGGAAAGAAAGAAAGAAAGAAAGAAAGAGAAAGAAAGGAGGAAAGGAGGAAATTAGGGAGGGAGGAAGGAAGGAAGGAAAGAAGGAAGAAAGAAAGAAAGGGAGGGAGATAGGAAGGAAGGAGGGAAGTCCTCCTCAGCTCCCAACTTCAGGCTGCAGCCACACTGCAGAAGTAACCCGGTTTGGCCCCGCTTTAACTCTTTGTCTGGATCAATTGCTATGGGATTCTGGGAGTTGGGGTTTGTTGTGGGGCCCAGAGCGGAGTTTCTTTCTTTCTTTCTTTCTTTCTTTCTTTTTCTTTCCTTCCTTCCTTCCTTCTTTTCTTCCTTCCTCCGCTCCGCTCTGGGCTCACAACATACTCCAACTCCCAGAATCCCATAGCCTTGATCCTGACACAGAGTTAAAAGCGGGGCCAAAGCGGGTTCCTTCTGCAGTGTGTCTGCAGGCGGGTGTTGCTCAGTGGGAGCGGACGGAGCCTTGTCCGAGGTGCTGGGGGGGGGGGCGTCTGGCCGTCTTCCTGCGTGGAGGGGCTGGGGGGGCCGTGGTGGGGGGCGCTGCTGCTGCTGATGTCAGAGTCCGGAGGCGCCGGGATTGGAGCGCGGGACGAGGCTCCGCCGCCGCGAAGAAGAAGAAGAAGAAGAAGAAGAAGAAGAAGAAGAAGAGGGAGCCCGTCCTGAGTGATTGGCTTCTGAAGGGACGCCGCCGGGCCCAAAGAACCGGCAGCAGAGGGGCCACATCAAAAAGAGAGGGAGGGAAGAAAGGAAGGAAGGAAGGATCGAAAGGAAGAGAAAAGCAGGCGCCCTCCCTCCAGCCTCTGATCAAAGCCAAGCGCCCCGGAATGAAGGAGTGAGGAAGAAAGAAAAGAAAGAGAGAGAAAGAGAGAAGGAAAGAGAGAAAGAAAAAAGAGAGAAAGAAGGCAGCTGCAAGGAAAGCGACGCAGGAGGGAAGAGGAGCAGCCTTTATATCAGCAGCCTCTCGTTCATTCCTTCATTCATTCATTCCTTCTTTCCTTCTTCTTTTTAGAAACTCTGCTGGCACTGAAGGAACTTGCCCCGAAAGTGAGAAACACGACTTTGAAGGCGACACAACAACAACAGCAACAACAACAACAACAACAACAAAGCGAGGGAAGGGAAGGCAAAGCAGCCGGGAAGGAAGGGATCATCATCCCCATCATCATCGTCGTCATCAATCTCTTGATTCCATTTATCAATTTGAAAAGTCTGCTTCTGCCGGAGAAACCAGAAAACAAGCTTGACAGGACTTGAAGGAGGCAACACAACCGCAGCATCGACAGACAGCAGCCACAGCAACAACAACAACAACAACAACAACAACAACAACCACAGCAACCACAACACCCCTCTCTGCCCCGAGAGCCATCCCGATCGCGGGTCAGACGGAGAAGGGGCGCCGGAGGGGAGCGGGGCGCCGTCGGGCCGTCGGCCATGACCTCGGTCTTGGGGAGCAGCCGCGGCTCCGGGGCTCCCGGCAGCCAACTGAAAGGGAAGCCCAAACGGAGGAGGAGGAGGCGGCCCAAGAGGAAAGGTGAGCCCCGCAGCCGCCCTCTCCGTGCGGCCACACTGCAGCACTGACCCGCTTTGGCCCCGCTTTGGTTGCCTTGCCTCAAGGGCTCTGGGATTCGGGGAGTTGGAGGTTGTGGTGGGGTTCAGAGTAGAGGAAGGAAGGAAGGAAGGAAGGAAGGGAAAAAGAAAGGAATGAAAGAAGGAAGGAAGGAGAGAAGGAAGGAAGGAAGGAAGGAAGGGAGGAAGGAAGGACGGAGGCTCTAGTGAAGGGCAGCCTCCTCAGCTCCTCAACTTTAAACAAGCCCAGCTCTAAACCCCTTTGTGTATTTGTGTGTGTGTGTCTTCTTGCCCCTCTTTTCTCTTTTTTGTGGGGATTTCTTCCTGAGGGGTACAAATATCCTCTTTCTGAGGGGAAAAGGGCAAAAAGAGGGGGAGAGACTTTCTCCCAAAGAAAGTCCATCTCTGAGGGAAAGAGGGCAGGAAATGTCTAATTCTCCATTTGTAAGCCGCCTTGATAGGCTGAAGAGCAGAGTATAAAGAAATAAATATCAATACTACTACTACTACTATCTATTGGGGTTGTTTCTCCCTCAGAAACCCCTTGGGTTGAAGAGCTTGGTAAAAATAAATATCATTATTATATATCATCAATAGGGGTTGTTTCTCCCTCAGAAGCCCTTTGGATCCAAGAGCTTGGTAAAAAGAGGGATTATATTTGTGGGGAAGGTTATTTATAAATAGCCTCAAACCCCAAGGTGGGATGGAGAGAGAAAGAGGCCAAGAGACACTCTGAGAGGAGAAAACACAGGAGAATCCCAATACTTACACATCCAAAGGGAAAGAGCATATAATATTTATATATAGCAGGGGGGCGGAAATTATGAAAACCTCTTTCTCCTCTTAATTTCACTCAATTTTTGCAGTTGTGTGTTAGGAAAGAGCCTCGCAGCCTTCCTTCTCTTTACCCTTCTTCCCATCATGGTTCGAATACAATATATAGCCAGAGACTGCATTTTGGAAAGTGGGAGCATCTCTAGCTAGGGCTGCCTTTGACGCCTGGCGGATGTTTAAAAATGAAAAACCAACCAAGAAGGAAAGAAACTCCAAAACAACAGAAAAAAAAATTGAGGGAGAAATGGGGGGGGGGAGTCCCTCCTGCCTTGGTCTGATGCAGCCAGGAGTCTGTGCCCCAAAGGATATTTTTATTGTGAAGTCAAAGGGTTTCATGGCCAGCATCCATAGTTTTTTGTGGGTTTTCCGGGCTCTGTGGCCATGTTTGAGAAGAGTTTATCCCTGGAATAAACTCGTCTAGAAAGTGGCCACATGACCCAAAAACCCCACAAAACAAACTAGATATTTTCTATTCTTACTTTCGTGCATAGGAGTCACTTTTACTCCTCTACCAAAGGTTGTGTTCACACTGGAGAAATCAACCGGTTTAAGTGCCATGGCTCAATGCTGTGAAATTCTGGGAATTGTAGTTTGTTGTGGGGCCCAGAGCGGAGCAGAGCTGGGCCCCACAACAAACTACAATTCCCAGAATTTCACAGCATTGAGCCATGGCACTTAAACTGGTTTATTTCTCCAGTGTGAACACAGCCAAAGTCTACACCCCCCCACCTACTCTTCGCCTACTTTCCTAGATACTACATGAATTCTTTGTCATAATAAAGTCTTGTTTTTACCTCACCACTCTCTCCTGTATATTCGCCACGCAGGTATATTTGCCACCAGTTTACCAGAAGCTCAGGTTTATAGCATTGGAAGCCACGCTGCTGCTGTGCTTTGTATAGAAACTTCCAGTTTTACCCAAATCAAAAAGGGCTCCTCATGAGTGAACCAGGAACAGGGAGAAAAAGCCGGACTAGCCGCAAAGAATCCTCAGATATAGTACTTTGTTTTTGTCCCTCCCATTCATAATTTCAAAAATCATCTCCATCGAAATGGGATAAGTGCCTAGTTTCATTGTAGTAAAGTTGACCCACCGGGATCACTGTCCTATCTGGGGAATAAAATAGAAGCGCATGCAAAATTATGTCCCATTCAATCCTCTGTCAAGAATATATTTGAAAGGGAGATGCTTATTTGTATTTGCAGGAAGGTGTGGAATAAAATAGGCAAGAGGCGAGGAAGGAAGGAAGGAAGGAGGCCAATTTGGTGACAGGTTGTTTCCGGCAAGTTGTCATTTTTATACCTTGTTTGTTGTTGGACCTTTTTTCCTCTTTTTTTGCCATGTTTTGTTGCGTTTAAAGTTAGGGGGTGCATTACTCTGCCTTCTCTATGGAGCGCCGAATTCTATAAATGATAGATGAGCAATTATCCTAATCTGAAAAAAGAAAGGAGCCAAGCTTCCGAATGTCACAGAAAGCAGGAAAGTATTGCCTGAGATTAAAGCTTTCCCTCACAGCTGCCCTGTTTCCTTCCTAAAGGAAGGAGGAGATGTGGCCAGCGGATTGCTAATGCTGTGCGTGTCGCCACAGTTACCACCAAAAAGATGCGGCGAAAATAGTTGAAAGTCAAATAAGTGTGACAAGCGCAAAGTAAGCTGGAGCCTCACTCGGAGAAGTGTGTTCGGCTGCAGAGATGCTCAGCCCAAAGTCTCTGATCTGAGCAGCAATTTCCACCTCGTCTCCAGTTGCCATTTGTTACAGGGGCCTAAGATAAGTTTCTGTCAGCTTACTCAATCACCACAAGACTGATTTTTCTTTTTCAAAGCTGGCATAGAAATGGTGTGTGTCATGCGTCACCCCCACCTCAAACCTCTGGGAATTAATCAGCCTTCTTGTTAGAGCCCTAAAATATTGCTTGCATAGGTTAGGGATTTTATTGCTTTCTTATTCAATATGGTGAATATACCTGTGTAAAATTTGAAGACAGAGGTTAGGTAAACCAAGCCTTCCTTAATATGATTGTTTCTGTGCAATACACAGTGTTTCCTTTCAGTTTGGACTTCCCCCAGTAGGCACCTAGAAGCAAACTAAACCCTCAAATATGCCTGTAAGAAGAAGGCACATGAATAAAACAGTGCTATGTATGTTGTCATCTTTTAGTGATTTTAGTGGGGGGAAACACCTTAGGTGTAGCTTCTGATGGAAAGGGAGCTTCTAGAACTGTTCCAGAATTCTTTAAAATATAAAGTTGGAGGAAAGAACCGACATTATGTATTGATTTTTACTAAAGGTATTCAGCCAGAAGTTAGCTCTAGATTATTAGTGAATAAGCGTTTCATATTGTAACCAAGATTCCATACTTTACTTCCTAATTCTGTCATACAGAGCTTATAAAAGATATGTCTGCTTTCAAGGTAGTATTTGAAAGTTACTGTCGTTGTAATTCTATCTTTTGAAATGAATCGAGAATTCATTTTAACCAAAACGGCTATGTTAAAAATGGCTTTGCGTGCCAATTCTACCAAGTAACTTTGTTTTTAAGCCAGTGGATTTGAAAAATTCATTCACTTTGTACACTTTCTTCTACACTCCTCTCTCACTTTCTCTTTCTGCCTTGTTCTCTTTTTTGACTGTTAAATTCAGTGTGGATACACAAAATAACTATTCCTGTAAACTGTAATTTTGTTGAGTGTAACCTAGTATGGGGACACATAAAGGGAGCATAGTAATAGTGCCAAATGTTAGTGACTATATTAGGGTATTATTAGACTGATTTTTAAAATATAGTAGATTCTGTGCTTCATTGAGCCTTTATATTTGTATTTTTGCCTTGTGGTAGATAATTTTGTCAAACAGTTCCCTTTGTGAAGACCACGCAGCACCTTCATTTTAAAAGAAAGATGCATTTATTATTTCAAAGATTTATATCTCGCCTTATGAATCTGTACTAGCAATGAGAATTTCATCCCTAAAATAACTGGCATTCAACCTGTTGAATCTGATAATAGTGATATGATAAAACTGATGATCACAGAGAACATCAGTTTTTAAAATTTCATATTGCCACTTAGAAGGACTGAACAACCTCTGGAAGTATTAAAATGTGTTTAATTTAGCAATAAATTAATAAGTGGAAGTAATAGCACCTGTCTCTTGTCAGTTGCATAAATGAATGAATTTCCTTACACATCAGTATGGGATCCAAAATAGTCTATGTTGTTCTGTGTTGCATAAAATTTTATGATGATATCAGAAAAATGTTCTTAGAATATTTCTAATGCTTTTATTTAATACATTTTCAACAAATCAACTTTACCTTTAAAGTACTATACACAAAATGTGAACGACCTTATATGTTTATATAGCACAGTCTATAAAATGATAGAGAATTCCCTTGATAAATGTATGGCTTTAAAAACTGTAAAAATAAATAAAAATGGCCATCTAAATCACTGTTCAGTTGACAAATGTGCATCAATTATGTATAGGAAAGGGAGTATTCCACCTGACATGTCTGTGACAAATTGGTTATCATGTTGCAAAGGTGTGAGTTGCTTTTAACCTCCACTGTAAAGCTAAAATTGTTGATATTCCTTTGATAATATTGAGTTCTACCCTACCTATACCCCTGGCTTACTTCCTAAGATTTCCTGCTTTTGTTCAGTGCTCTCTTTCTTTCTGTATGTGTGCATGTGCCTCCTATACTGTAAGTTAATTCAGGAAGGTGTATTCACAAAGTACCTGCTACTTCATAGAAGTGCTTTGCAGTTGCTAACATACCCAGGAAGAGTTAAAATTTTGGTGATCTCACTTGAAATGGAATAGTTTAAAAACCAGGAATTGTTTAGAGTTAAAATATCTTCTTCAGCAGTTTTTGAATTTCAGTGACTAATTTGGACGGCAGGTCCATTTCACATTTTTAACACCCCCAAATCATATTGCTTTGTACTTGGGACATAATCTAAGCAAAGCGAAGTTTGATTACAGTGAGTATGGAAGCATGCATATAACTTTCTCTTATAAATAGGTAAAAGAAAATGGCTTAACTGGGGCTCTAGCTTACCCTGCATGTGTGCATTCATTGATTTTTTTTTTTCATATGGTAACTGAAAGAATGCTCCTGAATATCTCAGGGGACAC
Organism: Urosaurus nigricauda; assembly: GCA_034509955.1. NCBI lineage: Eukaryota > Metazoa > Chordata > Lepidosauria > Squamata > Phrynosomatidae > Urosaurus > Urosaurus nigricauda. The sequence goes on from JAOEGL010000006.1 coordinate 112,987,470, forward strand.
TATCATTAAAACATTGCTAAAGATTCTTCCCACACTCACAAGTATCCTTCCACTTAGCCCGCAATTCTAAGACAATGATGTGAATGCTGAATCTGTTAATTTCAGCAGAAGCTCCACTGAGTAAGGTGTTATAGAAATATGATGTTATTTGCAATGAGACAAAAACACCTTTCTCTTCAGATCAACTGTTAATTGATTTTAATTATGCAGTGTGTTTGCTCTGTTATTTGGGTGGGAGGGGAGCTCCTGCTTATAGATAAATATGATCACTTCTCAGAAAACTATAGTTCATATAATTGTAATTTTTCAGAAGCAGATTGTTGTAAAGTCTACCTGTGGGATGAGCTAAATGAGTTCAATGACAGATTCAGTGTTTCGTATGTAAAGGTGTGTTTGTTTAATGCTTGCCTTTGTTTTTGTTATTAATCATCGGTTTAAAATGTAATAGAGTTTGAGAAGCATAATGGGAAATCATGGAGTACATGTTATACAGAAATGGATGTATACTATCAGAGGGCTTCCAAAAATGTTCTAGTGACATCAGTGCTTGAAATGCCAAAGTGTAAAAATGCAAGGGGAAAAAAAAAACACTTTAAGACACTGGCTAGAAATAAATGTGCCCCACCCCAGAAATCCTTAAAATGTAGTTGGTGAGTTGTAATTTCTCTTGTTTGTTAGTTGGTTTAACAGTAATTAAGATGACTTATTGTTTGCATTAAGTCTCCCCAAGGTTAGACTAAAAACTGTGGCATTTGCAGGAAGAGACGTAAACACGTGAAGTTGAAATGCTACAAGATGGAAGGGGTGGCAAGGTTAATGATAGTGGAGCCAAAAGAACAAAATATGTGCAGCAAGGTATGTGCTCACATGTGTGTCTGCATGCGAAATGAGATTATAGCATAATGAAATTTCGGTGAAAATTAATGAAATTGCAAGACCGTGTTAAGAATGAGGCTCTTAAGCTCAGGCGGATTACCAATGTGTGTTCTTCTCATAATATCAAAGTAATAAATGAGGATACTCCATCTTGATCTGGATTCATGGACAAGTGTTCTTTCCTGCAATAGGCGAATGTCACGGTTTATGATGTGTGTTGCTTATCTTACCTCACTGCCAGCTTGAGAGAAAGGACTGGATTTGGAGATAAAATTAAATTGATTAAAAGTTAATATCCTTTACCTTGTTTTGAGCTTCTCCTTCTCCTTCTCTCCCCCATTCTTTTCCTTTCTCCAATTACCTCTTATTTATAGTGATCCGTGGTAATGACAGCAATTTGAAATTGCATCAAGGGCATTAGCTGCAATGGCTGAACTTAAATTTAAAATGAGGGGGACATTATGGAATTTATAACTCCATAGCTACACAGTGGTGGAGCATTACATGAATAGAAGAGCTACCTCTTTTGAACAAACGGTGGGGGGAACCCCTACATGGAGAAATCTGGATGTAGTGGAATGGAGCAATAAAACAAAGCTTCGTAATGTTAACAACATTTTAGGCTTCAGGTTAATGTTCAATGAATTAATCATTCACTTCAGTGTTTAAGACTATTTTATCTACAGAGGTATATTTTTTAGAATGAATAGAAGAAACTCAATCCGGAAATATATGCATATCTTGATATTCCAAGGCTTTATATGCAAAAATGTTTATGTACCATTTTCAAATGTATAATTCCTCCTGGATGAGCTGGAATCTTTCCCCCTTCCACCCTAGCAGCCACTCATGCACAGTTTGCATGTTAATGGAGATGAATAGAGTATTTAAAAGACTTGGTGGTGGGACTGTCTGAGCAGATAATGACACATGTGATATGTGGATTTTAAAAGATGAAAGGTCCTGTGAAGAAAATCAGTGAAAGATCTGAACAGAATTTCAGGAACATCTGTATGGCATTGTTGAGTCTGTTCCTTTTCTGGCCTACATGTAAATTTTGAGAGAATTTTTGTTTGTCTGTTTACTATTTTGTAGGGGAAAAAAATCTCATTACGTTCTTTTTAATTAAATATTACATGCTATACCAAAGTACTATTTATTAATTACAGGGATTTGGAGTCCACAGTGAAGAATACTATTAATTCTTGAAGGTGTTTTGTTTTTAAGCATCATATTCCACCATTAAAGTCCTCCCCACTGCACCACCATACATTAGTTCTTTGTGCCTGCTACAGTATGCTGAAATCAGCATTATTAAACTTCATAAAAGAGAGAGAGAGAGAGACACTAAGTATTTTCAGAATAACTAAATTCAAGGCTAGAGAAGATGCTTTAACCAGGCAAAACTGCCCTTCTGTGGAATTACCCTGGCAGCACTGTTGTTGAATTCCTTTCCAGATGTATAACCAACTATCTCTACTGTCTTTCAGGCTGTTTACAAGTTTGGTGTGTGTGTTACAGATCCGTTATCTAGACAAAAAGGAAGCCAGATAGATGCTAGGAGATCCATCATCCTATAAGGGTCTGGGCTGATATTGTCACATTCTAGTGTAAAGCCCTCTGGTTCCTGGGAAAGTTGCATGATTTCTGATAGGGAAAATAAAGGGCTTTGCATTCCTTCTTTATCTGATCTTTTCCCTGTCTGCCGGCTTTGTTTAAAATACTGACAACTTAGCAGATCTTGTGAAAAGCTAGTTGCAATGATGGATGACAGGCAACAATCTGCTAATTTCTCACAATGGCTCACAATCATCTTGGTTAGTCTTCTAAATAATGTGTATTTAGAATGAACTTATTATTTTATGTCACTACCTATATTGTTTAGCTTTTAAAATGCTACTTGTAGGTAGAGTATTGGAAGGTTTTCTTTCTCTCTCTCTTTACATGTGAAATATATAAAACTATTATTAACATAGGCTTCAAAAATGTAATTGTAAATTCATTTTGGTATGAAGAATAGGGACTTAGCAAACACCTTTTTGGATATTTAGCAACTTTGCTTCCCTAAGGTTTTAAAAAAATTCTGAAAAATTACCAAAAAAAATATTTTTTTTTAAAGAATGTTAGGCTATAGGAATGAAACAAGATGTAGCAAGATGGAGAAAGGTTTACTAATACCAGGGTAGAAATGTCATCACCTCAAACATACTTTTATCAAAATGTGGGGGGGGGGTTTAAATGATGAGCAAAATTATTTCAAATTATGTAAGTACTTCTCTGTTCTTGGAAAACCTGGGGCTGTGGCACCGGAGTCACGCTGATAAAATGATGGATAGTTGTAGAGCTGGTGAAATGGGGAATTCTCCTGAAGGCAGGAGAACAAAGGGTGAGGCTGAGAAAAACAGTGGCAGTGCTCCAAAGCTCCATGGTGTACACAAATAACTCCATGGAAGGATGAGCAGCCCCCTTTAGTGCTGGTGTCAGTTCATCGGCAATAGAGAGAATAAGGTACAGAGGCCTGTGTGTTCATTTGAAAACATCTAGGTGTGCCAGATCCATTGTGCTGGCATAAAAGATAGCAAAGGTGAACTCTTACCTATCACCCACTACCTATTTAAGCATTCATATTCACTGGTCCTAATAAGTACTGGGTAGAAATTACAAAATAAGATATTATGAGAAATTTGCATATGGATAACTTGGCACCTTTCCCCTTTCAAAGTAATAAGAATCTGTGTTGCAAATAAATACAGTATTTTCAGTGTGGTGCTTCAGTAGCCTTTGCCAGAAGAAGATCTTGCCAAGGGCGTTATGTTGCTGACCTGAGTTGGCCTCCGTCATTGTGTTGCCATAGGTTAGTGTACCATTGCCATGGGCAATATGGAGGGTGTTAAAGCAAACCTAATTCATAGCATTTGATTAGGCAAGTAGGACACTGAGCTAAGGTGGTGGTCTTTGGGGCATCCCAAAAGAATTGTGGGCATCCTGGAAAAAGAGGGTAGTGTGGTTTTTCAGTGTAGCTGCAACAATAGAACTTTTATGAAAAATGGCTTGCTATTCCAGTTGGCTTGTACACAATGAGCCTATAACATCATATAACTATGATGTACATGATGAGGCTATAACTCTTGCATATTTAGAAGAACAAAGTAGTCTTTGCATTGATAAATCCTCATACCTTTTGTAATGAGTATACTGTATATACTTGCAATGACACTTCATATGTGTAAGCAGATTGATTTCATTATTTTCCATCACCTTTTCACATTTTCTGATCAAATGGGCCAACTCAGTGGGCCTGGGACACATGTGACACATCTCAGGAAACTAGCAGTGCTGTCAATTTCTGAGAAAGTGACCACACCTTGTATCACACACCTAGGAGCAGGGCAGTTAGTTCCTTGCATCCATATCTGATATGGACTTTTTCAAGAAACACAGCAGCTTTTTTGTTGCAAGAGAGACTCCTTTTGAAACTGGGGTTTCAGATCGTATTTGGTCTGAAGCTTCAGGGTGGGCTAGGATGGGCATCACAATTAGAGTATCACAAGTCATGCTGCTCCTGTACATGTAAGTTACTGTGTAAGTTTTGAAATGGGAGCCTATGGAATCCTGGGATTTGTAGATTGAAGAGGTACATAGAATTCTCTGCTAGACAACTTTAATTCACTACTCTCTAGTACAGTATAAGAGCTCTCTAGTGGATGATCTGTTGTAAATGTGCAAATGTGCAAATCTGGATACATTCTAATCTTCAGTGAATATGCTTCTATTTTGTAAATAAAGCATCATACCAATAAGTCACTGTTATGCTGTTTGCTAATGTTTTTCATTGCAAATATATGGTGGCTGGAACAAAAAATATTGTGTGGTTTCGGAGGAGACTGTGTTTGTGGGCTGTGTAAAGATCGATTTCAGACTGCAGGTATTAATATGTTAGCTTTTGGAAGGGGGGATTATATTTTGCAGCAGCGCCCTTGCCTCTCAGAATCTCAGGAAAACATTAGCTTCCAGCAATTAAAACTTCTAAAACTACAGGTGAAGAGCTAAATATGACAAACTTGATATCTGCTTGTTTAGAAGTTGCAAAACACTGCCTTGATATTCAAACTGTAGAGAGTTTCCCTCCTCTCCTCACTTGAGTGAAAGAACAGTCACTCATTTGAATGATGCTTTGAGGCTAAATGCTCTTTTACAGTGAATAGCAACCTCCCTGATAGAAGGAGGCAGACCTGCTGAGATTATGTGCTGGGTAAGGCACTAGTCATTGTGAGAGGCAGTGACCAAATTATGTACAGTGTCAACACAGTGCGGTCGTGCTATCCAGAAGCCTGCCTAGCCTTTTCTTTTTCGAATGCATACATTTTGAAATTTTCCCCAAATATTACACAATAATTGCTTATAAATCCCTCATTTATTTTTTAAAAAGTATATTTTTTAAATGTATTTTTTTAAAAAAAATTTTTTCAGGGAATTGTAGAACATGACATTTAAAATCACAACCCACATGTATGTAATCCACCGCAAATCTCCTATGCATGTGCCATGAGATTGACTGGAAACAGAACAAAATCACACCCGATGCCTGTTTCAAGGGTTACTGTAGCAGAGAATTGTACTTTTGATTTCTGGGCATTGTAAATACACATTTTAAATAGTGAATGCAAAGCAGAGTTAAAAATATGAAAGCTGTAGACTACAAAAATTGAAACGGCATGTGGACAAAAGTAGGTTGAGGAAATGGAGGGTGAAGAAGGAGAGATCAAAACAGTCCAGCTCACAACCTAATTATGTATCATCACCAATATGAATTCCATTACCCTTCCCCTTTGCCAGTTCTCTGCTAGTTCTTTTGGATGCTCAGATTTATATAAATGGTAATTTGGAAGCAGGAAAAGAGTAAAAAAAAAAAGTCTCTTGTGAAGCAGTGTGGACAGTAATTAGGCTGCACCTTTTATTTGCTTTTTACATCTTAAGTTTAAATGGGAAAGTAGGAATAAATGTTCCCTAATGTCACTGACAGACGACTTTAATCCAGTTACAAACTGCTACACCAGACATATTGATTAATCTGTGTTGTACCATTTATTTATGCTAAGCATCTGATGTTTGTTTCTACAATCTGGTTGTTCAACATCATGATAATGTGTGCAACGCTGGCATTACTCAGACTGTTTTAAAACTACAAACTACAAATGTAGCTTGTCTTGTTCTCTATAGTTTGTACAGCAAATGTGACATGTTCAATGTTCAGTGTGTGCGCAGGTTCTTGATTTTTAAAAACCCTGCAATCTTGCACTACTGATTGCCTGCAAAGGGCTGTGTTGCACATTACAGGGAAGGATAAGAGGCACCTTGCCATTTTCACTGTATGTTGACCGAATCTTTGAAAAAGTATAGCAAAGTGAAGTGCTATACCAGCAGGCAAGACTACTCAAGGATCCCAGTTAGATTCCCTGTACATTTGACCTCATATACTACATATCTCAATCTAGTTTTAATTTTTAGCCATGCTGGAAACTCTGTGGATTTAACGAACAGGAAATGAAGTTAGGTATGCATGAATACAATTTTAGAGAAGATTAGGATAAAGGTAGCCATGCTCTCTAAAATACAGTTAAAGTGATTTGATAATTTTTGCTGCATTTTCTGAATAGTAAATATTTCTCTCTGTTCAGGAAATGTGTGTGCAAGCTGCTTTCACCACCAGTCTAATTTTGTGTGATGAATTTAGGGATATGAATATATATATGGCAGAAATAGCAATAGCATTTACATTCCTATTCCGGTTATCAGTGAACTCAGCATTCTCTAAGCAGTTTACAACCAGTAAGCCAATTGCCCCCAACAATCCTGGTACTCATTTTACCAACCTATGAAAGGATGGAAGACTGAGTCAACCTTGGAGGTGTGGGATTGAACTCACAACCTTGTGGCTGTGGTACAGGCATTTAACCACTGTGCCACCAGGGCTCCAGTGGGTTGTATATCCTCTTCCATACACTAACCCAAAGTTGTCATTCACATGACAGTCCCTTTGAATGTCATTTTGGGCTCTGTTTACCACTGGGGCCAGGGCAGTTGAATATTGCATGTAATGGCTGCAAAATATGAAGTATGAGTTAGGGAAGTCTCTCAATACAACTTTTCTGTACTGCGATGTGAGGTCGATCTGTCGGCCCATTGATCACCAGGGTTGTTTCGGCTACCTATCGGCTAGATAGCTGGCTAGACGGGATGTGTACTAGGTAGCCTCAGGCAAACTATTATTCCTGTCAATATGGGAGTAAAATACTGGATAACTTATAACTTATATGGCTGTTTCAAGGTTTACAAATGGTAATACGATCGTTTGAATTGAAGTAGCAGATAGTGCTCTGTGTATACACTTCCAGGGCAGGTCTCAATTTCTGAGGAGATTTGCGCTGTATTTTTAAAAGTGTATTATTAGCTACCATGCCTACTTTGGCTTCATCTGCAAATTTGATAAGCACAGCTTTCTGTTCAGTCAGTGCTTTCAGTGAAGGAATAGAGGGCACACTTATCAAATGTGCAGAAGACACCAAATTAGGAGGGGCAGCTAATACTCCAGAAGACAGGATCAGTGTAGGACACAGCAAGACTCAGATTCATTTTGTCCCCCCCCCCAACAGATTGAATAGAAACATATCATAATAATATGTGTATGTACAGTTACAGAAACAATGAGGGATTTAAATCTTCATTTATTTAACTTGCATGCTAGAATGAATCATCCCAAAAGGTTTTTTTCCCCCTTCTGAGTATTATGTAAGGGTTTGGGGGATTTTTTCCCATTTTACTTTTCACACCATGGCTGTTTTTTTTTTTTCAGAGATGGGGGGGGGGGAAGAAAGTACCAAATTATGAAAAATCTAGCTGGCCATTTTCTCAGTGGGTTTTTTCAAGGTATCAAGATACTTTTTCATATGGAGGACTAGAAAATTTGTGAGTATTCTTCACATCCCTGGAGAGACTGTGTAAGTCAATTTATAACAGAGGTGCTTCGGCCATTTCTATCTTACGTTCCGCATATCCTTTCCAGTCTTCCTAATGAAATATTCTGTTAAACCTGAAAGACAGAAAATATCATTTTGCCTACTGTGTAAAGTAAATGAAAATGCACAGAGAGCTAGACCTTCACTTACAGTGAATTTGGCATAGACAGACAGAGCTGTGAACTTACATTTGTAGGGGAGCCTGGTTTAATCATTTTCAGCTCAACCTGTCTAGTAAAATGTAAGCAGTGAAAAGCTTTGAACTGGCTCCAAACAAGGTAAAAAGGCAAAGGAAACATAAAGCTCAAGGACCTTGCACTTCATGTTCAAACTACAGTAGAACTACTGTTTGGACTACTGTAACACGCTCTACTTGGGGCTGTCTTTGAAGAGTGTTTGGAAACTTCAGCTGGACCAAAGAACTGCAGCCAGACTGTTAATGGAGGAAGGTTGTAGAGACCATACAATGCCCCTGTGGAAAAAGCTTCCCTGGCTTTCATTTTGTTTCTAGGCACAATTCAAAGGACTGGTTATGATCTATAAAGTCCTCTGTGGCTCAGGTTTAAGCTATTTGGCAGATGGTATCTCCATGTATGAACAGGCCAGGCTCTGAGGTATTCAGGAGAGGCTCTTCTCTCAGTCCCACCACTATCACAAGAATGATTTTTGGGGAAGGCCTTCTCAGGGGCTGCCCCTTGACTCTGGAACTCCCTTCCCAGGGAAACCAAAATGGCTCCCTGTTTGATGTCCTTCTGCCAGCAGGCTAAGACCTTCCTGTTCAGACAGACATTTAAAACAGAAGGTTTTAAAGGAACGTCCTGGGGATGTTGTATTATTTAAAAGTGCATGGTTTCTAACTGCCTTTGTCTTTTTAAATTGTATTCTATTTTTAAACAAATGACTTGTTTAATATGATAGTAGTTTAATTCCTTTTTAACTGTCATTTTTCTAAGTTTTTCATAGAATCATAGAATCATAGAGTTGGAAGAGACCACAATGGCCATCCAGTACAACCCCCTGCCATGCAGGAACTCCCAATTGAAGCATCCCTGACAGATGGCCATCCAGCCTCTGCTTAAAGACCTCCAAGGAAGGAGACTCAACTACACTCCGAGGAAGTCCATTCCACTGTCAAACAGCCCTTACTGTCTGGAATTTCCTCCTAATGTCTAGGTGGAATCTCTTTTCCTGCAGTTTGCATCCATTGTTCCTCATTCTAATCTTTAGAGCAGCAGAAAACAAGCTTGCTCCTTCCTCAATGTGACATCCCTTTAGATACTAAAAGAGGGCTATCATATCACCTGTTAACCTTCTCTTCTCCAGGCTAAACATCCCCAGCTCCCTAAGGCGTTCCTCATAGGGCACAGTTTCCAGACCCTTCACCATCTTACTTGCCCTCCTTTGGACCCGCTCCAGTTTCTCCACATCTTTTTTGAATTGTGGTGCCCAGAACTGGACACAGTATTCCAGCTGGGGCCTGACCAAAGAAGAATAGAGTGGCACTATTACTTCCCTTGATCTAGACACTATACTTCTATTGATGCAGCCTAAAATAGCATTGGCCTTTTTAGCTGCTGCATCGCACTGTTGACTTATGTTCAACTTATTGTCTGCTTGGACTCCTAGATCCCTTTCACACATAGTTTCATTCAGACAGATGTCCCCCATCCTATATCTGTGAATTTCATTTTTTCCTCCCTAAGTGCAGTACCTTACATTTCTCTGCATTGAATTTCATTTTGTTAGCATTGGCCCAGCTTTCTAGTCTATTCAGGTCATTTTGAATTTTGATCCTGTAGTATTAAAGCTACTCCTCCCAGTTTAGTGTCATCTGTAAATTTGACAAGAATGCCCCCAATTCTGTCATCCAAGTCATTAATAAATATGTTGAATAGCACTGGGCCCAGGACAGAACCCTGTGGGACCCCACTGGTCACTTCTTTCCAGGTTGTTTTAATTGTACTGTGCTTTTAGACTGTAAGCCGCTTTGAATCCCAATTTTGGGCGGAGAAATTGGGGCAGTGTGACTTCCCATGGTACCATGAAGGGCTGGTGTAACTTCAAAGCACCAATGGATTGTTCCCCAGCCCTGCTCTAGAGTTTGCTGTTAATCTTCCAGTGTGAAACATGGAGTTGTGGATGGGAGGAAGTGAGAGAACAAACAATAGCTCAATAAGGTATGTATAGTAGTGGCTTTGTTTAATAAGGAAAAATAAGGACATTTCAGAAGATAAATTATTTTCCTTATTTACTTAGACATGGTCTCCTAAGGTTTTTATGGAATGCTGACCTAGGGAGCATGTGAAAAGAGCACAACAGAAGATGCCATTATGGCCGTGTCCCCATAAAATATCAGCTGAAAATGTTAAGATTATTGAAGATGCCTCTCTCTTCACAGTAGGTAGTTATTAAAACAAAGGCCTCCAAATAGCCCCCCAACCCCAAACACATGTATAATTCACAGAGTATAATTGCCTTCTCTGTATTTCTGTTGTTCCTTTCTCGAATCCTCCTCTTAAAAGCCATTTTCTTTCCCCAGAAATAGTGTCTGTCTGTTTCTACAAAAATATTAAATGTATTTTGCCAAGTCTGCAGGAAGAACAAAGATGAAGAACAGCTTGAGTTTGTTTTTCCTCTGTTTTTAAAATATATGCATGGAGATGGCTGGGACTTGTCCCAAAATGTGCATTTCTAACAACATTCAGTAGTCTGAGGACAACCTTGGGGTTACAGAAAGTATTAACAGTGTGGTTGTGGAGAAATTGCATGATGATGATGATGATGATGATGATGATGATAATAATAATAATAATATCCTGCCTCTCCCTACAGATTGAGGCAGGTTACAGTAACACAATTAATACAATAAAATACATAATAAAACAAACCCACAATACATGATCCCCTATCCCTCAACCATAAGCAAAACAATAACAATAAAAATAGAGATTAAAATAATTAAAACAGGCAAACTGGAGAGAGTCAGTATGGGGCAGAGAGGAACTATCTGTATAAAAGTTATGTGGTAATACAGTAATGGGGGGGGGGGGGGAGGCAGTCAGTCTGGAAAGGCCTGCCAGAAGAGATCTGTCTTAACAGCCTTTTAAAAGGTGCCAAGAGTGGTGATATGATGGAGGTCATTCCACATTTTAGGAACGGCAGATGAAAAGACCCTCTGGGAAACCATAGTCAGCCTGGTCTTCATCGACTGCAGTAGATTCTTCCCAGAGGATCTGAGTGTGCAGGATGGATTGTATAGAGAAAGACGCTCCTGCAAGTAAGTTGGACCCAAGCCATGTAGGGCTTTAAAAGTACTGCTCACACCTGGGTGATTCACTCAGAAAGAATATGTGAATTTGTTGTTAAAGCATTACACTAGATCTTGGATGGGTTGTATTGTAGGGGCCTTGGACCTAGACATCCAGAGATGTTTGGTGCATTTCTGCTTGTCCAAAGCAGTCTCACTTAATTCTGCCCATTCCCTGCTTTTCTTCAGCCCCTACTTTATAGAGCTATCGGGCGGGGGGGGGGGGGGGTCCCTATGCTTTCACAGAGGACTATAATGAATTGAGGTATTAGAAAAGGCTTATTGCACAACAGAGATGTATTCTTCTGTATGAGGATCAAGCCCATTGTTGGACTTGAATATTCTCTCTCAGTATCACTCTGACATTAAAAGCCACCTTTTGACTTGTGACTGGTAATAAGATTTTTCTTGAGATAAGTCTGCTAAACACATCACAGGCAGGCCCTTTTTCTTGACTCTTCAGGTGATATAATGCTGTCTGTATCGGACCATTTTCCAATCACTTGCCTGTATATGTTTTTCAGGAGAATGTGAATAGGGAAAAGCACTTTCTGGATGCCAGGTCACTTTAACTAGATTTCAAGTCATTTTTTTTCCTTGTCCCTATTCTGATAGGCATTTTACAGACTCACATAAGCAAAGAAGACAGGTCATAGTCTAATATTTTGCCGGTGAAAGGGATGAGAATGAGAGAAAACAAGAGACAAGGATAATAGGATATTTTTAAAATTTGCAGTCGCAAACCTAAGGAGCAGGATGGCAGAGGAAGTAAACATTGTTTGCTTCAGTTGCCATCAGTATACTCAAGCATAGTCGTTCAAGCATCTCTTTCTATAAGGACACATTTACAGAACAAGCATAGTCATACCTATTCAGGTTGGGTAGAATGATCAGGGATGTAAAAATTGCTTCAAATTTTCTCTCTTACTTGAAAGAGAAACTGAGGGATCCTGTTGAGAAAATGGCAAGTCATGGTGAGGATTTTTTGGTTTTTGTTTTTGTATTGTTGTGCATTCTTTTGCACAAAAAAAGTTTGTGTAAAAGTATGGTTTTACATAAAAAAAATTGTGTGCAAAACCCCCAGTATTTTTTTCCTATAGCAAACAGTATATTCAGCATAAGATACATGTGTTTGTGCCATACTTCCAAGTTTTTGCACAAATGAATATTTTTGGGGAAAATCTTGAATGTGAAAAGTCATAGAAAATGTAAAAAAATCTTTATAGTTTTACATTAGAGGGTTGGGAAGCCTTCTGAAATTATTTGTTCTTATGTGTGATATGGAAATAAACAGATTTACACCTCTACTCTTAGGGTTGCAGTCTTAATAGAACTCTTTGCCCTTAAGGTCCATGTAGAAGTGAAATATTTGCAATTTGTTATTTTTCTTTCATTTTAAATTCATCCTTCTCTCAGTACTATCATTAAATGTGCCTTGTAAACTCACATTGGAGCTTCTCATACTGTTGATCTGAGAATGGAAAAGTCCAGCCAATGCTGAAGAGAAGAGAAGAGAGTGAAAATCTAAGATATCCTCAGTGGCTTGTGAAACAATTGGACATGCAAAGAGTTCCTTCCTGAAAAGAAATAAAAGGATTAGAATTGGAACAGACAAACCTCGTACAATGTGGTATATGTGTTTGTGTGTGTTGTGTCTTTTTTTAAAAAAAACAGGGACTAAGAAGATACTATCTTTCAGAAACTAGGAAAGATTGTGCTGGTAGCTAGCACCTTCCATTAGGGACGGTAGCATCAGAACAGCAAGTGGACCAAGAAGTGTTTTCTTCTCTTTACTAAAAATGAAATTTAAAAAACAGGAGAAGAAATGTGGTACAAATGTTGATTTTGCACCACTTGAACTAGTTAAAGTTGTCAGGACTTGAACAGATAAGCAAGTACAGCCTCCACCTGGATTTTGCAACATGAGGACTTACAAACTACACAAAGATGGCTGCATCTCTGTAGAGCACAGATTATGAAGAAAAGCAATGGTAAAATACTGGATGAGATGGCGCATTGGCTCAGCCTTAGGTGTATGACCAGAGCCTCATATTGGATGGTTGGGAAGAAAGCAGCTGTTGTTGTTGTTGTTGTTGCTGTTGTTAACTACTCTTGAGTCAATCTCAACCCGTGCATGAGACATCTCCAAGTCTACCTCTTCCCTATTGCTCTGGTTAATTCCTGCAAATTCATACTGTTATAGATTACCTATATTAATAGACCAATTCTAGGATGGGTTCTTGAACAGTAAATAAGCAAAAGAAGACCCAGTTCTTTTTAAAGAACCAGTTTATTGCTAGCCAGATCTCAGTTTAGGATTGCTATCCTAATCAATATCTGAGACTTAAAATAGAAGTAAAGTTCTCCTTTTTATAGACAGCAATTAAAGACACTCTGTGGCAAAATTCTATTGGCTACAAACTATTTAAACATACAAAAATTCATTCAATCAGGACAAAGAATTCTGAATATATCAAAACCTAATTATCTATGCATTAGCAACCTACATCAAACTTTTCTCTTATCAAATGGCCTTTCAGCAAATACCATGCACCAACCCTGGCCTTGCACTCAATAGTCTACACATTTCATACAAATCTCTTATCAGCATACAACATTTTGATTCAAAGTAGACATCAGGCACCAGCATTTATCCTTTAAAATATGTCCCGCCAATCTTTTTTCCTCATCATTAAAAAAAAAAACAAAAAACAAAACTCTTTTTCAGCACTTCTCTTACTGAGGCTAAGTTTACCCTTTTTGGATCTTTTTCTCATTACATTTAAAAAAAGTTAGATATTGATTATATTTTTAAAAAACCCAAATCAATTATTGCATTTATCCATCTCGATACTTGTTACCTCTTTAGTAGAGTCCATCAGTCTAGCATATGGCCTTCTTCTCTTTCTGTTTCCCTCCACCTTTCCTAGCATTATTTTGGTTTTTTTTTCAATGACCCATGCATTCTCATGATGTGGCCAAAGTACAACAGCTTCAGTTTTGTCATCTTGGCTTCCAGGGAGTTTTCTGGCTTGATCTGTTCAATTATCCATTTGTTTTTCTTTTTGGCACTCCACAGAATCCTTAGGACTGTTCTTCAGCACCACATCTCAAATGAATTGATTTTCTTCCTATCCGCTTCCTTAACTGTCCAGCTCTTGTATCTATACATGGTAATAGGCAATATGGCTTGTACAATTCTAACTTTTGTGCTCAGCTGTATATCTTTGTGTTTTAGAATCTTTTCTAATGGTTCCTTTTTTCCCCAGGAGAAAAATGGTAGGGGAAGGCTAAGTACATATCACCGGAGTTCTCAACCCTCAGCTGTCTGCAACCTAAGCTGAATTTCTGTTTTTAAAAACTAGCAATTTGGTTAGAGGCATTTGCATGTAATATGTAGTTTCACCATAGGTTATTTTTTTATTGTGTCATCAGACACTCAAATTTTGCATTGCTTCATAAGGGCTACAATATTAACCAAACAAGGAGAGGATTTCTTTAGATTCCATGGTGCTAAATCCCTTGTACTACTTGTACCCCTACATGTATTCATTTGTATTCATTTTTCTGTGTCCGGTCTCATCCCTTCAAAATAAGGAAAAATTGTAGAGATGCATAGCTAGAGAGTTAGCTCATACACTTCTAAGAATTCCATTGTATTTTTAAACCATTGAAGACTATCATTATAGTGTGTGCCACTGTCTTTATAGTCTATGAACAGTGATGCACAAAAGCATGGGTTAAATAAGGATGAGGTTGTCAATCTCAGTGCAAAGCCTCCAGCTTTTGTTTGCTTGGTTGTTGTTGTTTTTAAATTGCTATGTGTGGCTGAGGATATAAAAAGCATTAAGTGGCCATCGTCTATGGAGATGTATTTGCAGATAGTAGATCTATTTACTTTTCCCTCTCCTGTTATTCAGTAACATGTCAGCTTTTGTAGTTAAGTTAACATTGGAACAATATATGAGGTGAGAGAGACATAGAAGGGGAAGGGGACTTTTTACTAGCAATGTGCTGGCATAAATGTAATTCTTTTTGTGAATGCTGTTCAGTGATGCTGCATATTCAGGATGGCACAGTCACTTATGGGTGAGAAAATGAAATCATAAGCAAAAATGACACACTCACACAATTACTTTTCCAGGTTTGGCAGATAATTATTTTTTAATATCTCCTTCAACAACTGAACTCTAAACAACTTGCACCAAGGATTCATAAAAATGAATCAGAAACGATCATAAAAATACAAGTAAAGAACATACTGGAATTCTTTGCCGAAGGAAGGTTTGGTTGTACAGTACATTGCTGAGAATAATTTCATGCATTTTTCCATTATAACATCCCTTTATAAACTTACCCCAATAATACAGATTAAGGTATAAATTCCATTTTGGCTGCCTCAATGCATATTCATCAGTTGAAAGCCCAGACAATTATTCTGATAGTTTTACTGCCAGATGGAACCTGTTTTAGGATTTGACAGACACTTGATTTGACAGAATAATCCCTAAGAAATTTTCTGGATTATTCTCTCTCCCCCCCCCCCCCCCCCCCCCGATTTAAGGGAAGGGAGAATAGTATGACAAAGTGAGAATGCAAGCAGACTTGGAAGTGATGTCATTAGGTTTTTAAACAATGGTTCCCTTCCCTCCTCCCTTTTTTCCTTTAGCCATTTTTAAAGCCTTATGGTAAATTCTTAGTATGGGAAAGTAAAACTCTCCTAGGGTAAACAGTGAGTTGTAGAAGTAAATGCTGTATAAACAGTCTCAAATAAAATAGCATTAGTGAGACACAGTGATGTTCTAAAGGGGGAATCTTAGCTTATTTCTTTCCCTAAGCAGCAGGAGAAACAGAAGGAATGTTATGTTCTCCCACCTGTTACATCATGCTGTGTTTGATCATCTCTGTATAGAGTAATATGGATCGTAGTTCATAATAACTTGACTTGCAACAGGCAACTTGAGTAACCAATTTTTCAGCCCAGGCAGACTTTTGTATGCAAAACCAACCCCAACATTAGTGTCTCCCCATTAAAACAATGAAGGTTGAACGATATCTTAGTAGATGCAAGGAATTTAACTTTTTTTTAAAAAAAAATATCCAAATCAAATATTTGTTTTCTTCTAGCAAAATTTGTTTAACACCAAAAACAATAATATCTGTTTGGGGCCAGTTTTGATACTTATTGATACAGTTATAAAATAAAGCTGAGCAAGGTGAAATCTGCTCTCTCAATGACTTGCCAGATAAACCTAAAAGTACCACTCTTCCTATATTCGGGTATTCAAAAAACTAGTGTATTCATCTGAAAACTTCCCCTACTAAGTTGTGATCTATCTGAAACTATAAAGTTTTGTCTGAAGAGGAAGAATACAGATATTAAATACTTAATGTGTTTCTGGTAGATTTTAAAAATAAATTTTCAATATCATTTCCATTTTAAATAGATTTGTTTTCACTCAGTTCTTATACAGAAAGGATAATAAAGACTTCTACTGCACACATTGTAATTGACCTAATTAATGGCAAACTATCAGAATTAGGAATTTATCCTTATTAAAATCTTCATTTTTCACAGGTAATGAACTGACGAAATATAAAGTTTGTATATTGCTCTGAAAGGCAGAAAGGAAGTACAACAGAATTTACAATATATTTTCAGAAAAATATAACCAATTCTGTATTTTGTTAGACATAAAGACCACCTTTAAATAGACATTACCTTTCTCTATAACAGAATGGCAGTACTAAAATAACCTCAGATATGCCCTTGACTCAAAGCCCTCCTGATTAAAAGTGTCCCGCACTGATAATAAAATACAGCTTTAGTTGATTGATCTAAACTGATGCAGTTTGCAGCCTGAATGGTAATATTGCTGAGAATCAGGATAAGGCTCTTTAGCAGCATGGTGTATGTTCTACAAGTTCGAACCAGACCAATTCAAACTCTGCCATAATGAATTTTGTTCAACCCATACCACTCGATTTTGTTTGTATTTACTTTCTTGATGTATTGCTTTTCTACTAGTGCACTCAAGGTGGCAGTTCAGTGTGTAAAATACAGACTTACAATATAATAGACACAATGAAGTTAGTTATGAGGCAAAAGGAAAATAAACATGCTCTAATATCAGGTTGGAGAACCTCTTTCAGTCTAAGGACAAAATTCAATTTCAGAGAAGCTCTCGGGAGCTACATTCTAGTAGTGAGTGGGACTACCAGCAGATTATAGCTAAAAGCTCTTACTGCCAGTAACTGAGGGTGCACCTGCACTGTAGAAATGATGCAGTTTGATATCACTTTAATTGCCATGGCTTTTACCCTTTTACCCATTAATTCCCATGGCTTTTACCCTTTTACCCATACCCTACAGAATCCTGGGATGTGTGGTTTTGTAAGGCACCAGCACTCTTTGGCAAATAATGTCAAAATTTTTATAAAACTATTAATCCCATTATTTGATAGAACAACATTACAGCACTCAAAGTGGTATCGGACAGCATGGCAGATGCACCCTAACCCTTAGGAGAAGCATTTCAACCATTCAGAATATGGAGAAGCAGTGTCTTTGAAAAGTGCCTGGGTACAGTTCAAGCTCCCAAAGCTTGAACAAGGTTCAACTCCTACTACTGTGTCTAACCATTACTTAAAGTGCTCGTACACCTGGTGTCTAGAGATAGTCTCAGGAGCAGAAACATGTCACTGGCTCTGCTGTAGTTGCTTGTCTCTGGTTAAGTCCAGCTAAACTTCTTTCTATTACTAATTTTATATTGTCAAAGCAGGAAAATAGATGCATGGGCCAAAAGGCAGCAGATCGTTACCGCAGCCTGTGGTTGCTACGGCAATGATCCGGGGCAAAGAAGGGCGGCATTTAGCAACCCGTCTGTCAAACCCCTTCCTCTGAGTGAAATTAACATGTGGTTGTTTTTGTGAAACAGCATTTTTCTTTACTTTCCAGATGCTATGGTTTGCAAATCCCATAATATTGTAAAAGTTTGCAGATTGTGCCTTACAAGGGGATATCATAAAGTAATAATTATCACACGGAAGTTATTATGGCATATTGATGAAATTTTGTCAGTATTATCACTGGTCCATAAGTGCACGTTGCTGAGAAAATCAGCTCATTGCGTCCTTTATTTTTGTGACTGGCTCTGCCAGAAGTGACAAACTTTTGGATACCCCCTTGTAACATTGTGAGTAAAAGGGAAATTGCGAATAATGACATAGTGATGTGTAATTATGAAGTAAACTCATAAAGCTGCAATATAGATTTTTTTTTTGTAAATACCTTGTAAGTGAAAATGTGTTATGAGGAGGTATCCAAAAGTTTTAATGATCGCCTTTTTAAAAAATTGACAGAAAGTTTGTTTTTATTTGTAGTTGTTAACTTACCTCTATGTAGTCACTATCTAGATTTATACATCTTTTCCAGCATATCTTGACCCTCCAAATACCTAATATTGTAGAAGTTTGAGGATTGTGCCTTACAAGGGGGTATCGTAAAGTAATAATTATCACCCAGAAGTTATTATGGCATATTGCTGAGAAAATCAGCTCATTGCATCCTTTATTTTTGTGACTGGCTCTGCCAGAAGTGACTAAAGTGAAGTTCCCAATACAACCCATCATAGCCGGTGGGAACAACTACACAACAGCAGGTAAACAATAGGAGAGCTCACATACAAAGAGGTCAGCCAGGGAAGGCCTGCCGGAAGAGATCCATCTTTATCACCTTTTTAAAGGCCTCCAAAGATGTAAAATGACGGATCTCCTCCATATTACAGTTACAAAATTGCATCTGAAGAGGTGGAAATATGAACTCATGTATATATCTGCACTTACTCAGTTCAAGAGTAATTTATTTCCCCTGCATAGACCATGTTTCCATGCAGGTATTACAGAGAGGTTTTTCCAGGGGGGAAAAATGATTCGGCACTAACATAGTTGAATATATAGAGTTTTAAGAATTAAGACTTAGAGAGGTGGTATGTTTAGCTTGGAAAAGAGACAGTTAAGTGGTGATATGATATCCCTGTTTAACTATTTGAAGGAATGTCACATTGAGGATGGAGCATACTTGTTTTCTGCTGCTCCAGAGACTAGAACACAGAACAATGGATGCAAGCTACAGGAAGAGATTCCACCTAGACTTTAGGAGGAACAGCAAGATCTGTTTGACAGTGGAACACAGTTCCTTGGAGTGTGGAGGAGTCTCCTTCTTTGGAGGTCTTTAAGCAGAGGCTGGATATCCATCTGTCAGGGATGCTTTGATGGAGAGTTCCTGCATGGCAGAGGGTTGGACTGGATGGCCTTTGTGGTCTCTTCCAACTCTATGATTCCATGATTCTATTATTCTAAGCACTCAGAGTCCTAAGCTTGGTTGGGTGAATCTGTCCGGTTTGTTTTCTCTCATGCTCTGATTTTCTTTTCTTATTTTAACATTCTACTTCTTTCAATCCTGTAGAAAAAAAAAGAACTTAAACTATATTCTCACTCAATACTAACTGACAGATGGCAAGGAATTCTGTACATGCAAGTTTTCCAGGGAAGGACTGATTGTTCCATCTGTCTTTTGGCAGACTGCAGTTTCCCTAGTTGCTGCAGAAGAAGTGATACCTGTTGCTCCATAGCTATCATATGGGAATTGACTTACATTACTACTTCCTTATCAGAGTTGCAATCTTCGTTACAAAAACTGATCTTACTAAATTGTGTTAATTTATCCCAATGAGGAGCAAGGGAAGAGAGAGCTTCTTCCTAAGATTTCAGCTTATATTTCATCTCTCACTTTTTCCCTCTTAGAATAAAAGAGCTTTCCAACTCCAAAGCTTGCTAGCTGACCATGATATCTGGCCTGTGATCTTCTGAATCCTTTTACATTCTGTCTAAGTCTATCCATATTAGAGCTTGGGCACATTCTCCTTTTATTTTTAAGACTACAACTTCCAAAATTCCCTAGCCAGATAATTTACTACCTATGTTGGCTAGGAGATTCTGGAGGGGTGTAGTCCAAACAAAGAAAGAAACAAATCCTGTCCAAGCTCTGATCCATATTAATGCAAAGGTACACATATGTTCTAGTAATGTAGAGATTAACCTACCTGTATAACACATTCATTGCCTGACATTATGGACCTCAATTAAATCTTTGCCCTTGGCTTCGAAAGAAGCCAGCTCAATGTACTACTTAATACTGAGACTAATATCTGATGTAGAATTTGGCTCATATGTTTTGAGGTTTTTTAATTACCTGCCATCAGCAGCCACAGGCTTGATAACCTTTACTTCTTCACATTATTGCTGGTTCCAGATCTCTACGCCATTCCTTCAGCCCACCTCCAGCCTCAGCTGCTTTATCTCTTTATTTTTGTATTGCTACCCTTTCAAAATACATATCTTGCCTCATTTTCCATTATGATATGTTAATTGATAGATTAATTAGCAATTTGAAGCCCAAGCTTTCTTCTCCTCTTGCTTTAGCCCTTCATAAAAATCTTTCACAGAAAAGCTGAGATGACAATGTAGCCCAGTAATTAATCATCCCATATCTTTCATGTTTTATGAAGAGGTCCTTCATGCTCTCTCTATCCATTCACAAGGGTCATTCACAATTCCCATTATCCTTATAGGAGGAAAAAGAAAAGTGACTGAGGAGGTGACGTTGACCTCATCTCCCACAGGTCACTTGGCCATTTGGACAATATTTGGCTTCCTGGCAGAAGTCATGATTTCCAGGACAGAAGCCAGGATAAAGAGCCAGCAATGTTGCCAGCTTGACACAGAACAGCATTGATTCACAGCAAGCCAGAGCCGTATTACTTATGCAGGCAGGTCAAGAGACAATCAGTGTTACATGGAGCAAAGTGTGAATATCTCATCAGAATCTCTGTTCTTGCCCTGAGTTGCAATAATTATAAAAGAGAGCAGCAGCAACTAAACATCTGCTCCCGGATCAACCTACGTGTATCCTGAGGATATATGCCAGTGTCCTCCTTCAGCTTCCCTGCTATCAAGAAGTGAGATGGGTAGTGATAGGGGCATTTGGGGGAGGGGGCATAGTACCCCATCTGTCAATCTGTGTTCCCAGGGAAGCAAGACTGGTATATCAATCTTTTCTGGTACCAGTTTTTTTTTAAAAAAAACTCCCATTATAATAAAAACAATCTTGAATTGTTTGGTTAGTTTTTTACTACTTTTAAATATGCTGTTCAGAACTAGAGGTCTAAATCTTCACTTATTTTCTACTCATAAACAGTGAAAAATGCCAAAGTTTTCTCTCCAGTGGATGAGCTTTGAAAATTCTTGTGAATTTTCATACGTTCTTTTTTTTGCATTTTTGCACATTTCCCAAAGATTTTATGAAGGTTTTTGTGCAAGAAAAAAAAAGGTTTTAAATAGAAAATACAATGTTGTGTAAAGTTTCATGCAAGGAACCCTTTGCAGTTCATCCACTCACTTCCAAATTGCAAAATCATATAGTAGTGACTTTGGAGGAAAGGAAGTGGGAATGGGATGACTCGTTCAGTGTTACAAGTTACTTGTTCTCATTGAGACTGAAACCTTCAAAAGACTGGCAAAAAATGTAAGCATGAAGGCAGAGTGGGGGTTTGACGACACCTGCATGATGCTGGTGTCGTGCCGTACATCCTACTGCATCACAGGGGATGTCAAACCACTTCTTTGGTGCAGCATGCAGACACGCTGTTCCAAAGAGCTGAGGAAGAGCGGCCGCTGCAGCTATGGTGCCCTTTCCAAGGCACGAAAAGAAGCTGCTTTTGTGGCTTCTTTTTTCACTGCAGACCTGCCGGATTGGGAGCATGGCTTGCGGTTGCCATGTCCCCAACCCAGCGCTTGCAGGGGCAGCACAGAGCTGCCTCTGAGAAAACAATGACAGACATCGTGATAGGCGATTGTAATATCATAACCTAGACATATAACCCTTTAACTCAAGTGATTTTCAAACTCTGGTTCGCTATATGTTTTGAACTTCATCTCCCAGAAGCCCTAGGCAGCTTGGCTAGTAGTCATGAGTTAAAGTTAAAAACATCTGCTGGACTAAAGTTTGGAAACCACTACTGACTGTTTTGTACCCACATTTGTAATCATGGCACCATTTACCACAGCCTCAGATGTCCCTGAGCCCCACCTTAAAAGCCAGTCAGCTTTCCTGAGCAACCATGTTCTGTGGTGCTGGTGAGCGGGATGCTGCTCACCTGCTGCTGCAAATGAGTAACAATGTGGGGAACAAAAACAAGGATCTCTAATGGGTCCTGTCACAATTTTTCATTGCACCACTGATCACTGGTGGTGAGGGATGGTCATCTCCTGCAGTGTTGCACGAGCCAGTACCACAAAATTCCATCACTTGAGCTGACTGGCTTTTAAGGTGGGTTTCAGAGGTTGGACCAGGAGATGGAGCATATCTATAATATTGTAGCTATGGCTTTTGACTTGCTTTTTTTAAAATGTGTTTTGTTATACACATGTTAAAAAATATTGTAAACTGCCCTGATAGTCACCATGATGTAATGTTTTGAGACTCCAGAAGAGAAGGGTTTGAATCCCTTCTCAGCCATGGAAACCTACTGAGTCACCTTAGGCAAGTTGTACTGTCTTACTCTCAGTCCTCCTTTTCTTCCATTCATGTCTGTTGTTTAGCAAACCATATAATTGGGTGCAATTATGACTATGTTACACATTTAAATGGCTTTGAAACTGGTTTTAAACTAGCTCAGTTGCCACATTTTTCCCCAAGGAACCCAGAAAACTCTTACTTTTCTAAGAATGGTACTTGGAGTCCTCTAGTCTCCTTTATAGAACTGAAAATCTCATACTCTTTTGGCTGGCAGCTTTTAAAAGATAAATAAGTTTAAAAATGTGTTGCATAGACATGCAGTTGCTCAGGTTACAGTCCCCTTTAAACTTCCTCTTTACAATGTAGGCAATAACAAGGGCAGAGTAAATGGTCCTGCTATGTGACTCCTTCAGAACAGGCTAGAATAAATGAATACAATATTTATTTCCTTGTTCCCTTTATGGTATTTTAAGCCACTGCTTAAATCTCTGAGTAGGAGAGCCAATAAGATTTATCCATCTAGGAAGAACTGGTCCTCACCAAATGTCCCATAATTTATGTAGCAATTACTGTTTACTTGCTACCAAAGCAAAACCACTTATGGATATGTCAGAGCAAGGAGTAAGGGCTTCTAATTCACCATGAGGCATTTCAAGTAGGAAATGCTCAGTTTTTGCTACCTAAAAGGATTTGCTTCACCAAGCAGAGTGGCTGCCATTTTGTGTGCTTGCATTTTGTGTAATATTGGACAAGTGGACCACTGCAAGACAGCTGAATCTTTCATTTTCTGAAACCAGCTGCTGTGTGTGTGTTTACCGTTAGCCTTCTCTGCCTTTCTTCTGCCTGCTTGAGTCTCATGCTGATGTAAAGGTGGGGATGCAGGGCAGTTTGAGAAGAGCAAGTACCATTTATGCTAGTTCCAAAAGAAGAAAATTCAAAAAGACCACCCCTCAAACAATTCCACCTATCTGAGGATTAGGGGTTTTGTTTTGTTTTTGGTTTTTTGCATCCCAGTTTTTCATTGGATTACAATAGCTAAGGCATAAAGCCAACTGTTGTTTCCAACTAGAGTAAATCCAATGAATCAATTAGATATATACACATGTTGCCCTACCGTTCAGCACATGCCTAAATTGGTCTACTCAGACTTGATGAGGACAAACGAATTGAAACTTAGGGCTGAAACAGATGGACCCTTTTAGTGCCACTTGGAGTTGGCTAGGGGGCATGGTATTTACACATGCCACACTCCTAAGTGGGAGAGAAGCTGGATCAACTATTACACACTGGCAAAGGTGGCTGATTATAGTGAAATAAAATTCATGTTTAGACAGAATCTGTGTCTTGTGCTTTTCAGTTAACATCCATGTTGATTTACTAAGTAGAGTAGTATTACAGTAGCAATATCCCAGAGTATTGGGAGATAGTTGGTATGGAAAAATAATTTGGTATGTCTCATTCAATGATAATGATCAGAGTGTACACCCCACTCCCCCACAAAGATCTGTCTCATTCCTAACTGTACCACAACAGTAAAAGAAATTCTGTCCTTGCTCTATTTTACCTGATCTTCCTCTTCTGCCTAGAAACAGGTTCTAACAGTCAGAAGAAGATTATTCTAGATGATGGAATTTGGAAAAGGGAATCATTGGCAACTACAGCTGTAACTACTCCTGCAACTACAATAAAGGGGTGTGAACTTGATGGGCCTTGTGGTCCTTTCCAACTCTGTGGTTCTATGATATTTTGACTGCTCCAGTGGTGTCAAAAAGATTTTTAATACACAAATACACTGTGCAGTACGTGGCAGAGGTGGAATTTCTTGTTTTTCCAACTCTTCTCCTTGTAACAGGAGAATCAAGCCTCATGAAACTATTTTTTGTTTACACCCTTCAAGGGCAGGATTTTGTTTAGTTCAGCTAACAAGTGGTAAACCACAATTTCACTGTATGTTTGGGGTATCAACCAAAACTAAAGCAAATGACTACAGCTAGCTTTGACCATGGCTACACCAGGTCAGTATTACTTTTGTAATACTCAAAGTGTTCTGTAAGTGTTGGTTCTGATTTGGGGAAGAAAGTTTCTTCTTCCTTACCCTTTTGATCTCAAAGTTATTGAAAACCACTGAAGGCACTCTGTATTCAGATCACAAAGAAGTGTTTCATTTCAAATTGAAATCACTAACAAAACATGTATCAATATAAGGACATGTAGGGCACAAATGATTCTGGTGCTGGGGAAAATTAATAAAGTGACTCATTAGCATGTTGTAAGCTCTCTTCTCCCCCCTTTTCTTCTAATTCATTGCCACAGATCCTGATTAACTGTAAAATATTCCCAGGTTTAGGACACACTGTCCTCCACCAACAGCTTTAGCAAGGAGAGGTTATTAGCATTGAATGGGGACTGTTCTCTCAGGAGAGCTTTGCAGATAAAATGACCAGGGAAAGAAATAGCACAACTTCTCAAATTAGCATAATTAGTAATTATCTCTTAATAGCCCCACTTGGCTTTAGAGACTTGGCACTTGAAATTCCGCTTAAAGTTCAGTGAGGAAAAACAAATTTCACGCTGAAAATGTCTCAATAACACAGCTGAGCTGCTGAGGTAATTGTCTGGTGTAGGTAAAGGGAAGGAGATGAGCATAAGGATGCCCCACATTTGTTTTGGGATATATTTGTGTTTACGTCTGAGTAAAGCACTAAACAAAGGCCTTGATGGTGCAATTGCGGCCCTTCAATTAGGTCAATTCCCTTTATTTTTCCTTCATGGAAAAAAGGGGAATAAGTTAACTAGCACAGTCCTGCAGTTCTTTGCTCTGAGATAGTGCAACACTCCTCCTGTTTTTTTGTTTTTGTTTTGTTTTGGTTTTGCAAACCTATTGAAGGAAAAGGGTGGCAGATTAATGGGCAAGTTAATAAAGGAAATAACAATACATATGGCAGGTAGCCCATAGCAGATTGAAACCTTTTCTAAAACAAATCCTAAATGTTAAGACTCCGGGCAAAAATCAGCTCAGGAGAAACAGTCATTTTATTTCTTTTCCCTGATTCTTGGTTAAAAAGAAACCTTCCCAAATGTTGTTGGCATCTCTGAGAATAGCAGCAGTGATTTTGTTTCTAATGTCTGACATATTCAAAAGCCACCCAGCCCGCACAAAATGCCTTGCAGCAAAATATTGTAGTTGTTTAGTTGATTGTGAATGCAGTCATCCTTTGTTAATAAATAAAAAACGATTTATATAAATGTGGTCTCAGCATATTTTTCTCTGACATCACAGTTTGTGATGATAGATGTTTCCAGATTTTTATTTTGTAAATTTTACTGATTGACAGAAAAAACAAGGGATTAAATCACTTGATATAACCAGATCAGGGCCCGAAACAGATGGTCTGAAAAATGCAGTTTCCAGCCATGTTTGAGGCGTAGTGTTTAGATGACACATGCCCTGAGTGCAGAGGGAAACTGTGCCAGACCTACGTCTTCCCCAAAGAACCAGGCCAAAAAACAGCAGTGAAATACTGCTCTTTTTGCCAGCCCATTTCAAAGCTTGCAGCTGAATAAAACCCTTCTTGTAAAGGGAAATAACTGCCTTTAACTCGTTAACATCTAAAGATCTGGGATGGTCTTTTACAAGGCAAATGCATAGCCATTTTGGAAGAAAGGTACTCCACAGTTCTTAGTATTTGCAAGAATCTTTAGAGTGTGAACCTTTAAAGAGGTCATTGTCTGTCCAGGACATTGTCTGTCTTTATCAACCCCAATCGTATATGAGCTACCAGTAGCTCCAGCCTCACCCAGGGACTTCACATTGGCCAGCCATTCTTCCTAGGAAGTCTGTTCCCGGCCAGTACTTCCAAACACTGGTATTTGGGATGTTCCCAAAATGTATTTACCTCGCTTGAGAGCTCATTGTAAGTAAGGTCATAGCTTCCAGAATCACTGTCTGTGGAAAAACACTGTCCAAGACACTACTATAATCTGTACAGGAGGGGAAAATAATTTCCTCATACAGCTGAAATTCATTTTTAGCCTTGAAGCAAACTTCAGTCTGTAGTCAACACTAGGGAAGGAGACAAAAATCAGGGAGGCCAATGCTCTGGGCAGTGCTTTATGCTGGGACATCCTGTAACACACTAGTATCACAGTGTTTATATCATGGTATCACCTCCTGTTACACTCTTCCTGTAAGCACAACTGGAAGCCCTGTTTTGCAGCTACCCACCAGGCAGTGCCAGCTAAATGGGGTGACCAATCATGTTTGTAGGGTGAGAAATTCTGTGGTGAAGACCTTCCTGCTTCCTAAGACTTTCTGGCTTGCTGCAGTCAAATCAGGAGAAGAAGGGGAGCCATTGTTTGTTCTTCCATGTCACCTCCATTTTCTTTGTCTCCTGTGGTGGTCAGTGGGAGGAAATCAACTATGTGTGACATAGTTTACGATCCCAGGTGGAAAGGTCAGGATCTTCACCATAAGAACCTGCCAGAACCCTAAGATCTTCAGGGGAAAGGATTTTCTTGGTCTCATCACCAACACAGCTTTGTTTGGTGACGACATGAGAAAGAGCTTCTCAATGGCAACTCCATAGGAGGCTAGGCTGGCCCTTTCTCTGCTCTCCTTTGGCTAGCAGGCAAAAACTTTCTTTTCAAACAGGCTTTTACTATGTAATTGTGTCCGGGGAAGCTTCTTCTTGGTTTGTTTGTGTGTCCGAGTTTGTTTTTAATGGTTTTATATTTGTAACTTAGTATTTTAAAGGATTTTAACCATTTTTTACTTGTTCTGTTAATGTGGTGTTTTAATTGTTTTTTAAAACTGGACTGTTGTATTGCCACTGTTTTTAAGCATGTTTTGTGAGCCACCTTGGGTCCAATTTTGGATAAAGGCAACATATAAAATAAAATTTAAAAACCACCTGAAAGTTAGAAAATCTCCAGATCCCCACTCTTCTCTCACCAAGCACAAATGTTCCACCAACATAATTCTACTAGAGATAATATATATATTGACCCTCCCCTTATCTCTGGTACAATTATGTTGGTGGAACATTTGTGCTTGTTATGGACATAGCAAGTCACGGATGTCATCCTGCCAGTGCAGTGGCATTAAATGCAGCTTTCTGCAGCCCCATAGGAGTCTTCCCCAAGGTTGTTTTTCATCAAGTTTCTCTGAGGAAGAAACATTGTTTGACAAGTTCCATGCATTATATATCTTAAGTTTCATTTTTAGTTGGATTCTATTGTGTTAAATAGTCACAGTATCAAACTGTGGCCAATACATAGTTAAAATAAATAACATTTTTAGGGTCATTTTTGCCTGCCTGTTTGTGTACAAGATCTAGAAATGAGTTCATTGTTAAGATTCTATCTGTTTCTTCCTCAGATGCAGGAACAAAGCATCTGGGCTGGGAGTGTGGTGGGTGAGGACTGCACCTGGTGATGCCCAGAATTGGGGTGACTTGACAGGAGGACTGTGTGATGCAGCAAAGTCTGAATGAGGTGAATGAGGTTAAGAGGTTATATGATAGCCCTCTTTAATTATTTGAAGGGGTGTCATATTGAGGAGGGAGCAAGCTTGTTTTCTGCTGCTCCAGAGACTAGAACACAGAACAATAGATGCAAACTGCAGGAAAAGAGATTGCACCTCAACATTATGAGAGTCTCCCTCCTTGGAGGTCTTTAAGCAGAGGCTGGATGGCCATCTGTCGGGGATGCTTTGATTGGGAATTCCTGCATGGCAGGGGGTTGGACTGGATGGCCCTTGTGGTCTCTTCCAACTCTATGATTCTATGACTAGTGTGCCACCGCCCCCTGGCAACCCCATCCCCGCACAAGGTAACACCTGCTATGATGACACCACTGCATCTGGGACTACCATACCTTCCTTATACTCTCCATATTTACCATGTGTGAGTTATTAACTGATATTTAACTAGTAAACCAAGAACCATCTTATCAAAAGATGGCCCATTTGCCATTAACCTTAATGGCGATAATAATATATTCTGTGGCTTTTTCCTTCTTGCGCAAAGTTCCATAAAAATGAACACATAAATGCAAATGAGATAATCATTTATTTCCATGTGCATGTATAGCTTTATACAATGGGACTCAAAGTGCAGGTAACCAAGTATGGGAAAGCAGGCCTCTGATTCTATAGAGCCATATAAGGATACTGCATTTTTAATTACTGTATTTAATGGGGCAGGAAGTTTCTGAAAGATCACTTCTTTGGAACGCCCAATGTTACAAAATGAAAGGTGTTTTGAAAGACCATGACACCTGACAGCTGGTAGTATCCCAAGAAAGAAGGAAAATGCTGAGAGCCAGAGGAGTTGTTAGGATTGTTTGACTAAAGTCTGGAGAGGGCTTTGCACCCTCAATGGTTGTGCAGAAGAAGGAATTTCAGTAGGGGTTTCTTGTTACATCATTAAAGGTGCAGCAGTCATCTCCAGTTTTTACTCTGGCCCTAGGAGTTACTTCTAAGTAAAGAGTTATTCGTTTTCCCCCAATAAACAAATCCTATTTTGGTGTCAAACCAACATTAAGAATTAAGAAACATGAAATTAAACTGCTCAGAGCAAGTTGACTGCTATTATAAAATTGAGAGGCTGGCACTCATGTGTCCAGAAGAGGAGAAAAGGACTTGGCTTGAAAACCCTAATTAATGCTGGCTAAGGTCCATTAGCTCATCTTCACTTGTAGCATCTTGAGTCACACCCTGTGGATCACCCTTATTATACCAGTCCTAGGTGAGAAATGTGATTAAGCAATCTGCTAAGGCTGGTTTTTTTTTCCTCCCAAAAGCAATCTCTGTCTCTTTCTTCCTCTGAAACCTTTTCAAGCAACCCTTTATCAACCAATTTCATTCAGTTCAAAATGCAAGAAATGAATGAAGGGAAAGGAAATGCAAGCGAGAAAAGAAAAGGAATTGGGTCAAAAGAGAAAAATCATGTTGAAAAGTATAGAAATGAGGTGAATCTGAATTAATGACGGAAGCCAAAGCAACAGCAACCTGAAAGCACAGGTTAAGTCAGATGTAAATATGTAAAAGGAAAGGAGCTAGGAGAAAGGAGAAGAGGACAAGAGTACAGAAATCCAGACAATTTCTTTCTCTCTTTCCTTTTGGTAACTTATGCTCAGTAAAAGAAACACTTTCAACTCCACAAAGATCTTATTCATGACAGCAGATTCTTGAGTGAATATACTCCCATGCCGTGGTAAATTTATACTGCTTTTCCCTGTGCATTTAATCGTAGAAACATAGAGCTGGAAGAGACCACAAGGGCCATCCAGTCCAACCCCCTGCCATGCAGGAACTCTTGCTCAAAACATACCCAACAAATAGCCATCCAGCCTCTGCTTAAAGACCTCCAAGGAAAGAAACTCCACCACTCTCCGAGGGAGTGTGTTCCACTGTCAAACAGCCCTTACTGTCAGGAAGTTCCTCCTAATGTTGAGGTGGAATCTATTTTCCTGTAGCTTGATGGTTGATCTGTTTATTATTTAATTACTGTAATACATGTCTCTCCTAGGAAACAAGTTCTGTAAGTATGGGGCCACCCATACAAAAGCCTTGTTGTCCATTAGTTTAGCATTTTTCAATGGTGAGCCAAAAACATCAATGCACAGATTATTGTACAAGTGTCAGTGTTCCTTCAGATAGCCTGATCTCAAATAGTTTAGGACTTCATAGACCCAAACATGTATCTGAGGAATTAGGCTCAAATCTACAAAAGCTCATGCTATCAACTTTTTCAGTTAGTCTCAAAGATGCTACAAGATCCTTTTGCATACTAATTTTCCAGACTGACATGGCTATATCTTTTAAATAGACTCAAACCAACACCTGGTATATCAATCAGAATAGTGTTGCTGAATGTGAAATCAGTGAGTGAATTCTCTGTTTTTGACAAACTCTTTATAATTTTGTTCACATGCCTTATAATAATAGGGGGCTTTTCCTCAGAAGTTGCAAAACATTTCAGAGGACTCTTTCATACAAGGCTAAATTGGAAGTATAATTTAAGGTCAATTCGAATGCAATCATGGGTTTTACGTTATTGCGAATTAACTCTTCGCATGCAAATTCGGGCAGGAGGGAAGCCAATTCGAATGCAATCATGGGTTTTACGTTATTGCGAATTAAAGCTTCGCATGCAAATTCGGGCAGGAGGGGGTTATTTTCGAGTAATGGGAAGTAATTCCAAACGAAGCAGGGGTTCTTCCGAATGGAGCAGGGGTTCATGTAAATTCGCTAAACAAGCGAATTTACATGAATCCGCATTGGCTCCATTCGGAGTTGGGAGAAATTCCTCCCCGTTTGAAAGAGTCCTTAGTCTGAGGCCTAGTTTCAGTTGCAGCATATGTCAAACTAAAACAAACAAACAAGCTAGCATCTTTCTTTAGCCTCAACAGAACCGCCACAGCAAAGTATCGCCCTCCCCCATTCTTATTTTCTTCCATAATCACAGAAATTCCACCTTGCCTGCTGTGCCAAGGACACCTACCAAGCAATTTAAGGTATTAGCAAGTCGAGGGGCCTTGTAATTAAGGGATAAATAGGACAAGTGCCCTAGTTCACCAGGTAGTAATCTAGGTGGTGAGTGGATAAAACAACAAAGCATGCTGTGTTTAGTTCTCCCTGCGTTACTGTCGAAGTTTATTGCACACCTCTGAGGAATGAGCTTGGGTACTCTGGATGCATTCTGGAATCAGACATTGCAAGTAGGGAATTTGTCTTTTGTGTACTCTCATGTGGGCAATGTTTGACAGTTTTGATACAGGGCTCCTATGTCACAAATGGAAAGGGCTGAGGTAGATTTGGGAGGGGACCTGTTTTGGGTTTTGTTGTTGTTGTTTTGGTTTGTTGTTATTGGAGAGGATTAAGGTTCTACTTTTGCCACAGGGATGGGCAATAATTGCCCCAGACATTGCTAAACCTCTACTTGATTGAATAGTTGATTTCTTGTATGCAAAATTGATTTTCTGGATTGTTATGCTATTACTGGCTGGCTATTAGTTTCCGGGCAAGATACAAAGTGTTGGTTTTAACCTTTAAAGCACTACATGGCTTGGGTCCTGTCTTCTTGCGTGAGCGCCTTCTCCCATATCATCCTCCCCGCACTCTCCGCTCCGCTGGGAAGAATCTGCTTCAAACAAAGAGGACTAGACTTTCTGCAGTGATCCAGTGATCCTTTTCAGCAGCCACTCCTAGACTCTGGAACAATCTGCCAGATGAGATCCATCAGATTACCACCTTGGAAACTTTTAAGAAGGCTTTTAAGGCTGATCTCTTCTGGCTGGACTTTCCAGACTAGAACTTCCTTGTTGACTTGCCTCCCTGCCTCCCATTATTTTCCCCATTATTCTCCATCTTTACCTTTTACTCTACCCAGTCTCCACTTAAATTTTTATTTCATTTTAATTATTATTGTACACCAATGTTTTTAACCTCTTTTTCTGGCTTAATCTCTTTTTAGCATTTAATTTTGTTTTTATGACAGGGGAGGGATGGAGATCTTGGAACTTTTAACACTTTTCTCTTTTAACTGCATCTTGTTTTACTGCTCTAATCTGCTTGGATTCTTCAAGATTAAGCAGAATATAAATATTATTATTATTTGATTTGTAACAGAATGAGTATTTGGGCTGAAGATATCTATAAGGCCCATTTCATATACCAAAACCAGGAAGACTTTAAAAATCCCACTTTTGGGGGAGACAGTCAGAAGGTGGATGGGAGGATCAAGATGCGAAGTCATGATAGCTATGAGGAACTGTATCATCAAAGTATTTTAGAAATATATCACAATTGGCCCTTTTGGGTGCCTTATTGAACCATGCAGGGAACAGTAAAAACAGTCACCACATAACTTGAAAACCACTCTGAGGATGGCATCATGGACAAGTGTTCCACACTTTCACATCATCTGTGGATAGAGAACACTACTACTGCCTGTATTACTGCTATCTTGCTTCCCTTCTCCTATGTGAGTGCCTTGCCTCCCTCCCTCTCTGCCTTTATCTTGTCTTGCAGTGGCAGCACCACCTACATATATCTGCTTTCTGCCCTATTTGTAAAGCTTCAGCAAAAGGTGTAAAACAGAAGCAGCCCCTTTCTGTGGCCACCGCTGCTAAACTGTATAAAGTAGGCAGGGGGAATATTGCTAGTACTGCCACTGCTGCAATGAAGGTGCACTGTGGGGAAGTGATGAAGGCGAATTTTGCAAGAGGCATGGATGCAGGAAGCTGGGGAGACAAAATGGAATTCCTGCATTGGGAGCAGAGTGGTAGAATTTGCCACTGTTGGTGCTTCACCACCTAAGGTGTCTGTTTTGCCTTGCCTAATGCCTAGGATGGTTCTGAGTGTTGGGAATGAAGTCTTGTTTTTCCCCCACAATCCTGGCTACTGAATACGCTTGATAATATGTGCTTGCTTGTGTTTCCCATCACTTTTGTTCTAGCCCCCTCTATGGAAGAAAGCTTTCCATGGGAATTATTACAGTGGCCTTAGTGATGCCTGCATTCCACAAAGTAACTGAGAACTTCCAACAAGAACTCTAGTCATGTTAAATGGAATTACTATCTACCTCACTGGGTAGTGGAGGCAAGAGGGCAATTTCAACTGAATTTACTTTTGAAAAAATAAATAAATAATCACTCCAAGTCTGAAACCTTACTAGGAAATATTCTGACCATGGCCAGAGAACCAAAGAAGGAATGAAAATTTGTACTCTTTTCTTTCTTGCTTCGTGGATCAAAAATCCAGAATATTTTCTTCCCATTGTGTTTAAATGTATCTTAAGGAGCTGAGTATGACAAAATTTGAGACTCTTCTTTGCATCTCTAGACCACATCATTCCCACTATTACTAGACCACCCTCCCTCGCTTTATAAACACCACATCCAACATGAGAACGGTCATGTTTCTTGGGCCACCAATGAAAAGCAGCAGCTTTGTTGCTATCTACTGAATTTAACTTCAGTCTGTTAATTTAAAAGGAGCTGATCCCTCCCGCCATCACATATCATCTGTTTTTTGGACCTTTTAATTTTTTTCTCAGTTTATGAAGTTTATTAGACTTGTTCCAGCTATCATCATTAGCCTAAAAAAGAGTCCATTTAAAAAGAAATGTTGTAATAGTTTTATAGAAACTATTGGCACTAAATGATGCTGAAAATCTGTTAGTTCACCAGTCTTTCATCTTTTATTGTTTATGCCTTCTGGCTGTCTTTTAAACTAAAAAAAAGCATTTTAATAGGTTAATCAGTCTAACCAGTTTTTAAAACTTTTGTGCTCAAATGCAGAAATTTAGTGGGAGCGGGGGGGGGGGGGGGAGGAGGACACATTTGACAAAGAAGTTGGACAGAAAGCCATAACTTCTGTTGGATTACATCTTCTCAAGGGAGAAGACATTGAACACAGCAATAATTTTGAAAACCTAATGTTACCAGAAGAGCTTGTCCAAAACTGACTTGTCCTACTGGTAGGCATCTCATGTGGGGTAGAAGTAGATGCTGACAGCTTCAACTGGAGGAAATATCAGGAAAGGCTCTCTGTATTTAAATACAATAGGTGAATCAGATCCTTGGAGCCAGCTCTCACCCCTTCCTGCTACCAAATGATCATACCCATGGGCGAAATCTCTCCTGCCTGGGATTCCTAATCCGTCCCTCAGGAATTTCTCTGATGGCCACACACCTTTCCCTATAACACTGTTGTTTGGTTTTTCCCAATCTCTCCCCCCCCCCCCCATTTTGAAACATTTCCACAAAGGCTTTATTACTAGTAGTAAGAACTTTAAACTATTTTTGGCCCCACTCACCATTAGAATGAGGAGTACTCTGGAATGCCACATTCAGGACTTCTATGAAAGTGAATCCAGTCTTTGAACCGAAAGAGATTCTCCACCCTCCATGGAATTTTCTTGGCAAGATTGATTGAGTGGAAGTTTGCCATTGCCCAACTCTGAAGCTGAGGGAGTGTGATTTGCCTAAGGTTTATCCCATGGGCTTGAACCCTGGTCCTAGTTCAAAAATTGAACCACTACACCACATTGGCTTTCTCTCCACTCTTACCTTACAGAAAAGGTGGCTGAGAGTAAAGCCAGACGCAGGAGCTTTTCTTTTTGTTATGTTGAATACAGGTTGGTAGGAAAAAAAATAGCTAATGGCAGTTCATATTTGTTCTCCTTTCTAAAAAGATCCCTTCCTCATGTAATTTCTGTCACACAGTAAGGGAAATGCAACTTTAAAGCCTGCTCTCCAAATATGTTATCTGTCCTCTCTCACTCTTATTAGAGTTCTTATACAGAAGTATTGTTCAATATATATATATGTATATATATGCAAATTTCTGTGCAGTTTGTCTGAAATTGTATACAGTGGTCCCCCGGGTTACGAAGGTAATCCGTTCCGGATTACCTTTCGTAACCCGGAAATCTTCGTTTCCCGGGGGACTGCTTTAAGGGACGGGCCGCGCGGTTTTTCTCATTCGCATCCCGGGGGATCCTTCGGATTCTGGGGGATGTTTTTTGGTCCCAGTGGTTTCGGGTCCCGGGGATTTCGTTCCCCGGGGGATTCGTAAACCGGGGGACCACTGTACAAGCTTTCTGGGGAGTATGTCCCAAGAACCAAAAAGGAAAAGGAAAAAAAACCCTGAAGAAACCTATGCATCTTGCTTCCAAACAACACTAGGGGAAAAACATTGAGACTTGAGAATAGTTGCTGATAATAGTGTAAATCTCAGTGCTGCTACAAATGTTTGCAGAAATTTGCCTCTTCTGTCATCAAAGCTATGTATGTCACATGATTGTTGAAAATGTAGCAATGCTGGAAAATTCTTTTATCTCCTTCTCTCTGTAATTGTTTGTAGATGTTCTTCCAGTCCATTATCCTTATACTTCATGCAGTGCTGTGTAAAAAATTGTTGGTGTTGAGGGTGGTATCTTGTGGATTCACCTCGTTCATTTACCTGTCTCAGCATCTCCCTACTCCTTCCTTCTCTTCCTGCTGGCTAATAAATATAATTTCTTACAAAGTCACTTACTCTTGTTCTGAACTTTTTATTGTAAAAGATACTGACCTTTGAAACCACCAAACCTGCAGGGGGCTACATTATAGACATTAGATCCCTGAGTGCCCCTTAGCTGTCATAATGAAGGAAGTTTACTGTGGGAAAGTGAATGGAGCAAGCATGTTTTGAACCATATGGTAATTATCTGCTATCTGTGCAAAAGATATAAAGTGTTGTTTACCGGTTGTGAAAAGAGCATCTGAGAAGGGATTCCCTGGAGAAGCTGGGAAGGGAGATTTGGCATCATGGTTGCTCTTCAGATGGCTGGTAATAGACCCTATAAATTTGGAATATGCTGTTGTTAATCAGCGGAGATTGGAGACGGTTGGCTCATAATGTTTCATTTTAAAGGGGCAGGTGATTGTCTTGCCAAGCAGGATTGTTGGGGTTTTTTTAAATAACTGTAATTGAATTATGCAAATGAAAATTGTTGGGGGGAGCACAAATGTGGGAAAAGATGATGTTAACTCCTTGAAGTCAACAGTGCATTTAGTGAAGAAAAGAGGGGATCTCTGCAACTAAAACTGCAAAACTACATCTTTTAACAAAATCTGCATTTAAGACAACTTTCTTAAATAACAAAGCCCTCCTATTTAATTCTTCTGAATGAGGACAGCTCAAGTGGAAGCATTTTCATTTAGTTACATCACTCATGCAATATGTTTCTGAAAAGTTTTGCTTCTGAAAAAAATGGAATAGGAAGCGGTGTCATGCTCATAGGCAAACTGCACAGCAGTCCCAAATTTCAAAAACATTTAATTCAGGGCATTAAATTATTCAGAAAAATTGCCAAGCCTCATTTGAACAAATCTCCTTAAACCACTTTAGCATCTTAATACCAAGAAAATGAGTTGTGAAATTTCAGCAGCACCAGTTCCAGCAGCTTCAGTTTAGGCTTGTCTGGCGTTTTCACTCAGAAATTCTTCTGTGTTGTATGCAAATGCTGTCAGTTACTGCTTCTGAAGATCTACTCAGCGGCAATGTCACTCTCTTCTTGGGAATCGTCCAAACAATAATTATGTTTATCAGTGTGTCTTTATTTCCACTGTTTCCTGTTGGAAAGGTTTCCATAATGAAATGCACCATTTCACAATTCTTTCTTTTCATACTAAAAGGCAATAAAATGGGAATGGAGGATCACGTATTTCATTGTTTCCATTCTTACAAGTGTATAGCACGGTGTACATTTTTTTGAGAATCTTGTCAGATACGGATTCTGGTGAGAGCCAGACAGTTTGGAAATGATGTCAGGTGTGGAAATGATGACAGTTTGGTGAGAATCAGCATGGTATAGTGGTTTGAATGTTTGATCAGTACTCAAGGAGACTAGGATTTGAATTCCTGCTCAGCCATGGAAACCACTTGATAGCATTAGGCAAGCCACCTTTCTCAGCCTTAGGGGCAGGCAATGGAAAATCCCTCTGAACTAATCTTGTCATAGCTTAGGGTCAGTTGGAAATGACTTGAAGACTCACACAGCAACAACTCTCTACAGAGAGTTGATTCTCTATAGAAAGAGGTCTGGGTGCTACTACATCCTTGATACAAATATGAAAATACAACTTCCAGGGTTGCATCTACACTGCAGAATTAATGCAGTTTGCCACTACTCTGCCATGGCTCAATACAATGCAATTCCAGAATTTGTAGTTTTGTAAGATATTTAGCCTTCTATGACAAAAAGCTCTGGTGCCACAACAACTACAAAACACAGGGTTCCAAAGGATTGAGCCATGACAGATAAAATGGTGGCAAATTGCATTAGTTCTGCAGTATGACACCAGTCCACACCAGTATAGACTATCTGAAAGTCTCTATTTCAGACACAAGCCTGCCCAGGCTTTGAAATGTAAGTTGAGTCCCTTTTTTGATTCCTGATATCCTCAGAAACAGGTTTGGTGAAGGTGTGAAAGCTGGATAGCAAAGAAGGGTGACAGGAAAATAAGAAATGTATATGAAATGTGAAGAAAGTTCTACAGATGCCATGGACTACCAAAAAAAAAAAAAAAAAGAAAAGAAAAGAAAAGAAAAAAGGAAAGGTCCAAGAGCATATCAAGCCCGAAGTCTCTCTAGAAACAAGGATGATTAAACTGATGCTGTCAATTTTCATACATATCATGAGAAGACATGACCCATTAGAAAAGATAATAATGCTTGGAAGGTTTAAGGCAGTAGGAAAAGAGGAAAACAGCATTACAGGTAGGTAAACTCAATGAAACAGGCCACAGTTGCCTAAAATTTGCAAGACCTGAGCAGGACTGTTGATAACAGGATGACATACTGTCAATAAGTTATTCCTGATATTTATTTGCTATTCCCTTGAAATTTTGTTCAGATGTGTTCTGTCCTGTGAAGCAACAGAAAACAAATCTGTTCCATTAAACAGATGATAACTCTTTAGATAGCTGTAGCTGGCTGTCATGTTGCCTCTTAATCACTTTTTCTCCCAACTAAATGTACCTGCTGTTGTTGCTGTGTGTCTTCAAGTTGTTTCCAGCTTATGGCAAACCTAACATGAACCTAGCATGGCAAATTTTGTTCAGAGGGGGTTTGCCATTGCCTTCACCTGAGGATGAGAGAGTGTGACTTGCCATATTCCACCCAATGTGTTTCATGGCCATGATGGGAATTGAACCCAGAGTGACAGTCCAACACTCAAGCCACTATGCCACACTGGCTTCCATAACATACCTCCCTCCTTCAGTTTTCTGTCACAGATCTTCAGGCTGTCAAGTGTCTTCATTGCTCTGTATTGGACATGTTGGGGGGGGGGGTGTCTGTCCAAAGAAACATTGGCCTCTAATATTTGGTATTACTGAAGTTGGTGAAAATAAGTCAACAGCTGATGACAGATCACATGGAATGCCTAATTTCTTAAGTGCTACTGACATGAGCTGTATATCAAAAGCACTTCGGATTGAAAGTATCCCATCCTTTTTATCCTTCTAAGAAGTCCCATGCACTGTGTAAGCTCTAGATAATAAGTAGTTCAAGACATTATACCCAATGAGCTACATCTTGCCTTCTTAAATAAAGTTATTGAGCATAGCTAGAACATTAAGCTATCAAAATCTCCATAAGAGTTTTTTAATGCCTTGGGGCTATAGGTTTCCAACCACTTCCCCCAGATTAGGATCATTTTACTTTGATGGTACTACTTCAAAGGCTGGGGCTTTGTGGATTGAATCCTTGGCCCATAAAAGTGAATGGCTCACAAAGCAAAGATCATCAAATGAGCTCCTAGCCTGATGAGTATTACATTCTATCAGGTCAGTGATCAGCTCACTCAGGAGTCTCTTTGTTGGCCCTTGAAAAAATTAGGCCATAAGGACAATCTTTGGCAATAACTTAGAGTTTAATTGCTCTGTAACTATAAATTTAGCCATGTGAAGATCACTGCATTTTAGAGACATGTGTGAAATTATTTTAATGCTTGCTTAGTATATAGTGGCTCAAAACTGGCTTTCATCTGTTGCCTGTGAGGAGGATATTCTCCCAGTATTGGTTTTTAATCAAATTTTTATAAAAATAACTTTTTTGGACTATAACTCCCCTAATTCCCAGCCTTTGAAATAATTTTTCCGAAGCTCTGACACACATATGCAGGAATTAGGTGGCAGGGTTACACTGCAGTATGACCCATATCATTTCAGCGGTAGGAAGGCACTCTATAGCACCTCCCAAGAAGAGCTGCAAGCATTTTGAAGCAAACCTCAAAGTTTGCTCCTTTATTTGAGAAAACCCTTATTCTTATCACCACCCCATGCTTCTGCCCTCTATTCTCTTCTCCTTGATTCTTGGTTAACTACTAGGTTGTCATAGAGGATAGCTTTCTTTATATCATTGTTATTAGAGGAGCTGTGTTTAGAATAAAATAAACTCCAGTTGATGTATGAATTTCTCATTCCTTTCCACCATTTGTTTTCTTTAAATTGGCCCCTTTGTCATATAAAGCCAGCCCCCCTCCAAACTATTTTGAAGGTGGGGCTCAATATTGATAGTTTTGTTTATTTTCGTGTATTTGAAGGTAGAGGCCAAATTACTTTCTAAATTACAGTTATCAGTGAAACATCCTTAAGAATGAAACACAATATGTACAGTACTTAGAAGCACCCTCCACATGCTCACTGCTGCTTACTCCGCAAAGGTGGAATATAAATTTAAATATGTGCAGGACAAATTTCACACAACCATTATTATTTATGGCAGGGCTCAGTAACCATTGCTGCCTTTGTGTTTCTGAGTGCTTGATCTTTTATTACACTTCTCATTGATACTGTTTGAGGTTGTTCAACTAAACAGGAGTCTTGATGGAGGGGGGGGGCGCTCAGTCCCATTCCGTGTTAACTGCTAGTTGAATCTGTTGAGTAGAAAAATCATTTTATTACAGTCTATTTTTTAAAATGTGAATGTGGTCTTATTGGCAAAGTTTTCATACAGAAGTGGGACATTAACATACTGGATAATTGGATATTGCAAATGAATTACCCAAATGCAAGTGACTAATGGGATAATATCCCCAGCTGATGACATCTCTACTCCTCCATCTTTCAGAAGAGGTAAAAAAAAAATAATTATAAGACCACAGCACTCCCTTTAATTTTGTGGTGATGCTGCTGCTGGTATATGTAACTCTTTGGGGCAAAACAGACCAGCATAAAAAGCCAGCTTTTAGCAGGATTAAGGGAATGATAGGCATATAATGCACACCCGCAAGACTCCTGGAAGCCGGCTTTAAGCTGCCCAACTTCCCAGACATGAGCCAGCTTCCAGGCACTTTGGTGGCACAGCGTTTATACACCACATGCTGCTTTACCAGCTTAAAGCCACCCTTGAGCCATGGTGGGCAGGAAAAGCCACCTTTTTGCTGGCCCAAAAAGGAGCAGCTTCAAGACAGATTGGGGCCGTGGTATGCGGTTGCCATGGCTCCAATCTGCCTTTGCAAGGAGCGGCCTGTTTTGGTCTACAGTGAAATAGTGTTTACCTAAATTCACTTGCAGTAGTACTACTGAAACATGCATGGGTATTGTAGATATTAAAAATATACAATCAATTAATCAGTTCTCTACCATCAGGGAATTTTTACTGCGTAAACTTGTCTGCATCTTCTAGGGAGCTTTCTAGTCACACACTTGGCTCACATGGTGCAATACCCATAGTTGTTGAGTCACCCTCTCCTTATTGGAATTTCACACACACTAAATACAAACAGTATGGACCAGTCATCATCTTTTAGGGTGAATGGGTGTCCCCTTGATCTGATTTCTATCACCATCATTTGTGGCCTCCTCAACCAGATAGAGCTTCACTTGCCAAATTAAGTCTACTCTTTCCCAAGGATATTTTCTCACTGGGACCACTACTATCCTCCTTACACTTTGATGCATCTGCTGAGAACAGCAGCACAAAGATTTTCAGCACCCTACCAGCTAGCTACATTTCTTATACATACAGCTGGCTCCAGGAGGCCATAGTGCACTTTGCTTTCATCGTGTTGCTCTGAGCACTTCCAGTAGGAGCACTTCCAGTGATAGCATTGGCAGGTCAAAAGGAGATCAATTCAGACCCAAGGACTGTAACAGTGACAGAGGATTGCTTCCTTAGGCCAGGCACTGTCAACCACATTCCAAATGCTTACTCTCACTTAAGATATTTTCATGACCAGCTTGCTGCTTGCTTGGAGCAGAATTTAGCTGGCTTTCCAAATGTCTTTTTCAAAGTAACCATATTCCTCAGTACTATGGACGGGAATACCACTGTCTTTGTTTTATTGCATTTTTCCTATCCACCTCTATTTTCTTTCTATTTTGATTTCATATAGAGTTTTGAGACTTTTAGTGGAAAAAAAATTCATATGGAAATTATCATTAATTAGTGTCCCTCCCAAATTAGTATCCCTACCAAATAACCTCAGGCTGGCTCCATTTTGAGCTTCCTATGGGCAGCCAAAATAGTGCTGTTTTGCATGGTCTTTAATGTTTGACATTGCTCTGTTTTAAGTGGTTTAAGACTCTTCTTTTGCAATCCAATATGTCTCCATTCCTGTGAGGCCAGAGGCCTCTTTGTAGGCAGTCCTTGTTGATATGCAAATAGATTTAAAATTTCCTGGACTTTAAAAAAAATCTCCCTATTGCCACATGACCAGAGAAGGAGGGGCTGGCCTGCTAAAGATACCCTCCCCATAATACCATCTTAACTAAGGACAGAAACAATAAAATGCAGGCATCTTACTAACGTCTCCAGTTTTTCTCTTGTTTGGGATGCCTGATGATGAAGCCAGTGGAGCTTCAAAAGCTTACAACAAGAATATTGTACATTTCATTTGGCCAATAAAGGTAGCACTGTTTGGTGGATTTTTGTTTGAAATTTCAGATAAATAAATAATGCATTTTTGGTGTTCAGTCTTCCTAATGTACAAAGTTTTATGCATTTTTATGTAGACATTTTATACACATTTTCCCTATTGACAAAAGTGTACTTTTGTAAACTTTTCAAAGATAAACTATGTTTGGTTCTGCTCATTTATTTGTATGTACAGTGTTCCCACGTCATACTTGGGCATGATATATGTGGTACAAAAGCCGCGCTGGAAAAAGCCATGGCGCACCCCAGAAGAAGTAATGGGCCGTGTGCCCGTGGCACACATGCCATGGGCACAAGCAACATTATTTTTAATGGGGCTCCAGCATACACGGGATTTCTCTTACGCAGGGGGATCTGGAACGGATCCCTCGCGTAAGGGAAGGGCTCACTATAATTTGAAAAGGAAAAAAGGGGGGAAGTCAGCCATTTGACATACGATGTTTCTTCCTATTGATGGCAATACTGAAAGATATGTGTGCATTTTCCCTAGTAGTTCCTTAGACTGTGACTTATTGATTTATTTGGTTGGTTGTTAAAATATTTTAGTATTACCTCTATCATGAAATCTCAGGGCAGCATACAATTAACATAATATAAACAGTTTAAAACAATTCCAGTTAAAAACAACCAAGTAATTTAAACAGGATAGAAAAATATTAAATAAAATCAAAAGCTTAAAACAAGTAAAATCTTGTATACAGACACTTTAAAAAGTAATAACATTAGGCCCAAAAGGTGGGTATTCAATGAATGGGGTGCCATAGCAGAGAAGGCCTTCTCCTGTGTTGCCGTGTGATGTATTGTTCCCACTAGTGGGACATACATGGAGCAGGGTCCAAACAGCAGATCTCCGTTCTGAGGAGGTGTATGGAAGAAGATCCATTTATTCAGTTATTGAGGTCCCAAGCCATTTAGTGCTTTAAATGTCATCACCAGCCTCTTGAGTTCAGACCAGAAGTGAATTGGCATCCAGTGAAATGCTGTTTTTCACAGTTTTTTCATTATTTATTTTATGGCATGGAAGAATGTCACTATACACTAACAAACAAACAAACAAACCCCAAAACCGTTGTCTATTCATTGAATAGACTCTTCACCCCTAGTGCAGACACCACCCATATTGTGGAGTCGAAGGCTTTCATGGCCAGCATCCATAGTTTTTTTGTGGCACTTTTGGGCTATGTGGCCATGTTCTAGAAGAGTTTCTTTCTGAAGATGCCAGCCACATATGCTGGCGAAATGTCAGAAAGAAACTCTTCTAGAACATGGCCACATAGCCCGAAAGCTCCACAAGAAACTAAGCACCCATATTCACTTCATTCAAT
Organism: Urosaurus nigricauda; assembly: GCA_034509955.1. Lineage (NCBI taxonomy): Eukaryota > Metazoa > Chordata > Lepidosauria > Squamata > Phrynosomatidae > Urosaurus > Urosaurus nigricauda. Next base: position 113,031,007 of record JAOEGL010000006.1, read on the forward strand.
CCATATAGAAATCAGTCCATTGCTTGACTAGGTTTTATATTATCCAAAACTGTGCAGCAACCTTTTATTGTTTCTTCCCAAGCCTACAGTCTGCTTATCTGCCTTTTTTTTCTTATCATAGAAAAGTGTAGAGATCTTACAAAGGGCTTATATCTTAATTGATTACTTAATGTGGTTTAATCAGTTCATTAATTACAGTTTTGAAATGTTGCAACTTAAGCAGAAGCAGGGGGTAATCTCACAACCTGGTTGTTGATACAATAGACCAGGGATGTTCCAGTTCTGTATTCTCATCCTTCCTGTTCATTTATCCCTGAACCACAGGGCTATTTCATGGGTGAACCATCTCCTTAAACATACACATTTATCTAATTCATTGTGATGGAGTTTAGATTGATTCTGTTCAATTCAAGTAAATGGGGCCCTCCCCACCATGTTGGCCTTCAATTGTGTTAACAGAAACAGCATGATGTGAATCAGTAGTCTCCATTGTAGCCACCAAAAGGTATCTGTCTGTGGGTCTTTTTCTCAGTAAACTAAGAATGTGCCCATGTATGTTTCAGCTTTCCCATATGTGTTTCCCATACATGCTTACCATATGAATGGTTTACCCAATACTGGCTTTCCCATATATCTTGGTCAAAGGATAGTATAGTTGGCTCTTTGTATCCATGATGATCCATTATGGGCCCCCCTCTGAATAAGAAAAAATGTGGGACCTCAAGTGCCATTGACCCCAATGGTGGTGTGATGTGCGCAGAGCTGCCACATGCATGTGCCGCCATTAAGAACAATGGAACTTGCTGTCTGAAGATGCTCAGATCTGTGGATGGCAAGCCCATGAATGGCAAGAGTCCACTGTACATCCAACAGTGTTTGCCGCAGGGATGTTAAAACCAACAGTGGTAGTTTCCAGGAAGCTTATCTACTTTTCACTAAGTCTTGTTATGTTTGGGCGGGGGATTGTTTGGTGAAGGATACATACATATCTCTGCAGGATAAAGCAGATCAATTTAACCTCATCCCAGATGTCTTAGGGTATATACATAATGGATTGAGGGATCAAAAGTAAAGTGTCTGAAGCTTATAGTTTTTGAATTCCACCCAGCGATATGTATTTTGCCATGCAAGCTGATCACTTTTGTGATTGGTAAGGCTCTAAAAATTGCTGATGCCCTTTGAACAGTCAAAGATTCACAACTGTACTATGTGAAACGATAGTCCACAACATGTACAGCCTTCCTAAGTCCAGTGCCCTCCAACTATGTTTGACTATAACTGCAACTAGCTGGAGGTCATGGGAATTATAGTTCAGCACAACTGGGTTGGGAAGGCTGGCCTATTACATCTGTCTTAGATACAAATTCATGTAAGATTAAAGAATGGAACATCTCTGTTTTGTAAGAGTTGATTTGTAAAAAGCATACAAGTAAATCATTGGGCAAACTTTTTGTTATACAAGGATTTATGATTACCTTGGGCTTTCAGGACACAGATAAGTATTGATTTTCCTCTCATAATGCTAGAACCTGGGGTCACTTACAGAAGCTGAACAGTGTGACAGATAAATGAAATATCATATATACTCGACTATAAGTCGACCTCATGTATAAGTCGAGGGCAAGTTTTGGGGCCAAAATTATATATTTTGCCATGACCTGTGGATAAGTCGAGTGTAAAACTTGGAGGTTCCTTCAGTGTGTGTATATGTGTATACAGCAAGAGAGACTTTAATTGAGGCTGTTTGTTTCAACGTTGGCTTCAGCCTCTACCCAGACAATGATAGCTAGCCTGGGCAGGAGAGGGTCTCTGTTTGTTTGTTTGTTTAAAAGCAATTAATCATTCAGGACTCTTTCTGCTTGGTGCAAGAGAAAAAGAAACTATCTTCCCACCGCATGGGAAAATCTGAAAGAGCTGCTATCACATTACCATACTGACCCGTAAATATGTTGACCTGGGACTTTGGGGTCAATTTTTGGGCATAAGTTTTTAGATTTAGAAGAATATATACGGTACTTCATACAGCACATAGCTAAACCGAGGAGATCATTGCAGCAAGATATAGTAGTGGTTGGCAACTTGAATGCTTTAAAGGGGAATTATACAAATTCATAGAGGTTTAGGCCATCACTGGCTAAATATCACTTCAAGCATCAGTGACAGGGTGCACCTGTTATGGGAACTGTGAAAGGGAGGGTGTAGCTGTACTCATTTCCTGCAGGTAGGATTTTCCTAGGCATCTGAGTGGTCACTGTGAAAAGGATGCTGTACTAGGTAGAATGGGGTGAAAGTTATGAGGCTTTCAAATGTGTTGTTGCAATGGTTAGTACTGCTGGGAGTTACGGTTAACAACAACTCCAGGAACACACAATTCTCACTCCTGAGATAGGCATCTGGTCTGATAGACATGGGTTTTCTGATGGTCTTATAATATAGAGTCTCAGTTTAACATGCTGCAATTTAGTCAGCACTATAGTACAGGGATGGAAAAGAAATGGATGTGAGTGCAAATGGAATAGAATTATTGATAAATTTGGCATAGAGATCAGAAAATAGTTGTCATGTTGTGCACATAACATTTGAAATAAAAACTTGGCAAAATAATTACAAGAAGAGAGAGCAATTAAAGTTGTCTCATGCAAGAATGCTGTTTGCCATTTGTTGAGTATGCTTATAACAAATCTGTCTGATTAAATTCAGGAGGAGAAGTTACAGTGACATGTATGAACTGCTGGAGAGCCTCCAATTATTAATAAACATTCCTCTGAGTATTTAGCAATGGAAACAAAGCTTCCTTCAAATTTTATCCCTGTGAAAACTGCTTAGCTTGCAACCTTCTGCTTCCAAATGTAGGATAACTGTTCTTGACACCTTATTATCAACAGAATTAAGATATTTCCCATTTTCTGAGCTATTTGATTTGTGAATATGTGGGCTGCTGAGGATATAGGCAGTGGGAAGCATAGTCTGAAGCTAAATTACATATTCTTTTAAAAGAAAAAAAGGAGTGTGAGATCTTCTGGGATTTTTTGGTATCTATTAAATGTAAGTATTGATATGAACTCTTTCTATGTAGGTTAACATTAAAAGTAAAGGTAAACGTAGTCCCTTGATATGAATGTCTAGTCATAACCGACTTTAGGGGTGATGCTCACCTCCGTTACTAAGCCAAAGAGCCAGCATTGTCCATAGATGACTCTGGTAGTCATGTGGCTAGCATGACTGCATTGAATGCTGTTACCTTCCCAACAAAGTGGTACCTATATTTCTACTTGCATTTGCATGTGTTCAAACTGCTGGTTTGGCAGAAGCTGGGACTAGTGACAGGAGCTCACCCCATTCGGTGGCACTCGGGCCTCAAACTGCCAAATTTCCAATCTTAGAATCATAGAGCTGGAAGAGACCACAAGGGCCATTAGTCCAACTCCCTACCATGCAAGAATCTTTCAATCATCAGAACTGGCATCTTAACCACTAAGCCACCGTATCCCTAGTGTAATTATAAATGCCTTTTCCCTAATTTTTCATCAGCAGTTACTTACTGTGGACTGTGCTGGAGGCTGTTTGAAATGCCCGGGAGCTGCAGCTGGAGGTGAATTAATGGGGTGCAGGACTGGATTTTAAGACCAAAGGTCTTGGCAGCAAGCAGTTTAATCTGAAGAGGAGTTACTCAAAGGTTTTCTGGCATGGCTGCATTGTAATGGGAGGCTGCAACCAATCAGCAGATTGTTCAGATTCCTGAACATAATTAATCATGTTCTGGACCCAAACACATGCAGAATCACTAAGGACTGTGCAGAACTATATAGGTGGTATCCCAATTTCTCATCTCAGGAGTACTGGATTTCAAATGCTTCAGTTGGATGTATACAAATCATCTTTGACCAGGAGCTGGTGCTTATTTGTACATAAGTTAAATTATCCATGTAACAAGTTAAGATGATAAGAGCATGAATAAGAGTGCTTGCTGCCTATGCTATCAGTGCCACTTTCTTCTTCTTTAAAATGTGGTGTGTGATGTCCTAATTTTTTGTCTTTGGGGTAGATAAAGAGAAGGCCTAGGTTTTGATACTCTCTCATTGGACTACAATCAGAACCTGCTAATAGCAGGCCCAAGTTTACCTTGACTGCTCTTGCAAGAATTTGAGAAGGTTTGTCTCTTCTACCTTTTCCCCATATGCCTTCTAGCCAGGCCTTGGCTTTTTTTTTCTTGTTGTAGTCCAAAAAAGCAGTGGTCCAGAACACACTGCAGAAATAATCCAGTCTGAGACCACTTTAAGTGCCCTGGCTCAGTGCTAGGGAATCCTGGAAATGGTAGTATACTGTGGCACAGGAGCTCTCTGTCAGAGAAGGCTAAATGCTTCACAAAGGCCCGATCTAGACAGGTACTAAAAGATGCCTGGGCGGCGCCATAGGGTTTGTAAGCGCACAGCGTTCGCACGCTCACAAACCCTAACACGTAATGGCGCTGGCGCCATTACATAACACCGTTTACAGGTGTTATTTGTCCAGTATTCACAAGTGTTTCAGGAAATCTTTCTTTGCAGAAATATATGATTTCTTTGTGCAAAATAATATTTTTATGCGAAAAACACTTTTTTGAACAAAGCTTCCACTATTTATGCAAACCTGCCCCATGTGTGTTCTTAAAACCAGATTCTTTTTTTGTATGAGATTTTTGTGCGTGAAAAAACACACTTTTTCACACTAATCCCCATAATGTTTTCAGAAGCATGTTTCTTGTGCAGAAGGGGGGGGGGGAGTCAGAAAAACAATATGAATTTTGCGCACAAAAACAGTTTACACAAACCTCCACAATTTTCATGATAAGAACTCCTCTGTTACTTGAGCACACATGGAGTTAGTTTTGCAAAATTATTGCTTCTTACTTTGCATAAAAAGCCATGGAATGGTTTTAGTTTGGCAGCTTAAGTTGGTAGAAGCAGTTGTGTACTGCATCATCACCATCCCTATTTGTTTAATTTTCATGTTTCTTAAAGTTAAAAGTTGCTCTCTGATGATAAAAGACAGTGAAAACATTTGTAGTGTTTCCTATATTCAAAACTACTCCCACGTAACTGGATAGATAAACATTCTGGATGGAGCACCTCTGAATTAGGGGAACACAGGTAAAATCTGTTAACATGTCGATGAGACATGGTAGTTAACATGACATTACCAGCAGAACCATAGACCAAAATATTTTTTGAGGACCAAGGCTGTCAGAGTTGTGGTAACCCAGAGGGTGGTTCCATGTCACCCAGTTGTTATCCTAGCAAGAACTCTGTATATTACTAGGGCAGTATGAGAAAGTGCTACAAGCAAATATACTGTAGTTTGCACTCCATGAGAAATACATAAACAGGTTCATTATGGTTTTCAGATGAATGTTTGACTTCAGGAAAGGCATTGTTATTATTTCATTTCATCCAGTCGTTATCCTATCAAGATAACATCATTACTATTTCATTTTGACATTTTGGCTTGGAGTCAGGGTATCTGAAAGACAACTCACTTCCCCACTAGCCTGTTTATACCTTATAGTCCTCCTCTGAAGCCCTGGTTGGTGTCTTACCACCAAATGAGACCCAGACTGGCAGGACCTTTTGGTGGAAGCACCCTATCTTTAGAACCCACTCCCCAAAGAGGTCAGACTAATTCCTTCACTGCTTTTCTGAGGAAAATGAAGATACTCATTCTGCTTTATCAAGTGTTCATTCAGGAGCTAGCTTACAATGCAAACCAAGCTCTTAATTTAGTAGGCCAATTTACTAAAAAGGTCATCACTTTCTAGTAGCAGGAACTCTACAGTTATGAAATAAACATTTTCAGGCAACACAGGAGCACAATGTACAGAAAACACTGGGAGAATAAAGCGGGTTGGGCAACTGTGTCTGTCCAGATCTTTTTGGCAAACAGCTCCCAACATTCCAAAACAGCATAGCTAACTCTGAAGGATTATTGCAAGTGCAGTCCAAAAACATTTGGAAGGCCACAGTTGTCCAGTCCTGGATTAAAATTAGTGATATTGCACTCTCAAAGCTCTGCGAGAAAACTTTTCCATATGAGCAAAATTAGGAGCTACTAACATCTTGAGTTAAATTTCGTACCGATAGATTTCAGGAGCCAAGCCTATGGGATGGACGGACTGTTGGCCATAATTTGTCCTTTGACAATGATTCACATTGACCTTTTGTGATGGTTTTGAAATTTGCAAAATTTCATTCAAATGTTTTGAAACTCTTTCTACGATGTGAAAATTCAGGAAGAAAGTTATTGGCTAAGTTGAGACACTGCAAAAAAAAAAAAAAGATTCCTAGCTAAACAAGAAAGGATTGAAATGTTTTGGTAGTGGTAGCTCTTTTTGTTTAGAGAAGTTACAAGACATTGTAAATCCATCAGAGCTCTTACTCCTGGCTAGTGGGGATGGACCAGATGGGCATCCATGCTGTTTCATTTTATTTTAATAGGCTAGCCTTGAAAGGCAGGCAGTTGTCTAGGTGTGCCAAATGATATGGTATTCATATGTTTCAAAATAAATGTTACAGCTACATTTGAGGGTCAGATGGGACAAAATAAGATTAATCACTCAGACAGAGCTAGCATGCTTAGTTATGATGATGTGGAAAGGTGGTGCTTTATTAAAAAACCACAGTTGTTTGGGAAAAAGCTATGCCACAAACAAAACTTGCTGGGATTCATAAAGGAAGCCAATAGCTGGAAGTATATGTAGTAGTTCTAATTTTGTGGTTAAAACAAAAACAAGAAGAGGAAGAACTTAGAGACCAATTTCAACTTCTGTTAGTAAAAGAAAAAGAAGAAAAATACATTTCTAAAGTAAACTAGCATGCTGAATGGGGAAAAAAATGTGTGTTCCCCCCTCCTTTCAAGCATACACGGCTTGAAAATATTCCCAAAAAGTATAAATTCCTTGATTTTCCATTTTATATATGAGACACCATTTTATTGTGCCATTATATTTAATTTTGATTTTGTTACTCACGGAGGGTCCTGGAACCAAACCCCAGCAGATAACAAGGGCTCACTGTAAACTAAAGGGATGCTTGGGTAGCTGGTCTATTCCACCTCAGACCAGCAAGATATTAGTTAAGGAGTGAAGCCTTCCAGGTGTTGGATTCAAACTCCCAGCAGCCTGAGAAAGCATAGACAATATTATTATTATTATTATTAACCTTTATTTATACAGCACTGTAAATTTACACAGCACTGTACATACAATCATTTAATTAGGTTCCCTGCCTTCATGCTTACAATCTAAAGAGACACAACACAGAAGGAGAAGGGAATGGTGGTGGGGAAAGGGATCAAATCCAGCAGTTCTTCACTCCCTCTGAGGCCTGGACCAAGGCGGATGGACTGGAGGGAGGGCTCTGTTTCTTAACACATAGTTAGGGCACAGCATCCTGGGGCAGAGAAGGGCGCTCACCTGGGAACACTTCCCTAAACAATATAGTCTTTAACTCAATTTTGAAACTGGTTAAGAAAAGTGATGTGGCATGTGTGTGGGGGAAGAAGGTTCCATGAGTGAGGGACAGCAAGTGAGAAAGGAGGAATCCGGGACGGGGCAGTGGAAATCCTAGGCTGGGACAGTAGACCTTGACTACCACAGCGGAGGGTATGAGTAGGAATGTAAGGAGGAAGATGTTCAGATAAATAAGGAGGGGCCAATCCATGGAGGGCTTTGAAGTTCAGCAACAAAAGCTTGTACTGGGTGCAGAAGTGGAAGGGGAGCCAGTGAAGGGAGGAGAAAAGAGGAGAAACATAGTCAAAGTGGCTAGAAGATGTGAAAATATGTGCAGCTGAGTTCTGGACAGAGATTAATGGACAGAGGTGTGAGAGAGGAAGCCCTATCAGAAGAAGGTTACAATAATCTAGTTGCGAGACCACTAGGGCATGGACCAGAGTCTTGGCAGTAGAAGCTGAGAGGAATGGGCGGATTTTAGCAATGTTGTAAAGAAAGGATCTACAAACCTTGGTGGTGGCCTGGATCTGGGGAATAAATGACAGGAATCAAAAATGAAACCAAGACTGTGGGCTTGCTGAACTGGTTGAATAGAAGTGTCATCAACAGAGACAGAGAAGGAGTATTGGAGAGTGGGCTTAGTTGGAAAGACAAGCAGCTCTGTCTTAGACATGTTGAACTTCAAGCGCTGATGCCGCATCCATTGAGAGATGGCAGTTAGACAAGATGAGACTTGCTGTTCTAGCCCTGGCGAAAGGTCAGGGGTGGAAAAATACAGCTAAGTGTCATTGGCATACATGGAGCACACCTTTGGCACAGGTTCTGGCCTCTTAAGATGTTTGTGTCATTTGAACAGCATACCTCCAAAATGACCCGAAGTAGCTTTATTTTGGCCTGTCCGTACAGGCCCTTAAAATTCACTATGACAGGGAGGGTGGAAATCAAATAGAAGGTAAATGGAAGGGGGGATAATTTTTGCCTCCAGTTCACAGACCCCCTGAAAGTCACCCATGGACCCCCTAGGTTAATAGACCCCTTTTGTACACAATGGCCACATAGTAATATCACCAAATTGTATAATCACATGGCTTTAAATTTGTATTTGTGTCAAAAACGGTTGTATGTATATTGTATACATAAAGCATGGCTGTGCTTGGTACAAAATAATAAATTGCATGAACAGATCTTCTCTACTCAGGGCATAAAGTAAGTCTGAGAATATGTGGAAAGCATATCAGAGGCTTATAGTCAGCTGTATGCTGAAATGTTATTTCACATTAACCCAATGGTCTTAATTAAGATATCTGAGCTGTTTGAACAGATCATCAGATCAAGCAGTCTTTTGTTTAATGAGTGAATTCTCTTTTTTTAAGGTAAATTCTTCCACTTTGTTCACTGAAGACATTCTACGTTCACTCTGGCCTAACTGGACTGCTAATAATTTCTTGCATAATTTACACATGTTTTTGTTGATTTTTCAAATAGGATTTTAAGTTCTGTGTTTGATGCTAGGAGCTACAATTCCTGGTATGCTGGGGGGGGGGGGGGTAGACTTGCCAGAGGTGTATGTCATCAATATGGATGCACTAGTAAAAAAGAACTTTTGGGAAACAATCATTTCTCTTAATTTCTGTCCAACAAACCCCCTAATTACTAGTAAAAATCCAAATCAAGACAAATGCAATTTGCATTGTTTAAAATGTCTGAGTTTTTCTGCACCGTGCTAAGGGGTTCTGAAATATCTGGAAGTATCAGTACATGGATTTCTATTATAGATAGTATTATGATCACATCATTAATATGTATTACATCACTTTTGGACAAATCCATCACCATTGCTTATCTCCTTAAGAAAAGGCCAATGTTATATATTTTACACACAGCAAAACCTACAACCAAGCAATGGTCTTTTGCAAGCTAGGCAAGTTTTAAGTCTGACTGGCAGAGGAAACCCTGGGGCTGCCCACTAAAGATGGCCATTATCCTTTTTATTAAGCATGTGTTGAAATGAATTGGTCTTTTTATCGTAATGCAGATTTACAGTGCATTAGGCAATTCATTTTTCAATTTAGTGTACTGCCTCTGATAAATTAACAGATGTCGATTGATTTCCCTTTCCCTTCCCCCCTCCTTCAGTCCCCCTGTTTACACCTGACAGCCAGTGCTTTATAGTTGAGCAGTTATTTGAAGTTATAAACATTATAATTAGCAATTTTTTAATTAGTCTGACAATTAACAGGAGATTTGCAAAGCTGCTAATTTGACATGTCATACACTCTGCAGTGTTTGTTAACCACCACTTGAGTGAATTCAATTGAATAGAATCGGTGGGGGGAAAATTGATCTCAAGTGAACCCTTTCTCCCATTTGACTATTATTTTCAACATTCCAGGCGAAGAAAAGAGAATATCAGTGAAATGTTACAGGATAACAAAGGGCAACAGTCAGAATTCAGACAGGAAACCTAGAAACTATATACTGTTCAAGCAGCACGTTTCATAATCTGTGCATCATGAGAATCTAGGGAACTTAGAGCTCCTGGACAGACCCTTTGTTAATGATAGCTCTGAGATTCATTTTTTAAAATCATTGTGAAACCTGAGGCTCCTTGTCCAAATTTATTAATGGAAGTCCAGCTCAAAATGATTTTTACCCATTGCCTTGCCTATCCCAGCTAACCAGGTATGACTAGAAATGTTGAGAAGGAAGCCAAGCAGTAGAAACTCCAGAACAAATCTGGCATTGCTGTGGCAGTAAACAAGGACTTATATATTCAAGTATAAATATGTATATCCTGCCTTTTCATGAATCATGCCCAAGGCAGCTAGTGATAATTAGTGCAAAAATAACAAGATAGTCAAAACCATCAAAATTCTAAATGCAAAAGTGTAAAGCAGTAAACAAGTGGTATGAAAGCATGACATTGTTTTAGGAAATGGTTAGTTATAACTAGTAGGGAGTATCAGAAGGATGGAAGAATAATAAAGAAGATGGGATAACCTGCTTATCTCTATTTCTAGAATACTTCTTGGTTTACAATTGAATAATGCTGATCAACTAGGTCTCTTGTTTTACCTTCTTGCATAATGAAAACAGATAGTACATCCTTACAAGGCTCACTTAGATTAAATGTATAATCAATAGCAAATGAGTTGTAATTCTGTGCAGTGATAGTGTTACTGTTTACTCTTTTCAAGTTCAAGATAGTCCTAATTATTAGGGGGTCTTGGATTTTACAACACGCATACTTGAGGGTTTTGGAGCAGAAGAATCATGTTACTAACACTGCCATTAGCAATGAAACAGATTCTGAAACAAGATTCCTAGATGGGCCTTTGTGTTTGAATTGGGATTGCTGCTTATTGAAAGATATACCTCACTCCCTCTTTTGAGGAATCCATGAAGGTTATACCAGGGCTAGGTCTACCTTGGGCCAAAGGGTGCAGTGGTTTGAGCATTTGACTGTTGCCCTGTGTAGACTGGCCTTAATGGCCAAGTTGGGGGCAGAGTTGGGGCGTAGTGTCCATATGACGCATGCCCCGGCTGTGCCCCCAGGGTGGCAAGATACCATGCGCCGCACAGCATATTTTGTTGCAGCACTCCTCTGGAGCTGCATCTGCATGTCGCAGCACTGAAGGAGTGCCTTAAAGCTGTGGCTATCGCACACTTTCCTTTTCATGCTCTGGAAAGACCAGATCGGGGCTGTGCTATGCAGTTGCTGCAGCCCTGATATGGCTGTCAAAGGGGCAGCTGGAGGCTGTCCCTTCGGGGCTGTCTATATTGCCCCTAAGTCTTTGGAAACCAGGGTTCAGATCCCTGCTCAGCTATGAAAACTCACTGGGTGACTATGGTAGTGACCTTGGGCACCTCACATTCTCTCAGCCTCAAAGGAAGGAGAAAGCAAACCTCCCCTGAACAAATCTTGCCAAGAAAACCTATGACATAATGACATATTCATCTTAGAGTCACCATAAGTCTGAAATGACTTGAAGGCACACAGCAGCAGCAAGAACAAGAACAACAACAGTGTACCTAGAGTAAGGCTGAAAAGAGTATTGAAAATAGTCAAAAAACTGTTTCTTAAGTGTCAGGAACCCCTGATAAGGAGAATCTTGGATTGTCAAGAATCTTCATAGTTCAGGACTTATTCTGCATAAAATTCACAAATAATTTTTCTGCCCAGAAAGCTGTTGTTTTTGAAGACTTTCTCACAAATTGATAAAATTAACTCTTGATTGCTTTGAGGAAGAAATTAGCAAAGAATTGCATCCCTGTCCTAGATTTGGATTGTTCAAGGAAATGTGTTTCCTGTCTGGCTCAGGGTTCAAATTATCTTGGTCCAATCCTGGCTCTATACTGTTTCATCCTGTCTTTAAATGTTCAACTAGTGTAAGTGTAACTACGTACCTGAAGGTCACCTAGCTAGCTTTGCAGTTTAATGAGAATTTCAATCTAGATTTGTCTAGTTGAAATCCATGACTGCAAGGATTGTTACCTGTAAAACCCTGACCCTAGGCACTGTAGCACTGTGGTAAAGAGAGGGCCCAGTGCTATATTAGCAGTGTCTACTAACCAATAGCCCAGAACAACAGCCATATTTTAATTGGGAGGAAACTATTTATTTTGAGCTGTTTGTTTAAGCACAGGAGGATTCCTAATGGAGCCATCAGACCTCACTCATTGGCTAATAGTTTAATTAGGTCCATCTGGTGGAGGCTATGGAGAGAACTGTCCCAGCTCTGATACTGGCAGAGAGGTAATTTGTCATTCCTTGGCCTGGTGACTGGCACACTAACGTCTTCAAAGCCAAACAGAAGCTGCGCAATCTGTCTCATATGAGAATAGCTGAGAGCGATTGGAGGCATTTTGTGCCATTCACCTTGGCGCACCTGAGGAGAAATGACACAGTCCCGCTCATATCCTTGAGATAACCTCTGTGCAGAAATCAGATGAGAGTTTCTGAAAGTCAGGTCAATCTTGCCTTTGTCAGCCAAAACTGTAATAATTGAAAGCTTTTCTAGAGAAGTGGGGAGGGAAGGAACGAAAGAAAACCATTTAAATGGTAATAATGTCCTGTATCAGCGTCTTGTGAGAGTTAGTATCCTGACTTCCAGTCAGCTTAAATACCTGAAAAGAGGTTGCCTCTTTAAAATGTTTCCTCTGCTCTGGTTCTTGTTAAACAAAACTGGTTTCCATTAGCCAGAGCTCCTTGAGTAGAAAGGGGAAGTGTTTGCAGGGAACCCTGTTTGGTTGGGGGGAAAAGTGGAGTCCCCTTTACATCCTTGTAGGTATAACAGTAGCCCAGAGTTTACGTGAGTCTTATGACAAGCTGTGAACAGTCTTTGGGCATGTGATTATTTTGATGTCCAAGATACTCACATGGGCAGAAGATATTTTGCACACGAGGGCCATCTTAGGGGCAGCCATGGAAGTCATGGTGCTATACTTCTTAAGTTGTATGTAAAGATATGGTTTCTGCAGCCCGCTATCCATAGTCCAGCTATGGCCTTGACTGTTGCTATATGCCTGCTTTCATATAAAGTGCAGCTCTAATGTAAAGCTAGTGGGCTGCAAATACCAGGCTCCAAAAAGGCCCTTTTGAATATTCTTCATTGTCATTTTTGTTATGTGTCTTCAAGTCATTCTCAACATATGGTGACACTAAGGTGAACCTAGCATGGAGTTTTCTTGGCAAGATTTGTTCATAGGGTTTGCTATGGCCTTCCTCTCAGGCTGAGAGTGTATGACCTGCCCAAGATCACTCCATGGGTTTCCATGGCTGAGAAGAGATTCAAACTCTGGTCTCTAGAGTCATTGTCCAAAACCCAAACTACTACACCACGCTGGCTCTTGAAACCTGTATAAATATTGCTTCTTGGTGAGGATAGCTCCAGAAAAGAGCAAAGACTCATAATCCTGAAGGTGCCACCTTTTTTCACAAAGTAAATTACGTTGGATGAAACAAACAAAACTAATTAAACCCTATATATCAGAGAAAGGATATGATTAAATAATATATTGGCATGTGTACTATTTAATTGACATGAATATAAAGGTATTTACAGGCGTTAGGGTAATGATGGAAATAGGAAACTTTCAGATTCTTAATCTGAACCTATGTAAAGAAAATTGAGAGCAGTGGTTTCTTTTCCTTCTCCACTGCCTGCTCAAATATTGTGACTGGTCTGAAGGGGGTGATTAGATTTTGCTTCTTTTCTGTTCCTGATTATGAGACCCTTTGAATCCCCCATGCCAGCCATGGCTTATGGGTAGCCACTCCTGGCTTTCAGTTGTGCAGTCACTACTTGGGCCTATCACACAGTTGCTGAATACCTTTTCACATAATGAGGCCTGTACACCATACAGGAAGAGCTTGGAAAGATGTCAGCCTCAAAATAGCATGGGTAGTGATGAAGCTTAAGGGAGCTACTCCACTATAAATTATTCAGCACTAAGGATCAATGGACGGTGTCCCAGAAGTGAAATGATGCCAGTAGGATTCAAGAATCCTGGGAGTTGTAGACCAAACATGAAATACTGTGCCACGTACTACCAACACTTACCAGTCTGGCTTTTACAGCTTCTTGGGTTCAGTATGTCAGCTGTGGCCTGCTTGTGTAACATCTTCCAGTCTTATATTCTCTCGGAGAGTGGTGAGCCGCTTCCATCCTTCTACTTCAGTGATGCTTGTTTGCCTCTTTAGATATATATTTTCTGCTTTGGACTTTGGCCTCAGTATGAAGGACTGAGTTACTGATGTACTGTGCATTTCTGTGTTGCAATAAAGTCTATTGTTGCATATCAGTCTTCAGGGCAGATTGCAATTGGCTTGCCAGAAAAGACACTCCAAAACCTGGGGTCCCCTTCCAGAACCCTGCAAGCAAATGACTCAGAGAAACTGTATGAGCTTTCCTAGGTTCGAGTAGCATGCTGAAATCAAGATAGGCTGATTTTCTTAATCTGTTCTGAGCTTAGTTCAAGTGGTCATCAGTTACACAGATGTTTCGGTCAGTGGTAGCCCAACTAACGCATGGGTAAGCCAAAATCCAGAGTTCTCATTGTCTCCATAGACAGTGTATGCTTTTCAGTCTTGGCTGTAGTACAACAGAATGAATGAATGAATGAAGGTGGATAATTGGGGCTTAATCAAACTTCTCAATGTTTTGTTTCCCTGGCAGATAGATGCAAGGTTTAGAAAGTGACATCTTAGTTTCTTATATCACCGTAATATAGTAATTCCTTAGTCACAGATACTATTCGAAAGCATATTGCTGAAGCTAACTAAGCCTGGGGTCTGCTTGTTGCCTGGATGGGTGAATGTCTGGCATTAATTCTCTATATGCTTTCTTGAATTTCCTGATGGAGGAAAGGTAGGAGATATATTTTAACTACAGCAGAGAATTTCTTGTAACCAAACAGTACAGTTGAAATGGCTCTGTTCTTTCTCTATGCATTTCTGTAAACAACCAGCCTAAGAGGTTTAGTTAAGCTTTTTGGTGGCTACGTTTCATGAATCCTGCTTGAGTACATAAAACATTTTATGTCTGTTTACCCTGCAGTATATACATCTGAGACACCATTTCTTGTTTAGTTCACACTCCTATGGCCATCTCCCTTTTATACCAAATTCCCTAAAGCAGTTAACTTTTCAAATATTTTATCAACTTTTTTTAAAAAAAAAAATAGGCACATAATATCGATGCCAACTAAACTGAAAGCAAGCACAAAGCCCAGCCAATGCAAACGAAGCAGTTTCCACTATAAATGACACTTACTGAGTATGAGTAGCCTCAGGGGAAACATCACAAGTTTGGAAAAAAAAATAGCAAGTCAATAAATCATTTCCTTTTAGTGATGTCAGCTACCTATCCCAGTGAAATAAAATAGGTAGAATCATTGTATATTAGCCGGGACATGCTGCTACATACTGAGGGGGTACTGTTCAGTGACAAAAATCACTGCTGAAACGTACACATGAAATGTGCCTGTATAAGAACACATATTCACCAGGAAGTCATTTAAAGACTTATTTATTTATTTATTTATGGATGACATTTATTTAAAACCTCTCAACCCACCAGGGCTCCAGGGTGATGTGCAGTAGATAAAAACACATTTAAAAGATTAGGTAAATAACAAAAAAAAACCCCACTAAAAGCAGTTGTGGCTTCTCTTTTTAAACAGCTCTGAAAAAAATTAAAACACATTTTAAAAAAAGGTCTAAAAATAATATTAAAACCAGTGTGATGTGTCGTACAATCAATCTCCAAAATTTTTACAGTTCTGAGCCCAGTCTCTACAAGTACACATGGGAATTGCCACTTTGGGAAATCCTCTGTTGCTGCTCTTGCAACATGGCTCAGAGTTCTGTGGCCCTCCAGATGCTTCTGAAGTCCAGTTTCTGGAGTTTTGCCAGACTAGCCTATTCTGGCCAGTTGTGAGGTTTATTTAGAGTTGTGTTTAAATGACATGGAGGCTTTCTAGATTGGCAGGAAAGGGAGACATGAAGTTGCCTTTTCCTTAATGCTTAGCAGCTACACTGCAAGTCCCAGGTGTGTAATAAAAAGGCATAGGGCAGCTACACTGAGAAGGTGTGAGGACAACTTATCTGAAGTCTTTTCTGTTGGAAGCTGTCAGGTTGCTAGTAACACAGGCGGAGCAGCTATACGGATGGCAATGAACAGGGCTTTTGACCGCACTGAACCTTTAATTATTATTTTGTTGTTGTTGTTGCCGGCTGCGAACTGTGCAGTTGCACCGGTACATCATACAGGCAATTGTATTGCCAGCTGCGAACTGCGCAGTTGTGCAGGTACATTGCACATGAACTGTGCAGTTATGAAGATCTGTCAAATTACCATTGTGGTTTTGCTTCCCTTTTTTAAGTGCGCAGTTGCATCGGTGCACCATGAATGAACCCCTTTATTTTATAATAATAATAGTTGTTGTTGTTATTGTTGTTGTTGTTATTTATACCAATTGAGGTATAAATTGAGATCAATTGAGGTGGCTTACACATTAAAATACTATTATATCAATAAAACAAACTGCATCCCTCCCCCCCCCCTTTAATAGATATTAAATCTGTTACAATTTAAGTTTATGAATAAACTTCTTAATTTTATGAATGAATTGACATTTTATGCACAGTTGCATAACAGTTACAGCATCCCAGAATCCCTACTGCGCATGTCTAGGGTTCGGATTAGAGCTGGAGCTAGGGCTTGGGAGCTTTAAAAAACTGCACAGTTGCACTGCAGCATTTAGACACAACTGCACTGTTACACCCTTTTTAAAAAGAAGCTGGGAAAAGCAGGTCCTTTTTAAAGCTGCTTTTCCCCCACTAAAATGCAAAAGAAGTGCGTTCATGCCAAACTTTCAGTGTGGGTCATCTAAAAGCTACACTTTCAGGCAGGCATGAACACACCCCTTTTTGCCAGTCTAGATCAGCCCATGGTTGCAGATTCCCAACGTCTGCCATTGAGGAAGGGTGGAATTCAGCTGTAAGACATAAATGTGAAATGTGTTGTGGAATGAAAAACATGGGGAAGCAATCAGAATTCTGTATGGAGTCATTTGTAGTGAAACAGTGTGATCCCCTGCATTGACTGCTAAGCAATTTTTGTGGAAATTTAAAACCATAAACATGAAATTAAGACAGAAACAAGATGGAACAGGCATGTGGATGTTAAAAATGATACAGACTGGAGACAGACTGGCTCCTCCATCCCTAATGCCTACACTGTTGATTACTGAATATTTATGGACTTCGGTATCATGCATGTGGGAAAATACATGCACACATTTACATGTGCACAAATACTTACATGCACATGTGCATGTACACACACACCTGGCAGGGGGGAAAGTTTTGAGCATTTGGCTACAGAAGACCATGCATTTGATTAGAAACCATGTGGAAACTAGAATCATAATTAATTAATTAAATTATTTCTCTCTGTACTACATATGACCTATTAATCTGATGAGAAATAAAAATGTGTGTACGTGAAGACAAAACTAGTTTCTTTTATTTCTGTGTGGCATTACAAATGAAAGCATATGAACTCAAATTCCTGAATGTCTTTGTTACCAGTATGATCTATTTCTGGTTGTTACCAGCCTCTGATAGGTAGCTCATGCACAGTGGCCTATATTTTTAACCACATACATTAAATATTTAAATTCAGAACATTTGAACTCAGTGTTGATGTACATGAGGGCTGCTTCTTTTAATCAGTCAACTAAAGCTTTATTTAGGAAGAGCACTGGGGAAAATTGTATTCAAATGAAGGTAAATTTGCTTATTTTATTAGTGTTTTCAGTTTTTGAATGTTACTATGAGAGAGTACAAAACAGAAAATATTAAGATTGATCTTTCATTCTAACAATGTGTGGTAAATTTTGTTCATTAGTTTGTTAGTTATCTACTGCAGTGTTTCCAAAAAGGCACTTAACATTTGAGTAATGTGCACATTCATTTAAGTGTAATTGAAAAACAAAATCTACCTGCCTCACTGTGACTACAATCTTGTCTTGAACAGTCCGTAAAATGTGGTTTTCTTGTCCAGAATGTGAAAAAGTTGATTTTCTGGACCAGAACTCTCAAAATCCATTAGCCAACAGGAATTGGCCAGGAATGCAAATAATAATTATTAAAGTCCCTGTTCTTGTTGATTTAGGCCATCTTGATGAGAAAGGACTCCTTGATGAGAAATTTTCAAGTCCTATGAGATTCTTCAACTTCAGGGGAAAGAAGGAGCCCTTGGCACACACCTGTCCTACATAGTTAAACTGTTAAACATGCAGAGGATGGAACCCAGAATGGTTGGGGATAGGTAATACTTCCCTGCAAGGTAAAATCCAAAATGTTTGTGGTTTTTTAATTTAGAAAAAAAGAAAAAAACTGGGAGAGACTCTCCTGGTGTCTCCGTGGCTTTTGAGATCTTTGAATTTGAGCTGTCTCACTGTGGTATAGCAGTGATGTAAGTAAGGGCCTAAGTCGTGCCAACGTCCTGGTGGAACTTTTTTCCCTTGAAAGGCACATCAGTCATTTTTCTTAACTCATCATTCTTGGTTAGTTAAAAGTTAACAGTCTGACTGAATTTTTTGGTCCAGGTGAAGTTTCTGAAAGCTCTTCAAAGGTAGCTCCCAGCAGAGCACATTACAATAATCTAAATGAGATGTATCTAAGGGGCAAAGCAGACAAGCCAAAAGGAGAGGCCTGTTCTTGAAGTGGGCCACCACTGCAGTTCTGAACAGGCCGCTGGCAAGAATGGATCAAATCCTTTCCTCTTGAAAGTGGCTTTGGGCTACCTTAGCCAGTGTCAGAGTGGCTTCCAGCCATTTCAGGGGCGTGCATCATCTAAACACCATCCCCCGATGTGGTCGGAAGCCACCTTATTTGGCCTGTCTTTTTGGGCTTAAGACATGTACCACCATGGCCAGATTTGACATCTCAAGGGTGCAGTTGGCACACAAGTTTTAATTGTGCAAAAACACTCCTGGCCAATGTGAAAATCTGGGCCTCCAGGTTTAAAGTTGAGCCCAGGTGTATACCCAAACAGTGAACCTGTGTCTTCAGGGGGAGTGCAACCCTATTTAAGACAGGGTGAATCCCTACTCCCTGATTTGCCTGATCAAGAGCACCTCTGTATTGTCTGAATTAAGTTTCTGTTTGTTTGTCCTCATCCAGTTCATTACTGATGGCAGGCACTGGTTTAAGACCAGGACAGCTTCCTTTGGATAGAGGTGAAAAGGCATAGTAGAATTGGGTGCCATCCGTATATTGATAGCATTGCACCCCAGAACTCTGTATAAGCTCTCCCAGTAGTTTCATGTATATGTTCAATAGCATAGGGGACAGAACTGAATCCCGAGGGACCCCATAGGACAACAGCCAAGAGGTCAAATACTCCTCCAGTGCCACCTTCTGGGATTGCCCCTCCAGGAAGGAAAAGAGTGAGTTTAAAACACTGCCTGAAAGTCCCATTCTAGTGAGACACCCCACAAGGATATCATGGTTTGGAGTTCTTAGAGAAGAAAATAACATGCTTACCTTCATGTCCTTTTGTTCTGAAAGGCAAATGATAAATACAATAAAATTGTTTATCTTGTTGGCTAATAGGAAAGAAGGATTAAAGGTTGGAAAGACAGATGTCAGTGTGGCCATAGGTTGTAGTATTTAGTATAGTATAGCTTTGAAATAAGAGAACACTTAAGCTGCAAACATCATTGCCTTTCAAAACGTTGTTCCACAATAAGCAGTTTGATCATTTGCTTAGCTCTTATTATGACTTCAGCCTGAAGCAACTGAAGGAGCTATTTTTATGATGCAATTTAGCACAATTGAATAAATAATCAACCAGAATAATTATATTCTTGATGTGTGTGTTTTACATTGATGCAAATAAATAAATAAATAAAATCCTGAGCCCTCGTGGTTCAGAGGTTAAATGCTGGTACTGCAGCCACAATGTTGTAAGTTTGATCCAAGATCCACAGTCCACAGCCTTCCATAGGTTAGAAAAATGAGTACCAAGCTTGTTGGGGCCAATTGGCTTACACATTGTAAACCACCTAGGGAGTGCTAGTTTACTGATGAGTGGTATAGAAATGTACCGTTTAGGGGACCAAGACCCCTGTGAATGTAGAAAAATCACTGATAAAGGGCCCCCCATAGCAACCATATCCAGGGTGAGACTGGAGACTGAGACTGGAGGCACCTTTCCATTGCCTCTCCCACCCTGGAAATGCTTGCTGGGTTTAACATTTGCAAATAACCAAAACTGCGAATGTCAAACCCATGAATTTGGAGGGCCAACTGTACTTGCTATTGTTATTGCTAGGTCTCAGGTTTTGGCCTGGAAACCTTAGGGACTGAGGTCAACCTAGGTGGTATAAGTGTGGTCTGGTGGCAGCATGAAGCCTGGAAAAGAGAAGGTTAAGAGGTGATATGATAGCCCTGTTTAAATATTTGAAGGGATGTCATATTGAGGAAGGAGCAAGCTTATTTTCTGCTGCTCCAGAGACTAGAATGCGGAACAATGGATGCAAACTGCAGGAAAAGGGATTCCACATTAGGAGTAACTTCCTGACAGTAAGGGCTGTTCGACAGTGAAACACACTCCCTCGGAGTGTAGTGGAATCTCCTTCCTGGGAGGTCTTTAAGCAGAGGCTGGATGGCCATTTGTCAGGGATGCTTTGACTGGGAGTTCCTGCATGGCAGGGGGTTGGACTGGATGGCCCTTGTGGTCTCTTCCAATTCTTTGATTCTATGATTCTATATCCCTCCACCATGCCACATTTTTATATACTTTTTTATATATGTGGAGAGAAACATGTGCCATCTGTAAGCAATTTTACCATGAGCTGACTTTTTAAAGGTAGCAACAAATGAAACAAAAGTAATACCATTTGAAGTAAGATCTATTGCGCTCAGGGAAGATAACAAATACTTAGTTATTTCTCCTTCTAGTCATAGGCTTTCTTATTGTCATTTTCTTTCTGACTCCCTGAGAGAGGGTCTGAAAGCAGTGATCATTTGGGAAGAGCAGGATCTTGTACGTCATTGTCCATATTTCTCTGTCCCAAGTAGAATTTTGCTTTGTGGAGTTGAAGGCTTTCATGGCCAGCATCCATAGGTTTTTTAGGGCTTTCAGACTGTGTGGTCATGTTCTAGAAGACTTCCTTTCTGAAGTTTCACCATCATCTGTGGCTGGCAACTTCTTCCAGATGCCAGCCACAGATGCTGGTGAAACTTCAGAAAAACAAAACAAACAGCTTCATTTATATACCGCTTCATACCCTTAAGGAGTGTCTAAGTGGTTTACAACTGTAAGCTATTTGCCCCCCAACAATCTGGGTACTCATTTTAGCGACCTCGGAAGGATGCAAGCCTGAGTCAAGCTTCTTCTCCATTCAAGAGATACAAAATTTACATTCAAGGAAGAAAAAGAAAAGGAAAACGACAGCACAGAAAATAGAAGTACCCTTCAGTAAACAAAAGTGTTGTGTAGAATACAACAAGCATATAAAAGCTTAACAAGAAAAATAATCACTCGAACAAACACAGACAGCAAAATAATGCTTACCAAACTAAAAGATTCTTGGTGAAGCAATCACAACGAATGGAGCTGTTTGAAACTCTTTTAGAAGTCATCCCTCCCTATTCAAAGGACGTGTGAAGGTAGGGACCAGGTTCTGTATACATTATCCCTTCCTGCAATCTTCATCTCTCTGCACATTTAGTGGAAGGACTGATGGGAAAACATTTGATCAAATGCATGTAGAATCCTTCTCTTGTCTGGGAATGTGCAAAGCTCCTGTTTGCATGGAGAAACTTGTGCTCATTCAGCTGAATATGTGTAGCTACCCTTGTTTCTCCCAACATATGAATGTTACGAATGGAATCAGATGTGGGCCAGACCAGCATGAACATACTTGCTTCTCCCTGTGTTAATTTTAACACATGCAGAAATATCGTCTTAAAGGCAAAGAGTGAGAGTAAATGGTTAATATTTAAGAATCTAGAACTTCTATGGGAAAGGGCACTAGACCATGATACATTCAAATCTTTACAGCCAACTAAACTTGTATTGGGTAGAAAACATCCAGTGCTGCCATGGACCTAAAGAAGTGAGTAAAACAATGTACTGCAGGGGAGAGCCATAGATTAATGGCAGAGACTACTGGTATGTATCTTAGCCATATGGTCTCAGGTCCATTTTCCTTTGTACTGGGACAGAGTTCTCAGTAAAACCCTGCAAGCAACTGCCAAACAGCCTTATTTTGTATAAGCCTAATATTTTGTATAAGGATGTTTCCTATATTCCTAAATTGGGAACATTAAAAAAAAAAAAAAACAGAAGTAACTGTGTAGCTCATAATGCTGCATTGTCAAGGCACAACAACTCTTCAGCTGTCTATAGGGCAAGAAACCACGTCAGCAATTAACTGTGGCAAAATTGGCAATCTGAGCAATGTCATGTACAGAGAAAAGAAAGGTATCGGATGAATCCTAATTCCTACCAGCCAATTAGATCAACTAGCAGAAAATAGCAAATGCTTGGAAGAATAACTGAAAAAAAGTAAAAGAGAGTGCAAAGGTAGGTTTACAGCTGAACATTATGAAAACAAAAATAATGACACATATGACTATGTTGCTTTAGAGCAGACAATGAAGATACTGAAATCGTTCAAAATTTGCTATACCTTGGCTCAATCATTAATCAAAATGGAGACTGCAGTCAAAAAATCAGAGAAAGACTAGGACTTGGGTACTCAGCTATGAAAGAAATAGACAGGATCCTGAAGTGTAAAAATATATCATTGGAAGCCATGATGACTAAACTGATGCTATAGTTAGGATTATACATATTGTATTCCTCATTTCTGTGTATAGATGTGAAAGCTGGACAGTGAAGAAAGCAGATAGGAAGAGAATCAACACATTTGAGACGTGATGCTGGAGAAGAGTGCTGAAGATACCACTCAACAGTGGTAACTCATGGAAGCCATGGCGACTAAACTGAGGCTGTCATATGTTGGCCATATCATGAGAAGATATGACTCACTAGAAAAGACAATAAAGCTTAGTAAGGTACAAGGCAACAGAAAAAGAGAAAGACCACATTCCAGATGGATAGACTCAAAGGAAAGCCATGGTTCTGAATCTACAAGATCTGAGCAGGGTGGTCAAAGATAGGATGACTTGGAGGACTCTCAGTCATAAAGCTGCCATAAGTTGAAGTTGACTTGACAGCAATTAACAACAGCAGTTCAATCAAGTGTAAAATTGATTCCTTTCCTCTAGTATGGCTGATCTATTATGCACTGTTGGGACTCCATTTCTGGCATACATTTCTGTGCAAGAGTTCAGTGTCTGATTATAACATAAGGCAATGTCCTTGCCCTCTAGGATAACCACTGCAGATGGATAATGGATGACCTTATTATGTTGTCATAAAGTCAGTTACTACAGTGTAGGGGAGGAAGATCAAAATAATCTAACTTCATAGATGTTTTTTCCTTCCTGTAAAAGGTATCCAAATGAAAACCCTGAAACATTCATTTTCTTTTATACGAGAGGAAATACAATACATACAGAAAAACCCTCAAACTATCAATTTATCTTTGTGAACAATGATATGGTTATTTATCTTTTTTTAATTATGCCTCAAAAGGAACATGCAGCAGCAATAAATAAAACCAGGCAAGAACAATGGAATGCCACATAGAAGGGAGAGGAATATGTACCCTCATAACCTGAGCCTCTCCTTCCCAAATCTGGAGTTATGGCGGATGAACCATGGAAGTTGATGTGTGGTATGGTTGGGTTTTTATGTCCCCTGTTTTTCTGTTTGATATATATACAGAACTGCTATTTTATTTTTTATTTTTTATTTTTTTGGGGGAAAAAAGCAAAACACAGCTGCTGGCTGATTAAGGGTATACAGAAGATGGCAGGATTACATTAGTATGATGTATGTTCTATTTGTCCAGGACTAGCCAGCTCCTGTACTTAGTGCCAGATGCACATACACATATAAAATCACACCCAGGAACATTGGAAATAATGGTATCTCCTCTATAAGAGATTACATAAGGATAGTCAGTGTCAAGGTGTGACCAATGGCCAGGGGTTTGGGGTCTGCATTTGCCTTCCAAGAGACCTTGGAGGGCCCCACATACACACTTCACTCCAATTTTTGAACATTATGTTTTTATTTGCCAAACATTCCCCTGCACCAGTGTACTTCAAACTCTCTGATGTAGGAAACTGACATTTCCCCTCATTCTCCCCCCACCCAAGTCTCTAGCAACTGGCAACTGACGATTTGTGGACCAGCATCAGCTGTGGGCCACCACTTTGAATACCACTGAGGCATGGGAACAATTTTATCATGTTTTTAATCCCTCCTCTAGCCAGTGTTAGTCCCAGTAGATAACTTTTCTAAACAAGAGGGAGAAAAGGCCATCTCCTGGGCCTAAAGCTGTCTTGGAGGATGTGGCAAAATCCCCGCCATCATTATGCACCTTAATGGGGTAGGAGAAGAATTTTTGGAGAAGAAAATTGAAACAAATCATATTGGAGGTCATGGGGTCCCCAAGGACTTCAGAATGGCAATAGGGGACACATCCCTTTCATGGCCCACACTTTCCTCATGTTTGGTTAAAAACTGAGACAGAAAGGAAGAGTGTTTCTACATTAGATAAGTTTAGGCAGAGCCATTTCATCATTACACCACTGAAGTGGCATCTTGACTTACAATTTTACAAGACAAAAACACTCTTTTCAGTTACAAACCAGAGGTTTAAATTTTACTTACATATTTAAAATACTTACCAGGTACTTTTCAGGTCAAAGCCCTTCCAATGTAGCTTACAAAAAAAAAATCAACATTTTACAGCACTTTAAAAAAATGTAAGCATATCATGTAATAATGAAAACCGAAAAAAATACTGAAAAACCCAGCAGAAATTTACAATACAACTCACAACAGATTGAAAGTCAGCTCAACACAGATTGAAGGAAATATATTTTTGCAGTGTGCTTTAAAAATAACAAAGGAGCTAGACTTTCACACATGGTTTGGGAAAGTTACCTTTTTTTGTACAACTCCCAGTATTTCTCAGACAGCATTGCCAGTATTTTAATCAATTATATTTTTGTTTCTGTGCCCTAAATTTTAGTGTTAGTCCCAACTAACAGTAAACTCAATTAATGGATTGTTAAATGGTAAATCAACACTTACATAAATCTTAGTGATTCAGTGGGACCACTGATTGTGGATTTCAGTCACAATCTCAAGAACAGGTAGTAACAAATATTATGAAACTGAGCTAACGCTAACAAAATGAAATTCAATGCAGAGAAATGTAAGGTACTGCACTTAGGACGCAAAAATGAAATGCACAGATATATGATGGGGGACATCTGGCTGAATGAAACTATGTGTGAAAGGGATCTAGGAGTCCAAGTAGACCACAAGTTGAACATGAGTCAACAGTGCGATGCAGCAGCTAAAAAGGCCAATGCTATTTTAGGCTGCATCAATAGAAGTATAGTGTCTAGATCAAAGGAAGTAATAGTGCCGCTCTATTCTGCTTTGGTGAGGCCCCACCTGGAATACTGTGTCCAGTTCTGGGCACCACAATTCAAAAAGGATGTGGAGAAACTGGAGCGGGTCCAAAGGAGGGCAACTAAGATGGTGAAGGGTCTGGAAACCATGCCCTATGAGGAACAACTTAGGGAGCTGGGGATGTTTAGCCTCGAGAAGAGAATGTTAACAGGTGATATGATAGCCCTCTTTTAGTATCTAAAGGTTAAGAGGTGATATGATAGCCTTGTTTAAATATTTGAAGGGATGTCATATTGAGGAGGGAGCAAGCTTGTTTTCTGCTGCTGCAGAGACTAGAACGCGGAACAATGGATGCAAGCTGCAGGAAAAGAGATTCCACCTCAACATTAGGAGGAACTTCCTGACAGTAAGGGCTGTTTGACAGTGGAACACACTCCCTCGGAGTGTAGTGGAGTCTCCGTCCTTGGAGGTCTTTAAGCAGAGGCTGGATGGCCATCTGTCGGGGATGCTTTGACTGGGAGTTCCTGCATGGCAGGGGGTTGGACTGGATGGCCCTTGTGGTCTCTTCCAACTCTATGATTCTATGATTCTATGAAACATAAATAAAATATTTGACTGAATTATGGAGTAAAATGATGTAAAATAACCTGTTGATATAAATCTGAGGGGGAAAATGCTTTGACGAACTTTCTGTCACTGACATTTTTGGTAGATAGTGTCCATATACTCATTTTATATACTCTCTGAAGCATGTACGGGTATGAAATGCTGCTTCAGTTCGACAATTTCTGGCAAACCCCAGATGCTCAGTAAAAGAAGAGTCAGAGTTGTAATCTGGGGAAGTTATTGTGCTAATTTGGTCTTTGATTAATACCTTTTTCTGCTTCTCTGTGAAAAGTACACAGTGCAACTTACTGCACAATATAAAATTCAGGCATTAAAAAATAAACCCAAATAAAAGCCACCAAAACATCAGCAATAAAGTGTGAAAATGTGCTGCAGTTGCAGTCAAAACAGAACAGCACAGTCAGATAGGATCTAATCGGGATGTGAAGTTAAAAGGGAAACAATTGTAGAAATGGGCTGAGTGGGAAGGCAGTATGCTTCTTTGAACTTATTTTATAGTGCTATTTAATATTATTTATTTCTAACAGTTCCTTTCTTATTCCTATGAGTAATTTGACGTGCATCTAATATGTGCATTTCTTCACTGGAGAGAAGGAAAAGGAAATTTTAAAGGGGGGAGGGAGTTGGACTATAACTCCTGGAATGACCCAATGAGCATGACCATTGTCAGAGCCTACACTCACACTGAAGAAATAATCCAGGTTGACACCATTGTAATTGCCATGACTCAATGCTGTGGAATTCTAGGAACTGTCGTTTGTTGTGACACCAGAGCGCTCTGATGAAGAAGGCTAAATGGTTCACAAAACTACAATTCCCAGAATTCCATAGCACTGAGTCATGGCAGTTAAAGTGATTTCAAACTGGATTGTTTCTGTAGTGCAGATGCAGCCATAGTCACTCAAAGTAGCTTGTCCAGGTTCTGCCTCCTCCCCACAAAGATGTACCTTCTTTGGTGAGCTGCTTAGGCACTGGTGAATAAATAGTTCAGTTTGGTGGCTTCAAACTATATCAATAGTTTGGCAGGGCTCTAGGGCCTAAAAGAAGCAGCAATGGTAGTCAGAACTAGGGGTTATGGGTAAATTAGCATATGTTTGACTACCCTCTATTCTACAGGTTTGGGGCATGTGTTCAAAAGGATGTTATAATACTAGCTACCCAGATAAATTCAAAATGGTTTTATAACACCAACTGCCTGGAAAACATACTACTCCAGATTATGTAGAAACACCTGAAAAGCATATATATGCAGCAATGATTAGAGTGTGGAGTGTGGTGGGATGATGATGACAGTGACAATGATTCCTCCAGAGCCTAATACAACTTGATTGTAAAGAGTTCAAGGGCCCTTTGCATAAGGTCTAGGAGTCGGTGGTTATAGAATCATAGAATCACAGAGTTGGAAGAGACCACAAGAGCCATCCAGTCCAGGAAATCACGATCAAAGCATCCCTGACAGATGGCCATCCAGCCTCTGTTTAAAGACTTCCAAAGAAGGAGACTTCACCACTCAGAGCGAGCACGTTCCACTGTTAAACAGCTCTTGCTGGCAGGAAGTTCCTCCTCATGTCGAGCTGGAATCTCTTTTCCTGTAGCTTGCATCCATTGTTCCGTGTTCTAGTCTCTGGAGCAGCAGAAAACAAGCTTGCTCCAACCTCAATGTGACATTCCTTCAAATACTTAAACAGGGCTATCATGTCACCTCTTAACAATCTCTTTTCCAGGCGAAATATACCCAGTTTTCTAAGTCTTTCCTCATAAGGTGTGGTTTCCAGGCTCTTCACCATTTTAATCCCACTCCTCTGAACATGCTTCAGCTTGTCAACATTCTTTTTGAATTTTGGTGCCCAGAACTGTATTCCAGTTGGGACCTGGAGTTTATGAGTTTGGAGGAGCCTTCGTTGCATTAACATGGAGATCAAAATGAGTGAAAAGGTTGGATGCATATGATTCTGATAATTTAAAACTAGTGTGGAATTCCCCTTCACCAGGAGGAAAAGTTAAGTCTAATCCTCCTCTCTCATGGACCTGACCATGGATTTGTCCTGCATGTTCCTCAATTTCTTGTATAGCAACTGTGTACCAGATGCTGCCTTGATAGTTAGATGCTGGCACCAATACAGGAGATTCATTTGCATAAAACACCATAACATGCAAGGATTCCACTGTTGTCTGAGTTTAGAAGATGTGAGAAACCATCATTCATGGACCCTTTTTGTGCCTAAAAAAATAGCTGTCAAGTGTTTAGATCTCAATCCCTGTATATTTTATCTGTGCCAGAACTGACAATAAGTGGAATCCATGCACACATACAGATATGTCCTCTAATTTGCACACTTAGGTATTTTCCAGGTTTGCAAATATTTATACATTGTATTTTTATACCATCTAGAATGAAGTAACAGTCCTAGTGGCTTTAGATCAAAGGGACCGAGGAGAGGATTATTGGGAGAATGATTGGACTGTGAACCAGGGGAAAGAAGAGTAACTAAATTGGTGTCTCTGTGTGTGATGTAAGGAGCTATTTTATTTTACATGGATTCTCAATAATGTGCACTAGCCACCATTATTACAGAACAAGTATGGGAATTATGTGGTCCAGGGAGTGTGGGTTCTATAGTTCTTAAAAGCAGCAAATACTATTGTATTAATTTCAAGAAAATTGTGGTTTCTTTGTCCACGCAGATTCAGGAGAAGTCAAGAGTGGCCCTCAGATCTTCTGCGTATTCCCAACTTTTTTATAGTTCAATAGTTGCTATTATTACCAGAGAAACTGAATATGCTTAAGTGCATAGACTCCCAAACAAAATCTTACCACTGTATATAAAAACGAAGAAAAAATGTTTTTCAGTCAATTATCCAGAAACTGAATCAGTTTTGATTTTACACTGGACTAACTGAACTAATTTCTTCCCTGCTTTAAGGATAGGTAGGTGGCTGCTGGATTGTTATTCTGGCATCAAGAAGCCAATTCATCATAAAAGTTATCTGAACAACAAAAACATAAGTTGTAAACTGTGTTTCATATTTATTTCATTGACAGCAAACTGCTGGGCTTCATAAAAGGAGGTAAAATAGAAATGGAGACTCAGAACATAGATCATTCCAACCATTCATTAGCATTTTAATAGCCTCTTAGTTGGTAACAGATTTGATGTAGCTACTAGAGAAATATGGTTGGGCTATAACGTGCTTTTATGGTTTCCAGTTTCCTGTAGCAACCAGCCAAATTTTATTTTACTAAGAGCAATGTCCTTCTATTGTTGAATTTCATTATAAGGGAAATCTGAGACCATGCTACAGATCTCCACCCTTGGATACCTTTCTAAAATTGGTAGATGCACTTACACTTAGACCAAGCACATATACAGTCAGAACTCAGGAACCTTACTTTTTGAACGGTTACTCCCATAACACCCTAGTATGGATGGAGTTGTCATCCAAGAAAGTAACTCTTCTAAATTCTGCCTACTTTTTCAGATGCCACAATAAAAATATTTTGCATCTTCACACTGTTGATATCTTGGATAAAACCCTAATCACAATGCCAATTAAACAATGCCAATTAAATCAGTTTCAGTTCCTGGATGTAACTTAGCAAAATATGGAAAAAATCAATGGGAGTGGGTATTTTCTCACAATACTTTATATCAATAACTGAAGGTAGTTTGACCTCATTCCAGTTTGGTAGTCCAAACAACAGCAAAGACATCCAAACAGTGGGAATGTATTAAGTCAATAGTTATGTAAGTGTCTTTTATTTAATGAGTCTACTTTTCCTGAGATTAAAAATTAGATTTAGCCCATAGTCATCTCTCAGAATTCCTCATACTGTAACTGATGAAGGTGAGCTTCCAAATTTACTTTGCATTTACTTTCAAGATGATTAAATTATGTGAATCTGCTCACCACATAGATGTTTCTCCTGTCCTGCCCTGAAACTGTGCCTGGGGTGAATTGCTTGTAGCAGCCTGACTATATTTTTTGTTGTTAACTACCTTCAATTTGACTTCAACCCATGGTGACCTTATGAATGTGAGACCTCTAAGTTACCCTGTCTTCAAGAAAAGAGGAAGAGCGTCTACCAGATGGATGGATTCAATCAGAGAAATCATGGCCATGAATCTGCAAGAGCTGGCTTCTCTGATTGAATCCATCCATCCTGTATATGGTTTTCCTCTTTTCTTATTGCCCTCAACTTTATCAAGCATTATTGTTTTTCCTGGGTGTCCTTTCTTCTTATGATATGGCCAAAATATGACAACCTCAAGTTATTCATCTTTGCTTCTGGGGAGAGTTTGGCCTGATTTGTCCTAGAACCCATTTGTTTGACTTTTTAGCTCTGCAGAATTCTTCTCCAGTACCACATTTCACATGAGTCGATTTTCTTCCTGTCAGCTTTCTTCACTGTCCAGCTCTCCCAGCCATAGATAGAAATGAGAAATAGGATGTCATGGACAATTCTAACTTTAATATTCTGCGATATATTTTTACACTTCAAGATCTTGACTATATTCTTTTGAGTTCCTAAATATTCATGTTAACTGTACTAGATCATGGTACATCATCATGTCCAGGGGCTTCCTGAAGTATGAGGCATCTACATTCTGGTTTGTTTGTTTTATATTTTGTTTCTGCTGCTATTTTGCAGGCAGGGAAAGTGATGAATTTTATTGAGAACCTCCTTTGTGAAAAGCCTTGTTCTTGATATGACCTGGTTGCCACAGGAATGACTTTGTGTGTACTTTTTGTGCATACTCTTTAAAAGAATACATCTGTACTTCTCCATTCCTCCCTCAGCCCTGAAGCCTTGATAAGAACTTGGTATGATAGATGCAGGTGGCTATAAATAGTACATGTTTGTGTGTAACATACAAGCAAATGAATAATTTTTGCTGTAAGCAAGATGCCAAGGGAGAGCAGAAATGTGATCGAACCAGCAAGCTTAGTTACAGTGATGGAGTGCTGCTTCCTGTACAGTAAATCAGGAGCAGAACAGCTTGGCCCGCTTGCTAACATGGTGCAGATTGAGGAAAGCCCTAGAGAAATAGTTCCTGCATTTAAAAAAAGTTATGCATTAGATATACCTGTTATATATAGGGGATTTGGTGATATATCCTTGCTGCTGCTGACAAATGTTGTGTGGTAACAAATGAGAGAGGCTTATTTTTATTAGAAATCTTGTTTTCTCTCTCCCAAATTTCTGGATCGCTAGTGATAAATATATGTAAATGGATTCGGCAATCTCTTTGTGAGTGGGAGAATTGTTAAACAGTAAACAATGATTAACAATTAAGATTTGTTGTAAGATTTAGAAAACATGAAACCTACTTGTTTTAGCAGCTGTACTGTTATAGCAACATTCTTTTTTTGCATTTATTTTTATTAGTGTGTTTAGCTTATAGCTAAAACACAAAATAAACAATAGATAAACAGTCAACAGAACTATACATAACCACATTGCAGCAACATATAACAGTAAAATAAAACAAGGACATCTAGGGGTAGCCTTGTTAGCCATATAGCAAATTCAATAACATCCAAGCAATGATACCTTTACTGGGCCATCCAAAATGCATAATTACATGTTGCAAGCTTTCCAAGTCACATCGGCTTCTTCATCAGGCAAACAGGAGAAAAAAAATAGAAAATGTTAGTCACAGGCCTGCATTTTCTGTTTCTGGTCTTAATTCAGATGGTAGGGAGGGGGGCTATCTGAAGGCTGGCTTCTCCCCCTTTTTATCTGTGACCCCAAGGCCAAAAGGTTACAATTTGTAAATGAGTCTCAATGTAAAAGTGACTTATCATAATTTTTAACAGGTTACCTTTTGTTTTATCCATCACTTTTCATTACTTTGCACTTTTTTTGGGGGGGGGGGGGTCGTCTGTCTGATGCAGAATGTGGCCAAAAATTTTGAGGGGAAAGAAATCTCAAAATGCCCTTGTTCCATTCTCCTCCTAAAGTGGAATGTAAAAGCAATTAGCATGAGTTACATGTTATCTAAAAAAAGTAACAAAATGTCCACTTCTGCTTCTTACTTTTGAAAGGAATGTTGTTGGCTCTTCATTATCCTGCAAAAAAAATGGCGTTGTTATGTGTAATGCATTGCTTCCACATTTTTGATCATTGGTAGCAGACAAACAAATAAAAAAGAAAATTTGATGACTAGAATTTGCACTCAGGTTGAACATTCTGTAGCAAAATGTTTCTTTTCAAAAAGTAATGGGAAACCAGCAAGCCTGCAGATTTGAAAAACAGAGACGAAGCAGGAAGACAGAAGTTAAAATTATCCTAGATGAAATTAGACAGCAGAGCACTTAGCTGTCTAGTTCGGTTCACAAAAAACTGTGGAATAAAGCAGTAAGACTGTTCCTGCATTGCATTGTTTGAGACTATAGCATGAACATACATTCAGATAAAAAAAATACAGGGCTGGGATTTTGTCTATATGGTAATAGCTTGTTTTCATGTGTAGAGAGTTTCTGCTAAGCATTTAAGTGATAAGCATTTAATCATGTGATCTTCTGGAGGTGGGATCATAGTTGAGTGGCACAGAGCAGAAGAGAAACCTGGAGTCTTTATATTAGTCAATCTAGAGATTAATTAAGATATGATGAAGAGATTGAAATAGTCTTCCCTATAGATAGGGATAGGGATAGATTCCCTATACCTTGGCTCCGTAATTAATTGAAATAAAAACTGACAGGACTTGGAAGCTCGGCTATGAAGAAACTAGACAAAATCCTGGAGTGCAAAGATGTATCATTGAATACCAAAGTCAGGATTGTCCATGCCATCATATTTCCAATTTCTATGTATGAGTGTGATAGCTGGACAGTAATGAAAGCCATAGAAAGAGAATAAACTAATTTGAAATGTATTGCTGGAGGAGAGCTCTGTGGATATGATAGATGGCCAAAAAACCAAATAAAAGGTCTTAGAGCAAATCAGACTTGAATTATCCCTAAAAGCCGAGATGACTAAAGCAAATCTGTTGTTCTTTGGACATATAATGTGAAGACATGACTCAGAAAAGGCAATGATGCTTGGCAGGGTAAAAGGCAGTAGGAGGAGAGGAAGACCACATTATAGGTGGATGGATTCAGTCCAGGAAGCCACAGCCCTGAGAATGCAAGAGCAGAGCAGGGCTCTTGATAATAGAGTGCTTCCGAGATATCGCACTCATAAGGACACCATAAGTTAAAGTTGACTTGTATGGTAGTTAACAAGAGGTTAGTTTTAGGTGATTTACTACATTTTAAAAAAAGTTTATTGTAGTTAGCTAGTTGTTGGAGGGAATGGAATTTTCAGAATGTAAAGCCTCTCTTCAGAGGCAGTTTGCCACATTGCTTTCCTCTTGCAGATTTATGCTATTGGTGACAAAACTGTCCCCCCCCCCCCCTTAACCTGGAAACTCACCACATACCACCAGCTGATGGCTTGTAGACTGGGAGCAGTCCATGAATGTACTGCTTTAATATACAAATGGGGAAGGTGTGGCCCATGTGGCTCCAGTGATAGTTTTTAGGCCTCGATATGAACCTAGCACTCCCACAAATAGGGAAAAAACCAACACACCATAGTTGGGACTCTCCCTGCCAAACAGGTACATTTGAGCGCTATGCGATCTTGGGCCTTAAATGGTTATGGACGGCAAAAACTGGCAGAATTATTCCCCAAATTCCCTAGAGATCATGGGGAACATTTTAGAACCAGTTGCATGTGCACACACACACACACATGCAGGTGTTGAGGTGCATTTAGGGTGGTTTGGCCCTCTGAGAGATAATGGAGCTACCTGCTCAAAGGAGAAGAATGTTTGTGGAGTGACAGGAATAAATCTACTGAATCCTCAATCAGGGAGCCTGGGATATCAGTGCAGAGTTGGCTCCTGAAAGCATCAGACTGCTTCAGTGATAAGTGCTAAAATGTGTTGTTAACGTGACAAAATTACTTGAGAGACCATAGAATTGTTAATTACATGATTGCATGTGTTTGCTATTGAAGTATGCCCACTCATTTGTTTCCCTGATTCTAGAAAGGCTAGTGTGTGTGTGTGTGCATGAGTGAGTGTGTCTTGTGTGTTCCTTAATATTTTCCTGTAGTAAATGATTTGCCGTTGATGCCCACACATTCTTTCATTGTGTAAATAGCACAAATGTACCTCTTGCTTTCTCCCCCCTTCTCCTCCCCCAATTTAAAGACTGTAGTCAAAAAAAGACTCAGCATTTGCAAGCAATGGTATTAGATTGTTCACATCATTGATTTAAACGTGAATACAATTATGCCATTTGCATTCAATTGGGCTTCATTGAAAACTTTTCATCACCTCTGCCAAAGCTAACACCTTTTTGGGTCTTTTCTTTGTAATAAATTTCTGTGCATCTCCAGCCTGTTCAAAAACACCAAAGCTGAATTTAGGTTTCATTATGTAACTATGCTGGTATTTGTTGGGTTTTCCATGTTATTTTAAAGTTAAACTGGAATTGTCACCTTGACAAATAATAAATCAAATTTTGGCATCTGTACTGCTTAAAGGTTCTTTGCTTTATAAAAAATATACCCCCACTCCATTTGCTTTGGCTAATTTGATTCATTCTATTTTGTTCTACTTGCCAGTTTGCAAAGTAGCTTAATACAAGATGACTCCTTGTATACTTTAGGTGGCCTCTTTCAATCACATTCTTACAGGTATGGAAATGATGTTGAGAGATGGTTTATCCTAAATCAAAATTAGGTCCAGGAGTTGAAATAGAAGGTCAATATCTTGAAACTGTATTTTAAAAAAACACGGTTATTCAGTAAATAATCCACATTTGCTGGCTTATGCACAATGAAAAAGACCCTGGAAATCGAAGAGGAATGAAATCATATTGGGGAGTGACAGCAAGGACAAAGGAAAGATGTGTGTCCTTCTGAGCCCTTTGTAGCTAATGGGTAGGTTGAGCTGGTTGTCTACAAGGTAAGCATTTCATGACATTGTCAAGAGTTGTTAACAATGTATCTGAGTTTCAATCTCTTGCCACATATTGGGGTGTTTAAACATACACATCAAACCAGCCAGGACAAACATGGTCCCAACAAATCTACTCTTTTTACCATTGACTGATTTTTTTTGTCCAAGTCACAGTATTATTATTCAGACAAAAACCATTTCCCATGCCAATTTTTTAATTTTAATTTTAATTTTTGGTAAGCCAGGATGCCTGTAAACAGAAGTGAGATACTGTACTGCATTGGGGCATGTGGGCACTGAAATTCTCAGTAGGGTCAGAAATGCAAGTTGTGTAAAAGTAGCCCTTATGCTAACCTTTACCCTCATATTCAAATTCCCATAGGTTCAAAAAATATCCTAGAACTCATTAATGCCATTTAAATAAACTAATGTGTCGGTGATTCCAACTAGTAATTTAGAGCATTGTGGTGGTTCAGCACTGGCGGCATGTTTCCATTTCTCTTCCTTGTTTTATGTTGCTTATTCTGTGTCTCCCTTCCAGAACCCTGTCCTTGGTATACAATGCTGTGGTGCAGCAACATCATGATTTGATTTCAGCCTGGAGCAGCAGGCTGATTCTGTGGCTTATTTATCTGAGTAGGCTACAACAATCGCTATCATTTATCATTAGTACATTTCCACCCAATGTGTGGGGGACTCTGACATCACATTAACAAACATGTGTAATTGTTTTGCATCTAAATGAATGTTTACAACTTAAGGCATTGCAGGCAAGCTGGGAGTAGCATCCATCACCTCTTCCCAAACCATCAAGCTTTCTTTCTTTATCCAATCAAACCTATCTTTATCAATGATTAGAAGTCTTTCATATCTCTACTTAGCATCTGATTTAATGTTGTGCTTTGAGAATCATAATGACATCTAACAAGAGGTGGGAAGAGAGTGTCTTTGCTGTTGTAAGCCCCCAGTACATCAAGGAGAAGAGAGCCAAGACTCCCTGTTCCCTGTTTATGACCTGACTCCAAATGATACACTTTGCTGGAAAGAAGGTAATTTAATGCCCATTATTATCATACATTCTGCAGCCTTCTTTTGAAGCCATCAGCTTCAAAAATCAACTCCAGCTTCCTAAGTTCATTTGAAAACCTCAGCTGAGCTTTTATCAAACACACAGACACAAATAACACAAACCTGCTTTTCTCTTGCACCTTTCTCCCCATATCCCTAAATTACCCACTTTCCCCCTTCTACTAAACAACAAAGGGAAAAATCTTCAGGTTTAGATGCAAGGAGCAGCAGCAGAAAAAGCCAAAGAGAAAAAAGGGGAGTGGAGGAATATGCTAATTAAATTACTTAGACCCTTAAATTACACCGTACTTCGCTAACAGAGTTGTTTGCAACTTTCGCAACATATTAATACAGTTGTAGAGTAAATTATTTAAACTAATTATTAATAAATCACTAACTGCAAAGATTTTATGTGAAGTGCTCCTGTGAAGCTACTAAAATACATGAATAATTTTGCAATCTGTTATCAACAATAAGAAAAATCTAATATGTATATAAGCTAAACACTCCATTGCTTAAGACAGTTAAGGTTTTCATGTCATCCTCAGCAGGATTCTCCTCTTTTTATTTTGATAACCTTGTATCTTGGTCTTTGAACATTGTCACTGAAAATAGGGAGCTCACTATTTATTTGGGGTTCAGTCTTACCCATGCTGCTTAATAATAATAATAATGATAATTTATTTTTATCCCACCTCTCCACCAGGATCGAGGCAGCTTACAACAGCTTTGAGTGTAAAGGATTTTTGAGATCCATTTTAAAAGGACACCTGTCCAGGAACCCCTCCTGGCTGTCCAAGCCAGACAGGTTAAAGAGCATGTCCTTAAATTACATGTCCTTAAGTTTTAAAGAACAATGCCTTAAGTTGTATGAAGATACTTTAAGTTGTATGAAAATATTGCCATGGAAGATTTTTTTTAAAATCCTCCTGTTGCAGCAAAGCCAACTGAAGCTGTTGGTAGGTAGGGCATCTGTAGGGAGAGCCCAGGTTCAGTTTTATGTAGAGCTGAATCACAGTTCCACAATCCACCAGGCACCATGGTTGTAATCCAAAACAAAGCAAATTTTCCAAGCTCTGGTTTTGTTGCCAAGCTGGTAGCAATATGCCCTATGGCAAGAAAAATCCAGAAGTAACCAGACTGAAGAGGAAAGAAAGCACTAACAAGGTGCCATGCCTAGTTTGTGATCAGTAGTAGAGGAATGGAGAGGAGGATGTGGATGTTATAATCCCATCTTCTTTTATTTATTTATTTATTTATTTATTTGATTTTTATCTTGCCTTTCTCCCAAAATAGGATACAACTCAGGCTTGGTTATTCAAAAATGGACAACTCACCAGCTAGTACATCCTGATGCTGATGTCACCATGACATGATTGAGGGTATCTGGTGGATCCATCAACCCTGCCACTCCTCTCATATCTGCTCCAGGTTGTACAGGAGGTGTCCAAGTGTTGGGCCATATTCCTGGCAGAGTTTCTGTATTGGGAGAGATTTCATATAAACTGGAATAGATCGGGGATGCTCTGGAGGGAGGAACAGCTGTAAAATCAATAATAGCCAGATCGGGGCTACTCACCCATTTGCTGCAAAAGATGCACGCCATGATTTGAACCCTTTGGTTTCAATGGGGCAAGTACTTTGTTCACAGTTTGAATGGCACAACATATTGCAATAGTACAGTGTTACATGAAAGATTAAAAAAGGAAGACCAGTTCCTCATTCCTAAAAGTAGTAGGTGTTGTAACTTTTTTATTTTAAAAAAAAAAGCAGCACCAAGAAGCAAAACTATAGCTGAAACCATATCCTAATGTCAAGATTGTCCTCTTCAAAACAGAAGTAGAAAAGTATTTTGTTGCTTTTGTCAGTGTCAATGATAGTAGCCTTTCTACACCTTCCGAAGACTTATAAGAAGAATATGTTACCTTAAAAATTTGCATATTTGTGAGGCTTGTGGGGCATTTCAAAGAAATAAAGTATGCAGAAAACAGTGCATATCTTTTAAAATGTGACCAGCTAAAAATACACAGTACTTTGAAAAAAGATAAACACATTTTAGCCAATGGTAGGAATGCTTACATTATGTAAAATGCATAAATGCACATGTATCTTGGGAAAAACTGCATAGATTTCCATGCAGGAAGAAAAAAACAAGCTCTTTCAACCTAATATGAAGCAAGAATAGGAAGAAAAAAGATGAAATTTATAGAAATGCAGAAAAATTGAGATGGAGAAGGTTTTTACTTCCCTAATTTGTACTCCTGTGAAACTGGAGAATTATTCAACCTGTATGTGTATTTAATGGGGCAGGGGAGAGAGAGATGCTATTGTTTCAAGTCTCCTGGACAAGATTCAGTAATCCACTCTTCTTACTCACACTTGTTTAGAACAAAGCAGTTAAACTGTGATTAGGCTGTTGTTGCCGAAAGTGTTCTGCATCTTAAAGTTGCTACATGAAATGAAAAATAAAAAAAGGATATAAAAATTCCAGAAATGTCAGAACAATTGCAAAGTGAGAGAAAGATCTTGCTGGTCACCAATTATCATTATTATTTGGAAGACAGGCAGTTTTATTTTCTACAAAACATGAGATGGTAACCCTAACAAGTTAAGCCAGTACTGTGCATAGTCATTTATAAGTCTAAATATGTATTTTAAAAAACTGAGCCCAAAAACCTGAGTCAACTTATTCCTGGGTCAATGTAAGTACAGTACTATACTTTAAACTCTTATTAAAAGAATAGAAAAGAAAGGAACCATCCCTTTCTCTGAACAGAGTGGTGAAAGGCAAGAGCTCAGTCCATTCCACGATCCCCTAAAAGAAACACAACTCCCTCTGCTCTCCCTGCTGTAATACCACTTCTGACTTTTTGAATGCCTGGGTGGGGAAATGACAGTAGTAGTAGCTCTTTGGCTGTTTCCCTCAAAGGAGCACTAAGAGGAAATGGGCTTTGAAGGATTTGAATAAGATATTTGTGTATGTTTATCAGCTTTTCTGGGTTAAAAGCAGGCAAAGGTATTACATTAAAGTTAAAGGGTATAATATCTACTAACATAGGCCCAAAATACACAGGCCAAATAAAGTGCCTTCCAGGCACTTTGGAGGGTGGCAGCATTCAAGCGATGCACACACCAAACCACCTGGAAGTTGCTCCATGGCTGTCTAAGGTGACCTGAAGCTAGTTCAAAAAGGAATGGCAAAAAGCCTTTCCTGCCAGCAGCCAGTTCAGGACAGTGGCAGTGGCCGGCTTTGGGGCCATGGCATCCGGTCGCCAGAGTCTCAGATCAATTGGGGCTGGAGAGGTCTCTGGCCACTCTTTTTTGCCCCATTTGCTTCAACCCATAGATGCCATACATCACTCAGCCACAATTTACCCTAGTTCCTTCTTCATCTATCCAGCCTTTAGGGTGAGCACAAACAGTTATGCCTGCCAAAATTTTGTAAGTTCTTTGGCATCATTTTCCTTTGCTTTGTCCTTTACATCCTTTACATGCCCCTAATTTTTACCTTCCATTTATCTACAGGTCATATCAAAATCCTTAATTTTGGCTCCAAAACCTATCCTTGACTTATGCTTGTCAATTTATAGTTGTATATATACTGTAAGTGATTTGCTACAATGACCTTGGGTTAAAGGGAGAAGAATGCATGTAAGGAAGGCAATTCTCCATACAACTACTACTTTAATTACTATATGTTTGCCACTGTCCAAGAGCAAAAAGAGATTTGTCTCTTGCACAGTGAGAACTGCAATGGAAAAGAGTTCTGCCAATATGAGCAGTTGTTCCTCACATATGAACATCTCTTCCTTGGAAGCTACCCAGTTTTCCCCCAGGAGGACTGGTATTACAAAAATGAAGAAAATGTGATGAATATGTTTCATGCTGTGGCCCAAATGCTTGAAATAGACACTATCGGGATGCTACTGAGAGCTATTGGAATTTATTTTCGGTTCCTGACTTCTTCTTTTAATATGGAAGAGAGTAAACAAGACTACTCTAGGTAGTGGGCTCAAGGAGATTCTGAGTCCTTTGCAGACATTCCAGCAGCTGGTGAGGATACTTAGCAATTCACAAGAGATTCTTAAAATCCAGATTTGTTTAAAAATGAGATTTCATTTGGTGCTCTGAGAAATTTTCTAAATACTGATATCCATTCCTACAAACCAAATATGACATTATGAACTCTTGTTTCATCGTGAATTGAATTTTTGAAAAACAAAAACATGTTTTTTTCTGTCTGCACATTACTTGACACCTAAGATATTAATACAGTGGGCCCTATGGATCTGTAGGAGGTTAGTTCCAGACCCTGTGGATATGAAAAAGCATGGATGATTACATTATATGATATTAAATGATGGTGATGTGAATGCACACACTTTCATTGTTCACCAGTCTCTGATTATTTTAACATTAAATGAGTTTAATTGATTTTTTTGCAGGGGGAAGGGTACAATTGGTATCATTGTTGTATTGTATGGATTTTTATTGTAAACCATCTCAATCCAGATGGAGTGATGAGGTAAAAATAAAGTATTATTAATTAATTAATTAATTAATTAAGTCCAATCCCCTGCCATTCAGGAACACGCAAAACACTCCCAACAGTTAGCCATCCAGCCTCTGTTTGAAAACCTGCAAAGGAGGAGACTCCACCACACTCAGAGGCAGTATATTCCACTCTTGAACAGCTCTTACTGTCAGGAAGTTCTTCCTAATGTTTAGCTGATATCTCTTTTCTTGTAATTGGAATCCATTGTTTCAGATCCTATTCTCTGGAGCTGCAGAAAACAAACTTGTTCCATCTTCAATATGACATTTTTTCAAACATTTAAACAAGACTATCATATCACCTCTTAAACTTCTTTTCTCCAGGCTAAACATATCCAGTTCCCTATGCCTCTCCTCATAGGGCATGGTTTCCAGACCTATCAGCATTTTAGTTGCCCTCCTTGGGACACACTCCAGCTTGTCTACATCCTTTTTTTGAACTGTGGTTCTCAGAACTGGGCACAATATTCCAGGTGAGGTTTGACCAAAGCAGAATACAAAGACACTATTACTTCCCTCAATCTAGACAGTACATGCGTATTGATTCAGGGCAGAATCGCATTGGCTTTACTAGGTGCTGCATCACACTATTAACATATTCAGCTTTTGGCTTACTAAGACTCCTAGATCCTTTCGCATGTACTGTTGTTGTCATGTCAGGTGTCCCCCCTCCTATTGCTGTGCATTTCATTATTTTTTTCTGCCTAAGTGTAGTACCTTACATTTTTCCGTGTTGACATTTATATTGTTAGTTATGGTGCAGCTTTCTAAATTAATATGGTCATTTTTAATTCTGATCCTGTCCTCTGAGGTATTAGCTGTCTCTCCTAATTTTGTGTCATCTGCACATTTCATAAATCTGCCTTCTCTATGTTTTTCAAACAGAATTCTCTATTTCTCTAATTCTGATTTGAGAAATAGCTTTGGATGTGTTTGTAAATCCATATCTTATCATTTTCACATCTGCAGAGAATATGTTTTTAAATACCTGTTTAAATGCACTCTTTTCATTTTGTATTTTATCTCATAATATAGTATGCGTTTTTGTTTTCTTTTATAAGCTCTGAGGTGTATACCATGAAATTTAAAGAGTATAATTTGATAACCATTTTCTATCCACATATTAGTTTGTGAGATGCACATTGTGTCAGTGCACTTGAAGTAGGTGGAAATGAAATATTTGCGCAGAATGCAGAAAGCATTACCCAATTAGATCTTGGTATTTCCAGAACTAGGATCTATCTTGAGAGGGATGGGAAGAACCCGACATCTAAGACCTTTACCTGGAGGGTTACTCTATAGTATGGATGGAACTGAGCTGCATGTTCTAATTTAAGGAAGCAGCTTGCATTCATAGAAAACAAGGTGAAATAAATGAAAGAAAAATTTAAATAGCAAATTCAAGTATCCCGAAATTAGTCACTGACTGTGACTACATCAGTTGCCTACTACTTTTTCCCATTTCCTTACTGGTAAAATCTAATTTATTCCTTCTTGTTAATGGCAAGGCAAGATTCAGTATAAAGAATGTTAATCTAAATTGATTCAAACAAATTCAGCTTAAGAGAACTCATCTGAAGCTTTGTTTTTGAGCTTTTATATTCTCTATATTCTGCAGACATGCAATTTGCACATGATGAAATTAAAAATTATTTTGCAATGATTCACCCTTGTCTGAGTTCTAGGCGTCCAAGCTCAAATATTGGTCAAATAAAAGTAAAATATATTACAGCATTAATATATTAGACCAATAACAATTGAATAGAGAGAATTACGCTTACACAGTTATATTAGTTACAGCTATTACCACCTAGCAGAAAATTCCAGGCCTGGCAAAGAATTGCCCTGAGCTATCTCTAGCTCAAATAGAAGTCCCACCTTTCCATAGGAAATGCGGTCAGCCTGCTAAGAGTGTTAACTGCTGAGTAGGTGTGACTTGGACCACCACTGTGACATCAAGTATGTTGAAGGGGATGAGATTTTTTTCCAGAGGTATATATGGTCAGTATAAGTTAAGTAACTTGGTTTAATTGTAAATTTGAGTACATGCACTGTTTTGGAGACAGATGCCAAACAGGTATTCCCTAGCTTGTTTCTAAATTAGGGTAAAGTGCAGGTGTGACCCCAATGATTGTTTAATTGTATTTTAGGGGGGTGGGATATTGGGGTCAGAGATTGTATGTTTTAACATATAAGCCACTCTGGTTGTGCTACACAGAGAGGTGAGATGATATCATCATCATCATCATCAGTAGTAGTATTTTGATTCGAAGGCTCGAGTCAGTGACACTTACTTCCCCAGCACTTGGGTTGACCAAGTGCAAAATATCGACAGATATTCCATAGACCCTTTCAGAAATTTCTCCTTCTTTCATTCAAAGATTGCATGGGTGCTACCTCCATCCTGACAGGCTCTGCTCCTGAAGTGTTGTGCATGGAGCCAAAGTACTGAAGGGGAACAATCTTTACAAGTTTGGCTAAATGTCTGGCTCCACACAATCAAGAATGTTTAGCAAGTATGAGGCAACTCCTGGCCACTTCACTGCAGATTTCTTAGACACCTGTCATTAGATTTTGATTTGCCCTCTGCCCAGCCCTGGCATGAGATACTGTACTCTAAATGCACTGAGGCAAACATGTAGTGATTCATTCTTCAGAGGTGGAACTGGTGGGAAGGTTGCAAAGTGAAAGTGTCCTATTTCTTCACCACTTGTTTTTTGAATGTATGGAAGAGAAAGCTCTACAATGGGGCTGATATGTATATTCAATTTTCTGCAAAAGTCTTTCTCTCTAGAGAAAACATGTACATCCAAACCTTCACTGTTGGGGAAGAGCTCTCATAAGAAACTTCAGATTATGCAGAAGAAAGTGCTGGATTATATCCTTCCAGAGAGTACATACATGCATAAGAATCCCAGCATGTGCTCTAGAGTTTCTGAATCAGAGGGAATATAATTATTTATATATCGATCTGTTTCAAATGTACTTTGAAACTATGCAAATGAGCCATGAAAGACCTGAATTGGTTCAGTAGCAACCTATTCCATTTCAGAAATGTATTAGTTTCAGTTAATATGCATTGGATCTCAGAGAAACAGTGAGACTATCTTTTGAGGGCTTCAATAAAAATTGGCTTCTATAAATACCATCTGGTTTACTTCAATGCATCCAAGTGTAGCAAAGACAGGGGAGGGCAAGCAAGCAAATCAGAGGAATTAAAATGCATTTGTTTTGAAATGTGCCTACTGGTTTGGGTAGAAAGCTTTATTGGGGTTAGCAAGAGATTTTCTTTTTAAAAAACAGCATTAGTGTCTCTTGATTTATTTACACTGCATTGTTTCCACATGTCAGTGCTGGTTCCACTACTAATGAAATGGATTCAATTAAATGGATTCAGCCAACGTGGATGGGTTGGAAAAAATTAAGCCAACAGTTTGAAGCAAAAAAACATGAACAAAGCCACAGCATAAATTAGCACAGAATAAACATAA
This sequence comes from Urosaurus nigricauda, assembly GCA_034509955.1. NCBI lineage: Eukaryota > Metazoa > Chordata > Lepidosauria > Squamata > Phrynosomatidae > Urosaurus > Urosaurus nigricauda. The sequence goes on from JAOEGL010000006.1 coordinate 113,075,270, forward strand.
AAGCAAATGAAACATAGATTAGGTGAATCTTAGTGTATACTTATGAGCACTGATGCCAACTGTATAGCATGGATCTCAGTCCTGCTAATGGGTTGTGCTTGTGCAGATCAAGTGGTTGGGTGTTTTAAAGCTTTCTGTTTTCAAGGAATCCTTTTCACATTGACATGCAGAATAGAAAAGTCCCAAGGGATGCTGAGATTCTGTTGGCTTCCACATTGATTGTTGTAGCACTGGTTGCAGTGAGGAAAGCTGGAAGGTCAGTGGAGCATCCTCACAGATATCACAGAAGATACTGAGGCAGTTTTCTCAACTCGTGTGTGGCATTCTTCCCCAGTAGAATGCAAGTGCAAAGAAAATAGTGTGCTCCTAGTTAAATCTAGAGGAGAAACATGGCTTTTTGCAACTTTGTATATAATGTCCATCTCCCTCTATTCAGTCTACACAGAAGCAGACAGCCAGTTCATATTAATACTTTCTCTTTAATTTACTAATTTGTTTACTTACTCAGTTTATACCTCAGTTTTCTCCAAGGATGGGACTCAAGGCAGCTTATGGTTAAGGAAGAAGGATTCAAAAATATAGTCATGTTAGTCTGTAGAATCAGTATGTAGAGAGATCTTGTAGCACCTTTGAGACTAGCTGAAAGAAAGAAATTGGCAGCATGAGCTTTCATAGACTTCAGTCTCCTTCCTCAGTCTTCTTCCTCTTCCACCAAATGCATCTGAGGAAGTAGACTGAAGTCTACAAAAGCTCATGCTGCCAATTTCTTTCTTTCAGTTAGTCTCAAAGATGCCACAAGATCTCTCTACATATGAAAGAAGGAGCCAACTTGTTTTCTGCTGCTTCAGAGACTAGGGTCCAAAACACACTGCAGCATTAATCCAGTTTGAGAATGCTTTAACTGCCCTGGTTAAGTGCTAGGGAATCCTGGGAACTGTAGTTTCTAGCAGCACCAGTGCTCTCTGAGAGAGGAGGCTAAATGTCTCACAAAACTACAATTCCCAGAATTCCATAGCACTGATCCCGGCCAATTAAAGCAGTCTCATACTGGATTGTTTCTGCAGTGTGTTTTGGACCTAGGATACAGAGCAATGGCTTTAAACTACATTAAAAGAGATTCTACCTAAATATTGGGAACAACCTCCTGATGGTAAGAGCTGTTGACAGTGGACTACACTGCCTTGGAGAGTGGCAGAGTCTTCTTCTTTGGCGGTTTTTAAACAGAGGCTGGATGGCCATCTGTCAGGAGTGCTTTGATTGTGTCTTTCTATGGCCGTGTGCCTATTAGATGTGTGTCAGAAGGTGGCAGGATCAAGAAATACCCTCCTTCCACATACACACAATGCAAGATCTCTAAGCTCTCATATGGGAAAAATAAAGTCCCTGAGATAGCTTGGCTGCAGTCACATAGGATTTTTTGTTTGCTAGGAAGTGAAACACCCCAATTCTGCATCAGCTGTGAATTTAGAAACATTTTCAGTGATTACAATGTATAGAATATACATATTATCAGTCTGTATCTACGTACGAATTTGTGTTGAATAATGTATGCTAGGATGAAGTAGACACTTCGGTGCATTCCAACTACTGGTGACAACAATAAGAGTGGCTGGTGGTTTCCATACCTTTGGTGGTGGTAAATCTACTCTGGGATTTAGTTTAAACTTTAAAGGAGCTACCGGAGGTGCTGAATGTCAGTACCTGAGATTCATCACCTTGGATTGCTCTTTTGGAGTTCAAACTAAAACTCGGAATAGATTTACTGCCCCACTGACATGGACATCACCAGGGAGGATGAGGGAGTTACCTCTAACTATTCATCTTTGTGAAGCTAATACAGCATGAAGGAGTTACCCCTGAGCATTCTCTTTGTGAAGCTAATAAAGTAGAGCCTGCCATTCTGTTAAAATCAGTCACTTCTTATCTAGATTTTTGTACAGCTAGCATGTTCGAAGCTAAATCTGATCCCCTAGCAAGCAGAACTTGAAGATCTATAGGTAAAAAAAAAATCCAGTTGTTGTTGGCAAAATCAAGTGATTATGCACCCAATCATACACACTAACACAAACACAAACATGCATATTGCTTATGCATGGCTTTGATTTTGTTCCAGTGTGCTTTGTCCTGGGCTTTCTTGGGAATAGTTTAACAGCTGCAGCTGGCACAGGGTACAGAGGCATCTTCATTTCAGGAACATATTGCTTCTCAATCCCTTTCCTGAATGCTGGGCAACCTTTGTATGATCTGTTTGGTATGAAAGAGAATACTGTGAAACCTAGCTTTGAAATTTTTCCTAATTAAAATATGTGCACATTTGTGGGATGGTTTTGAGGGTGGTAAGAGCAGAAAAATCAGGGTACAGAATAGGACATCAAAGAATTCCCATTATTCAAAAGAATAAAAAGATACGGTACGTCAAACAAAGTGCCCTCACCTAACGTTCATTTGAGTAAATGTAAAGGGAATTGTGTGAATCTTAAATTAAGAGATGCTACCAAGTTTGAATCAGATTCAAGATTCAGCAGGTTTATTGTGAACACAATAAACATTCACTCATTATTATTATATTTTTGGCTTTAAAACTTTAGGGAAATCACTCTTCCCCCACTCTGTGTGTTTGTGTGTGTGAGAGAGAATGAATGAATGTCCACACTACACATTTAGGGAATTTCATGGTAACACATCAACTGCCATGGCTCCATCGTGCAATGTTTAGTCTAGCAAAGTACCTTAGAATCTTCTAATAGAGAGTCACTGCCTCATTGACATGGAATCCACCAATGCTTTCAGTTACTAAAGAGCAGTGAAACACATCATTACAGGTACAGCATGGTAATAATTGTCTCATTCCTATTAGGAAGTTGTAAGTAGAGTAGACCCACCGAATTAACTATTAAGTTGTGAGTCAATACATATGTAATTTTAGGTCATTCAATAGGTTTGCTCTAATTGGGAGTAACAATAGGATTTAAGCCATTGCACATTTCCTTCCTAATCCCTTTCTCTGTGGAAGAATCATAGTGACATCAGAACCAGCTGTTGAGAAGTCTGGGTTTGGGCCTTCAGTATCAGGTTACATTGTAGATTGGTTTCACCTGCAACACATCTGCAAGTGAAAGAATGATTTCTTCAGAAGCTCAGGAGTGGCCTTTTCTTTTAAAAGCCATTTTCAGAGTAAAGGTGAATCTTAACTAGTGGCCCGTGGCAGAAGGGAATTGCCTTCTCAGCCCTTTTTACTTCAGTTTCTGCTGCTAAATTGAGCTTGTGTCATTACCGTTTTTCTAAGATTCTCCTGTCAGTGCTATCCACCAAGTTATCACTGTTATTCATCCTGTAGCCTGCAGTTAAGAACAAATTCATTCATTCATTTAATGTATACATTGCTAATAGAGGTATAAATCTTCACTTATTCCATCCTAAAACAAAAAAAGAAAGAAAAATTGCAAAAGTAATCCCCCCCCCCCCCCCCCACTGGACAAGATTACCAAAGGTTTTGCACATTTTTCTATGATTTTTTTCCAGTTTTGAGAATTATATGCCCAAAAAAAAAAAAAATTAAAAGCAAAGTTTTTACATGTGCTTTCTGCACAAAATCATTGTTTCTGTGCATCATTTTAGTTGACAAAAGAGTCCCAAAATATAAAACTAAAATAAAATGAATCTTGCAGAGTTTGACTGTTTTTGGATGCTGTGTTTCAGTGTCAACACCATTTCTCACTGAGAAAATCCGCAAGTCTTTTGATATCCTAATTTACATTTTGTGCCTTTCACAAAATGTAAATTTCTGTATGCATTGTACCCTAAAACAATCATTTTTGTTTGCATTATGAGAATTATGTCACAACATTCCAAAAAGTGTGAAAACTTGAAGGAAAATTATTCATATTGGTGTATTGGTCTGGTATATTGGTGTGGGAAAAAAAGTGAATCAGGTCACTTTGCTTAAAATTGCTAACCAAACAGAATGTTTGAGGATCCTTAGTTTTGACATCCATTAAGTGCACTAGATTTCCCCTCAAACAAAAAGCACCCTGAAATCAAAATCAGATGTTGACATTCAACACAATTGTAGAACACTTTTTAAAGCTTGACAAGTCAGGGAGATACCACTAAATTACCTTAATTTTGAGTTTTTTAAAAAAGTATCAGTTGTGGCTTGCTGCATGAAAATACTTGGCTTATTAAGTTCTTTGCAGTGCCATTACACTTGCAGATTGTGAGACTGTTTTGAAAACATCCCTTAGAGCTAGACAACAATAATTAACAGCATTGCAAGTGTTGAGAGGCAACTAGCTGATAATGACTCAGCCTAATGTCGACAGAATGCAATTAATCATGGATACTACCCATAGAGTTTAGGATTTATACTCAGTTATTAAAAAATGCACTGGTGAGGCCCCTTTTTAATCCCATGTGCAGTGTGTGTGTGTGTGTGTGTGTGTGTGTGAAAATATTTTCTCTCCATATGCAAAAGAAAGGAGAAGGGAACACTTGGAGAGCTGTATCACCTAATATGTTTATTATTGCTCCATTATACAGTTATTCACTGGTATTCTCAGAGGATGGTGGTATCAAGGACAAGCAGCAGCTCATCCTTTTAATCTTTGCAACAGACTTGACAGTTGCCAGTGTATATAGCACTGCCTAGACCGGGACTCTCTATATCTGTCCAAAAGGACTAAATTTTTTTGTGTTGGCTTCCAGAAGGTCAAAAATGACTTCTAATTTCAGTGAATTTTGGTATTCATTCCAAATGCATTTCTACTCTGTTGATGCTATTATTAGTGTCATTTTTCTTCCTCTTTTTTTTTTTTTTTGTTGTTGTTACTTTTTTGGCCTTCATTGTCCTCTGTCTTGTTTGCCCACCTTGCCTTTGAAATCTATCTACTGCAACAGACCATGTGATGTTATTACACTGCTCTGTGTTAGCATGATGGATGCTCTTGGGAAAATCATAAAGTGTGCCAAAAGTGGCTGCATTAAACATGAGGAGGAGGCTGAAGTTGAAGGTGAGGGCTGGAGAAGAGAAAAGTCCAGAAAATGTGTTGGTTTAATTTAAAACACCTCTCTTTAGAGCTATTAAGGGTTACTTTTTGCACTACAACCTCCCAAATCCCCCATTTTGGGGATTATGCTGGCTGGGGATTCTACATGTTATAGTCCACAAAAAATAACTTTCTTGAGTTCTACATTTGTTATATGCCTAAATACCCTGAAGCTATTAGATCTCCTCTCATCTTGGAAGGTAACCAGGGTAAGAAACACCAGGAGCTGTAGTCTACATTTCAGAGGAAGGCAATGGCAAACTACCTCTGAGTATTCCTTGCCTAAGAAAATGCTGTGAAATTCATGGGATCATCATAAGTGCCCAGAAAATACGTACACACACATTTTTGTTATGAAGACACAGATGACTCAAAGACACATGCATACACATCTTTATTGTGCTTTTACACCAGGATGGAAATCATATGGTTCTCCTAAAGTTATTGGAATGACTTACAAATGCTGCTGGCTGTCTTTGGCTGAGGGTTTTGGTAACAGGGACATAACTAAGGGGCAGAACAGACCTCTGTGAAAGTGTGGCTTGAAGCCGCCCCTGAGAAAACCAGATTGGGGGCACGACAACCACATGCCACAGCCCCAATCCGCTTATTTGCTGACCCAAAAAGAAGTCACAAAATGCTGCTCCTTTTTGCTCCTGCAAAAAGCCAGCTTTTCTTGCCCCACCACTGCTTTACAGCACTCCGGCAGTGTGTGGTGTTTAAATACCATGGCACCGGAGCACCCAGAAGCTGGCTTCCAAACATCATGGGGGAGAGCATCATGTGTACGCCACACCCCAAGCTGGCTGGAAGCCGACTTTTCATGCCCATCTGCATCAGCCCTATGTTAATATCCTCTAAGTGTCCCAATTTGACAAGGACAGTAGTAATTCATCTTCTTTTCTGCTTTTTTGGCTACTTTAAAAATGTTCCACTTCTCTTTCCCTCTCCCACTTTCCTCTTTTTTTTCTCAAAAGCCCAAAAACAGAAGGTTTGCAAAATCATGATTTAATAATGTTGCCCATCCGGCTGATAAACTACTAAAATGAAGCCTAAAACGATAAAAAAGCACTGTATGCCAAAAAGCTTACTTTTGTTTCTGCAAAATGAACTCAATGTTCAAATTAGTTTGCACTGAATTAACTCAGCAGGAAGGAGAGGAAATGAATGGGCTGAAACTTTTCCTTCCCAGTAAACTCAGGCAAAAGCAAACTGCTGCAGCCTTTTCTAGCTTATTTGTTCCTCCTGATTAATAACATTTGCAGCCTTGACTTCACTCTGTTAGTCCTTGGCCACATGTCTCACAGTTTTCATCTTACATGTTACAGGGTATGTGAGTCACATTTCAAAAATTACATAATGCCTGACAATGACTTTGTACATGTAATGATCAGTAGTATCAAATAAATTTTCAATTAATTAATTTAATTTAATTTTTGGAGGCATTCTGAGTAGATTTTTTAAAAAGTTCTGTGCCATTCTCCTAACAAGTCTAACAGTTGGAAGAAAAAGCAATGAGTAATATTGTGAGTTAAAGGGGGGGGGAGGACTTCACGCTAATGACAAGGAAATGCTTTTGAGAGATTCATAATGAGTTTAATCATTGTTGTTGTTGTTGTTATTGTTTTTCAAAAGCATTGTTCTAAGTTCTGCTTTTGAATTAGGTGATGGACAATTGCAGATACACTGCATGGGCAAAGAATGGTATGGCTACATAGTCAAATCACAGGTTTCATTGTAGATATTATTGCCTCAGTATATGATTCCAACATGCCTAAGGGCAGAAATCACTTCAAAAATAAAGGGAGGGTTGCCTCACCTGGAATTGCTAATAGCCCATGTCTGAAAATTGTCTGTCGGTTCCTCCATTCTTTACCAGTATAATCACAATTCTGTTTTTATGTGCATATTCTTTTCCCCTCTTATTTGCTCCACCTATCATGTTGCACTTGATCGATCCACTCTACTAGCTGCTTGGCATTTGGAGACTGACTTGAATCTTAACCCTCTGTGAAGTGAGTTTATAACAAGTGGGGAATAAGTTTGTAACAATGGCTGAAAGCCATTGAATTCCAAGGTGCTTTCAACGAAATATGGCTCACTAATAGAACAACTCATTCACTTTTTGTGTAATATTTTTCCTCATTCCCTCCACTACACACACACACACACACACAGAGGGAGTCAGTTCTGTTCAGACATAATTGTTCCATAAAATACCTGGTTTCATTGCTCATTGGAGGAGCAATATATTTTCCTGAAGTAGAGGCCTGTGTTTTCTTTTGACGAAATGCTTTACAGAACAGTTAGTCTTTTTAGCATTTATACTTATTTATTTTTATATATCTACCTTTTAGACTTAAAAGTTTTCCACAGTATTTTGAAACTGCTCATGCTGAAGCTGTTGTGCTCAAATTTAATCCTACATGCCAGTCATGTTTGGGTGTTGTTGTTTTTTTACAAACAAAATATAGAAAGCAGCTGGTTACTTTCTCTAATAACTATCACTGTGAAAATGCTTTATGGTTTTTGCTGTCTACTACTCCCCCCTCCCAAAAACAACAACAACAGAAAAGGTGAATTATTGTTTTCACACTTCTGAAGAACTTAACCCCTTGCTAGTATGTTGGAATGAGCCTTAATTTAAATATTCAACATGCATGTGCATAAATGGTTAGAGGAAAATGAAATATTTTTTGCTGCTGTACAGTTAATTTTACTAATATCAAATTCTTAAACAGAGGAAGGAACATATTCTGCTGATTCTGGGGCATTTGGCGTGTTTGCTGTCAAGTTAATTTTCACTTATCCAGACCCTATGAAGGAGACTCTTCCAAGAGCCCTAGTCATGGTTTTAGTGAAGTCTTCTCCTTTTCTCACTTCCTTTCCCTTTACTGAATATTATCATAACCTTTTGTGAATCATGTCATTTTATGTCCAAAGTACAACAACCTCAATTTAGTCCTCATGCCTTCTAGTGAAAGCTCAGGCCTGATCTGCTATAGGACCCATTCATTTGTCTTTTTAGTAGTACTGAAAACTGCTTGTGCTATTGCTGCTTCCCAGTAGCTATTTAGCACATTGGATAGTCCCAAACAGAGTAGACCTATTCACTGAATGGTGAATCAACACATAGGTAAAACTAATTGATTTATTGGACCTACTCTAGTCATAACTAACAACAGGATTTAGGGCTCAGTCTCATTCCGAATCAAAAATCTGTCTAATGTCAGACACCCAACCAGTAGCAATGCTACCATGAGCATAGCCTTTTACCTCACTGGATCATACTATTCCATCACCACAAAAAAAGGAAGTGACAAGGTGGGATTCTGGATCATAGTGCTGCTTCAATTCTGGTTTAGAAAGCACTGGTTTAGAAAGCAATGCCATTATCACTAACAGTCAACATGGGTTTCAGAGAAAGAAGTCATGCAAGACAAATCTGATTTCTTTTTTTGATAAAATTACCAGCTTAGTAGATGAAGAGAATGCTGTGGATATAGTATATCTTTATTTCAGTAAGGCCTTTGACAAGGTTCCTCATTATATTCTTGCAAACAAGCTGGTAAAATGTGGGCAGACAACGTAACTGTTACATGGCTGAATCTAAAGGGTGCTCAACAATGGCTCCTTTTCATCCTGGAAAAAAGTGACCAGTGGGGTTCTGTCCTGGGCCCATAGCAGTGCTTTGATTATGATTTCCTGCATTTCCCCCAGGTGTTTGGACTGGATGGCCCTTGTGGTCTCTTCCAACTCTATGCTTCAATTATTAAATTGGTCACAAAGAAACCTATTCAAACATTATTTGGCTTCAACACAAGTTACACATGTATCATAGAGGTATTTCTTTGCTACATGTGTTTTGTCATCATCACATTTTATTTTTAGAGGCATATGACACCTGTCACAAAAACATGCAATCTGTTCCTCATTTCTTGGGCTGAAATGGATTTAAACAGTCTATTTTCCCTACTTTCAATAGTTCTTTTCCAAATCACTTTCAGTATATTTTGAGGATGCTTAATGCTCATGGGGGAGGGGAAAGTTCTCTAAGGCTTTTAAAATGTGTGGTTTCATTAACCCTGAATCCATACCTGTTTTCACTATACACTACAGCTAGAGCTTGGCCACTGGACATTAAATATCATGACATGGGAATTTTAGGGGAAATATCCCCTCCCCAAATAGATCTCTGCATAAAATCTTAGATCTCTGCATAAAATATGAATTGTGAAATGATTTCAGCTATTTTTGGTTGGAGAATTTTCAGTGGACAAATTCTGGTTAAATACCAAGTCTACTCAGGAGAGATAATAGTTTTCATTCCATAAAAAAAGAAAACTACTGAAAGACTAGGTTCTCTCTACTGATTGTACAATGGCTTCCACATCATTTTCCCCCTTGATATTCCCTCAAATAGCAGGAGGTATGCAGAAATATGCATTGTTTTCTGTCAAAGAGGGAGAAAAATGTCATTTCTTAACTGTCCTGGCTGCTGCAACTCTGAATTAATGTCTCGATATGTGTGTTACACTCATGATGAACATTTAATCTTCCAGGTATAATATTCAGCCAAGAAAAGTCATTTTATTTCCAGCTGAATAGGCATTCTATTGTACTGAGCAAGTCAAACAAAGTTATTATTTGGCTCCTTGCCAAGATGTACAGTATGGAAAGGTCAGATTTTTAATAGCTTTGTACTCCATAGTAATCAGATTTGTAAGCCTGGAGAAATAAACTACTTGAATATATCAGTGTGCATGTTTAACCACTGCCGTGCTGCATTCGTAGTACAGCATAAAGCAATGTTTTCCCTCTTATCTTACTTATTGGCTTTGTAAATGAAGACATAACATGCTAATCATAAGCTAGCAGCAACCAATTTAATCATAAGATTTTTTTTTTTTTCATTTTCAACTTCATTCGCTGAAGTGGCAGCTTTCTTCAATCAAAACCCATCCTGTCCACATTCATCATACAGACATAATGCTGAGAAATATTATGAATCCCATGTTTGTTGATCCTTTTCAAACTCACCTTTTTCTGGGAAAAGTCATCCAGGTGTCAGGAGTGCAACAGGTCAATTGTCATAGTTCTTCTTCTTGCTATCCAAAATAGGAAATATGTTTAAAATATATTATTTTCCAGGTGTATATTTTATTTTGCCTGAAAGAATTTGAATTATAAGCTTTGGAGAGAGCCCATATCTTTAAGCATGGTGAAAGCAGGAAAAGTAGGGAAGAAACCTGAAGGTCTGAGACCTGGTACCTATCTAAATAAAGAATGGTGGTTTCATTGCTTCTCCCCACCCCCCCCCCACCCCCATAGGAACCATAGCATAACCTAGTTTCCTTTTCTGTTTTGGAGGCAAACTGTGACTTGTGACAAGAAACTGTTGTTTGTGCAGCTTAAAGAAATGGCAGTCTTGTAAAACTATGAATCAGATTCTTTAAAAAGTCAGCAGGACTCTACTGATATATTGCTTATTGTGAACTTCTGGGGAAACTAATCAATTAAAGGGCACTATATAAAGTGGGGGGGGGAATAAAAGGAAGGGGTGAAGGAGGGAATCCTTGAATCTGGAACATTACCCCAATGTCCAAACCATGGTTTGGTCACGAGGACTAAAAGAGAGCAGTAATGTGGAAGCTTTGAGATTAATTGACATGGTATAAGTTGAGATTTGTAAATTTCACTGGGTGCACACAGCTAACCACTTTATCCTACTTTTAAAAATAATTTTGGTTCTCTGCCTCTTTTTAAAAAATCATTCAGCAATTGCTTTTCACTGTAGCAATTGAAATCCCTCCCCTAAATCTTTGTGTGCATAGGAATCCATAGATGGAGTGTTTAGTTAGTGTTTGGGCAGAGGTGTGAATGTCAAAGCAGAGAGCAGCAAAACCTTGAAAAGCATAGCTGAGAAAGCCACTAACCTTTTCCCAACCTTTTAACAGAGTGGAGGGGAAAACTTTCTTTCAGCCTTCCAGCTGTAGGTCTTTTTAATTTTAGATTAGCTTCTATTTTTGCAATTTTGTGATAGCAGTTGTTATAAATTGGCTTAGATTCAGTGTCCAATCTGATTGGCTGGAGGAGTTATTAAGGAGTAGCACAATGGTTGAGAGTTGAGTGCCTGCCAAAGGGACTAATTAATGTCAATTGTATTGATGTTTTTCCCTGATATGGGCCTATGTCAGTCTTTGACAACAATGACAAGTTATCCTGCAAAAAGCAGTACCTTTTAAGGTCCTTGGTCTCATTTGACCCAGACAATCAAGGACTTAGAAGGCAAACATTCACTACTTCTTTTCAATTTCAGTTCAGACTGTACTGTACTGTACTGGAGCCCTGAATGCACATACAGTGCTGAAGAGCTAAAGATACTTCTTTACTTAATAATTAACAAATGAATATTTTTTCAATTGGTAAAAATATAGTTGTTGTGGGGGGAAAGGTTTAAAGATGGAAAAAACTTTTCCCCCACAATAAAATAAACTGGTCCTTTTAGTAACAATTTTAAAGATGTCTAACAAATAAATCATGAAGACATAAATCGGGGTGGAGGACTATATGTTCTTCTTCCCTATTCTATGGGCTTGCAAATATCCATGCCTGATAGGAAGCAGTTTTCACTTAGGAAGCAGTCTTATGCAATTCTCATGTAAAGTATCCAATAGTTTGTGTATAATTCTCATATTCCCAAGATTTTGGCTCCAATTTGGGCTGTTTCTGGATTTTTCTTCATCTCTGTGGATTGGGCATTAATTTCAGTTCTATTAGATAAATAAGCCATAGCTAGCTGATGCAGGTGGATCAAAAGAGGGATACTTAGCCCACAAAAGTTCAAACAACCCAATCCAATTAGTTAAAAATGAAGTGAGATCATAAGGTGTGTGAATCATATCAGTATAACCACTGACTTTATCCAGAATGTTTTCAAAGCTGAACAAGGGATATGTCATTGGAAAGGCAGGTTGATTGTCTGTGAAAAAATATTAGTTAAGCTTGGAAGAAGATATTCGGTGAGCATGAAATTCACAGTAACACAAGTGCACAATGTGAATTTGTCAAAACCAGAAAGTCTAGTTGATATATTGTCCTACATCTTACTTTACTTTCACACTTTTTTTAAAAAAATTAGTAATGGAAGTCGAAACTAGTATTAGAAGCTGATGTCTCTAAAAGAGATTCTGTACTTTATTTGGTTGTATACTGATGGCCTAATACAAAGCTGTAAAGAGTGAACTTCCATATCTTGGATGTTCCCATATGCAGGAGGTAATTTTTCCTAATGTCATCCTCTCCAACTTTACCCAAATATCTGGGCTTCCACAAAGGAATTGGAAATATGGCCACCTCCCCACCTATGAGAGCATTCAGTTAGCTCAGGGGGTATTTTTCCTGACTTATTCTGCAAACAGAAGAGCCTTTCCATTCATGGATAGGGTGGTTGCTTACATATCAGCAAAGAAATGGAATTGCATCATCAAGAAAGAATATAAAAGAGATGTTAATAAATGGTGCTCATGCTAATTATGTGTATAGATTCAAACTTACAAAGAAAGACAACATATAAAATTATATATGTATCACATTTTCCTGTAATAATTAAATCAATAAATTAACTGTCTGGACTTCAGAAACAGAAACAAGCAATGAACCTATTGGGTGCTCAGAGTAATTTAAAAGTTATATTTCAAGTTTGGAGATAAGGTTGCAAAAGCTTGGAAATTTACATTTTGGACTAGATCTGGCCACTGTTTGAATTAGTTGGTACAATTCAAAAAGTAAATCTTCCATGCTTTCATTCTTATATTAGCATGCTACCTTCTTCTAAGTTCAAGGGTGCCATATATGTGCTTATTACTTTTTTCCTTCTAATTTTATTCTTCTTTTTATTCTTCTTCTGCTTTCCCTCTTAACTCTTCTGTAAAAAGAAAAAAGAAAAAGACCTCTTTAACATTTCCCTATAGTATATTACCAAGGGCAGCAATCAACTCTTTCTTCAAGCATGCTGCATGCCACCAGACTAAACAGACTAAAGAAAGCATCCAGACAGTACTGTTAACAGTGCTCCCAAACAAAGCCTTTCCAAAGTAATGAGAAGGGCAGAGTTTAAGCCAGCAAGCTGAATTGCCTTTAATTGCTTGCCTTTAAGGAAACTGATAGATTGAACAAATAATGCAAGTGATGTGTACTTAAACCAGAGGTGGAATCACCTAGTGATTTCTTAATTGCATTCATTTGTATGACTACACCACCAACCCCTCCCCCCACCAAAAAAAGCATTAAAAATGAAGTTGCTTCCTGCTGTAGATTGCAGGCAGCAGTCTTGAACCCAGTATCCAATTTGTATACTTAACAAGGGTGGGAGACATGGGATTAAGGAAGAAAGAGAAATCTCTACATTCCCAATGCCGTGCAAAATATAGAAATTGTACTTTTGAATGAAAACATATTTACGGAGAATGGAGAATGTGGCTTTCCAGCTATCCAGAAGTTAACTCTGATATTGCATCACAAGTGCTTCTGATCATTTTTCTCCTTTATCACACTGGTATTGCTGACATAAAAGCTTGTTTGAGAAACTGGTTTGGGTGTGTCCAGGAAAAATATAGAGTAACAAAATGGGCAGGCAACACCAATGAACTGCTTGGCAGGAAAATAGCTGTAGCTCAGTGTCCATCCCACAAACATCCCACAATGTCCAACACACACACATACTCACACATCCCTAGCCTGCTCCTCACCTCTTCTCTCCTTTTGCATCCCCTCCACCCATTCTGTATTTATTTCTCTTCCCAAGGACATTAAATGGTTAAAAGCCAAAGACAAAACCCACTGTGACAGGCAGGTCTCTGTGCAATCATCAGTAGAACTAGCTATTATAGCCAATTTAATAGCTTGAAAATGAACTCATTAGTGTTCTTTTATCAGTGGAAAAAAGTCTATTAAATCCGGATGTGTGAAGAAGCAGCACGGAGGCTCATTTCCATCCCGCTTGTGACCTGAACAAATCGGAGAAATGGTTTTCAAGGGACAGGGTCAGGCTTGACTGCAATACGATATTTTCCCTCTTACAGGAGCCAATGGGTTTCTTTCCTTCAGGTTTCTGGTGCAATTAATTTTCATTTGGAAACTGTTCATAGCTGCCCCCATCACCACTCTGCTGCTGTCATCCATAAACATGCATGCTTTTATGCTCAGCGAATTGGCTTGTGATGAACCTATACCATAACGTTGCTTTTCTGGATTGTGAATGAGAGCATGTTGTTGCAGGGTAAAAGCAGATTCATTCTTTCTGTATTGCATACTGATATTTATGATGGTGAATGTCTAAAGTGTTAAAGGAAGCACATACTGTCAAATGCACAATGTACAATGTGCCAGAAAACCATAGCCATTTGTGGCTTTTTGATAACAAGGGGCTTTATACTTTCCCTTCACATATTACATGTCAGATACATCATCTCTAATGCACCACAGGGCTGCATGAAGTGCAGACTGAGACTTATTTTTACTCTAATCAGCACTTAATCTGAGGCATGTAATGTTCCCCACCATGAGAAATTCATCCTGCGTGTGGTGAAAGATAAAATGCCACTGTTTAGCTGTCTCTAAAATTCTGCTTAGAGAGATCTCTCTCGCTCCTCCCCTCTTTATTTTTTCTCTCCTCCGCTTGCATTGGTCAAATGTTAAATGCAGTAATGGAATTAAATTATGTTTCAGATTTAATCCCAGACATTTATGCACATGTAGTTAAGCATAAATTACCAATGCAGTCTCACCCTACTCTGAAACATAACCTTATTATTCCAGCTGCTATTTCTCAATAGAACAAAAACTTCACATTGTGATAAAAACCTTTAAAATACAAACTACTTTGTCTAGGGAGACTCAGCAGAAAACAGAGTTGACAGTTCTGCTTCACAATTTTCCCCACAAGGAATAGGTTAGGATGCACAACTAGGGGCGTAAATCTTTTCTTATTTTATTCTGACATGATTAATAAAGTGTTTTGAAAGCTTTCCCTCAAATAAGTAAGATTACTGGAGATTCTGCACATTTTTCAATATTTTTTTTCTCATTCTGGGATTTTTTGGAGAGAATTTTATTACCACAAAAAGTATTGATTTGAGCAGAAAACAGTATATTCGGGGCCAAAAAGCACTGATTTTCTATGCAATAATTTTGAGTCCTTGCACCAACACAATGTTTTTGTGCAAATTAAATTTTCACATAAAGTCTACAAGCACCCCCCCCCCTTTCAAATCATAGTTGACCTTATTGACAGGGTGTCTCAATGCATCTAGACAATCTTTCTCATAATGGACAAGAAAAGCCTACATTCCCATGGACAAGTGACCATATTTCTGCTGAAAAGGGGACTGAGGTTTTGTGAATGTTACAAATATAATCAAAGCCCTCTAAAGCATCTATTGCCACCACTTTCAGCAGCACCTGATAGTGGTGAAGAAACTAGCAAGTAGTGGCTTCCATATTGGGGGGATTGTGATCTGGGCTTTGGCGTTCAAACTCCAAAAACACACTGCGGAAGTATAATCCAGTATGAGACCGCTTTAAGTGCCCTGGCTCACTGCTACAGAATCCTGGGAATTGTAATTTGTTGTGGCACCAGAGCTCTCTGACCGAGAAGGCTAAATGTCTCAGAAAACTACAGTTCCCTGGATTCCCCGGATAAACGAAGGTCTGGACGCCAGGGTTATAACAGAAACCAGAAGAGAGGCATCCAGAGCTTCCGTGGACTCAGTTGTACTGGATCAGTTTGAGTCTGTCAGTACCGAGGATGTGGACAAGATCCTTAGAAGTGTTAGGAAGACAACCTGCTCTCTCGATCCCTGCCCCTCGTGGTTAGTGGCACAGGGGGGACCGGTGGTTACTTCTTTATTACACCGGATTACCAACCTTTCTTTGAGGGAAGGTCAATTTCCGGAACAGCTTAAATTGGCCACAATTAAACCTATATTAAAGAAGCCTTCCCTTGACCCCCTGGTTCACAATAATTATCGGCCAATCTCGCTACTGCCATTCTTGGGGAAGGTGATCGAGAGGGCGGTTGCAATCCAGCTTCAATCGATCTTGGATGAAACGGATTTTCTAGATCCATTTCAAACCGGTTTCCGGGCGGGCTACGGAGTTGAGACTGCCATGGTCGCTCTGGTCGATGATCTCCGTCTGGGCATCGACAGGGGTAGCGTGTCCCTGTTGGTGCTCTTGGACATCTCAGCGGCTTTCGATACCATCGACCATGGTATCCTTCTGGAACGCCTGGCAGAGGTGGGAATCGGGGGCACTGCGCTCCAGTGGTTCCGGTCCTACCTCTCTGGGAGGTTCCAGATGGTGCAGCTGGGGGACGTCTGCTCCGATAAGAGGGCCCTTACATCTGGGGTCCCTCAAGGAGCTATTCTGTCCCCCATGCTTTTCAACATTTACATGAAACCGCTGGGAGAGATCATCCGGAGGCATGGGGCGCGGTGTTATCAGTACGCTGATGACACCCAAATAGTCTTCTCTATGTCTCCGACTGATGCAGTGACCAGGGATGGCGTCGCTCCTCTTGTGACCTGTCTGGAATCGGTAATGGACTGGATGAGGGAAAATAGACTCAGCCTGAATCCAGAGAAAACGGAAGTACTCGTGATAGGTTCCCCTGGTCCGGGTAAGGAGGTGGTTCCACCTGTCCTTGGCGGGGTCACGCTCCCCGTCAGGGACACTGTACGCAGTCTGGGGGTGCTCCTTGACTCGTCGCTCCATCTAACTTCTCAGGTGGACGCGACCGTCAGGAGCACCTGTTATCAGCTTCGGCTGATACGCCAGTTGCGACCCTATCTGGACCGGAGGGACCTTGAAACCGTAGTACATGCTCTGGTAACCTCTCGGTTGGACTTCTGTAACGCGCTCTACATGGGGCAGCCTTTGTATCATACTCGGAAGCTACAACTAGTGCAAAATATGGCGGCACGGGTGGTCACTGGAGCTCCCAGGACCGCCCATATAACACCTATCTTGAAAGACCTACATTGGCTGCCGATTCGCTTCCGGGCGCAGTACAAAGTGCTGGTTGTTACCTATAAAGCCCTATATGGCTCGGGCCCAGGGTACCTAAAGGACCGTCTCTCCCCACATAATCCGCCCCGCACACTGAGATCTACCGGACAGCGTATATTGAGAGTTCCAGAGGCTAGATTGATGAGCACTACAAAAAGGGCGTTCTCCATCTCTGCCCCTTACCTCTGGAACTCTCTACCTACTGAGCTCCGCTTATCCCCCACCCTCATCCAATTTAGAAAGGACCTGAAAACACATCTATTTCAACAGGCATATTTGTAAATGGGTCTCTCTTGTGGTTTGCCCTGTTAGATATGCTGCCATTGTCTTTCCATCATAGCTTTACGCTGGGAGGTATCGTTTTTTATTGTTTTTAATCTTGTATTGTTTTACTTGTTTCATTGTATTGCTTGGATTTTAAACTATGCTTGATGTTTTAATGTCTTTTTATCTTGTACACCGCCCTGATCTTTTTGGAAGGGCGGTATAAAAATAAAATTTATTATTATTATTATTATTATTCCCTAGCATAGAGGCAGGGCAGTGAAAGCTGTCTCAAACTGGATTATATCTGCAATGTGTTTTGGATCTAAAGGAGTTACCAGTTCTTTGTTGGAAAAGAGACTCTTCCAAGGACTAGGGGCTCCAACAGGCATCTATGCTACATGGGAAGGAAGAATGCTCCCTCCCAATTCTGTTTGTGATAAATTGAATATAGGTGCTCACCCATGTATCAAACACTTTTACCTGAATACTTTTGACGAGTGGTACAGTGGATCCAGAGCGTGAAAGATAAAAATATTGGTCCCTTTTTGATAAGCTGGCACAATGACACCCTATGTACCCACACACATGTGCACCCTGAGCACTGTGTCCCCTCTGAACTTAGTCACAATCCTCAGAATAGTTGGAAAGGAGGTTTATTTTGCCAGCAACTATACTTTATGTGACTTGTAAGCTATCACCATTATAATATGTGATGGCTGCCAACTTGAATGGTTTTAAAAGTAGATTGAATAAACAGACAAAGGCTAAGGCCATCAGTGGCTTCTAGCCAGGGTCTCCATAAGTCAGAAATGACTTGGATATGGATTTCTCCTCTGAGGCAGAGGCTACATGGGGGATGTAGAGGGAGCTGAGAACTTACACACTCTTTCCAAAAGCCTATTGTGATTTACTTAATACATGAAGCAGTTAAATACCTTGATGAAGAGGCAGAGACAGAGTTGGATCTTTCCCCTGGCAGGGGAAGATTTGAACTCAACCCCCCCCCCCCAACACAAACACTTCATACCCTCACAGAAAGATATGCTTTACCGTCCCAGTATTAGAGCTTTGCTGATGGAAACAAAAGAAGCAGGTATGTATGTGTAGAATAGATGACATTTGATGTAAGAAATGGTTTAGTGGTTTGACTGCTGGACTAGAGGTCTCTACAGACAGGCAAGAAATGGCAGCATTGGGGTGGCATGGGGGCATAGTGGCTGCACACTGCATGCTCCAACTCCACCCCGATGCCAGCTTTTTGGCACTCTAAAAAGGAGCAGCATTTTGCCATTTCTCTTTAGAGTGGCAAACTGACAGATTGGGGCAGAGGCATGTGGTTGCTGCAGCCCCAATCCAGTGCTGAAAGGGCGGTGGGACGCCGCTCTATTGGGATGGTCTGTAGAGATTCTAGGACTCTAGGAGACTAGGGCTTAGATCCATGCTAGGCTGTGGAATCCCCCTGGGTGACCTTGGGCAAATTGCACTCTCTCGGCCTCAGAGAAAGACTACAAAGCAGCAACAAATCAGAAGTAGCTAAGGCCCTCCCACCTCCCATCAGTGCCTCTATCAAAAGGAAATATTTTGGCCAGCTTTGGTGCTGGTCTAAAAGATTTATCTCCCATTCTGAGCAGTGGGAAGGAAATATTTTAAATTGGTTGTGAGGTGCAGCAGAAAAGTCTATTGCTGCATCCCTTCTACCTCAGTAGCAGGAGCCTGGGAACACTTTGGAAATGTCAGATTACTCTGACTATTATAATGTTACTGTATTTTATGATGTGGTTTTACATTGTTGCATGCTGTCCTGACTAGTGCACAGAGCAGTAAAAGATTGAGAATGAAATCTATATGTAAATAAATAATTCTACTATAATCCTTATAAATAAATCTGAATACTTTAGTATTACTGTCCCTGTATTGCAGATGTGGGACACTATCATACACAAGTGTTCCATTAAAATTTATAGGAAGCATAATAATACACTAGCTGCAGTAAGGCTTCCCTAAGAAAGAAACTTTTTTATGTGCCTGTCTGCTCTCAGATGCTGCACATGGCATCGAAACACATCACAATAGGACAGCTAGGTTATTATAAAGCATTGTTACCTGTGTACAATCTAAAGCAGAGAATTGCTTGACTATCTTTGCTTGGAAGAGCTTTTTTGTCTGATGCGCTATAAATTTGTATGTAAAATTTCAAGTGTGGCTCTTTTCTTCCGCCCCCCACCCCTTTCTTTTCTTTTCACCGAGCACAGCTATGGGTTAGTAACTGGCCTGCACATATTTATTGCTCTGAAGTTAATTTAATGTTATCTCAAGTCCTATTTTTCCTCTCTCAAAGGCTTTTTGCATACATTGCTGGGATTGTTAAGCTTTCACAAAGCAGAGTAGGAGCCGGGGGAGGCCTTTAAATAACATGCACATTGTTAACCTGCTGCCTTTTTTATTCTCTTTCCTCACACAGTATGTACTGTACAAGAAAAGAACATGGTCACCTATCTCCTTGCTAGAGGAACTGTCATTCTTAATTCATTTATACAGGGTACTTAAGATGCCTTAAGCAAAGCAAGATAGTTTTAAAGGGAAATTAATGTAGTTTGACGGTAGCAAACTAGGGTCCCCACCCCCCAGATGTATAAAATATTCTTCTTAAAGAATAGGTCACAGAGATCTTTCCAAGTCAATTCATGGCTAAGGAAAAAGTTGGAACATCAAACCTATATTTTAGAGAAATAGTAGAAGGCAACTGAATAAATGTGGCACATTGGAAAGAAAGCTATTTCAAATGATTCTGCAATATGTTTACATCCCATTCCACTGGAAATCTTTTATTTTACTTTCTGGTGAGTCTTCATGCTAATTGGAATGATTTCTTCATTGGCTTGCAACCAGGAAAAAAAAACACATTGTTTTCCTTTGTTTCTTAAGTATTGATGTGCCACCCCATAGCAAAGTTCTGAGGGCAGCTATGAGAAGATTAAAAACAAATTAAAAATATGTGTCTACAATACAACAATAATTGTGCCTGCAGTTAAGAACAAGACATCAAATCACAGAAGTGAAGATAAGTTAGCAGCTGAAGTGGATTAAGAATTCTTGGAACAATTAAGAATCATTTTTACCTGGTGCCAAGACAATACCAAGGCCAACAGTAGGAAGAGCATTCCATACTAGTTTGCAACCACTGAAGAGGTTTCCTTAGAGCTCCCATCATGCCTACTGGTCAGGCGTTCTGGGAATTATAGTCCCAAGCATCTGAAAGATATCACTTTGGGACAGTGTGACAAACTTCATCTCACTTGGCAAAGGGATGTATAGGAGAGCCTTGGCAAATAAAGTCTGTGTGGAGAAAACTGCATGGTCTTTTAGGCCCCCAAAATATAGAAGATCAAAACCAGCATGTTGAGTTGGGCCTGGAAATTTCCTGAGCATCATTGCAATTGACAAAATATTGCCATAATATTGTGGTGGTGAACCTATGGCACGTGTGCCAGAGATGGCACACAAAGCCATTTTTGTGGCATGCGGAGGGTGGGCAAGAGGAGGAACAGGCACGTGCTGTTCCTCCTCCTGCCCAGCCATCCCAAGCTTTCAGCTACCTCCAGAGAGGCATCTGATGGCCTGGGAGGATGTGGGGGTGGAGGAGGAAAAAACATGGGCCTGTTCCTCCTTTTTCTGGGCCTTCAGATGCCTCTGGAGAGGCAGCTGAAGGCTTGGGAGGGTGCAGGGAAGGAGGAGGAAGAGGCACATGTCTCTTCCTCTTTTTCTCCCCCCCCCCTCCACCCCCAGGCCTTCAACTGCCTCTCCGGAGGCAGCTGAAGGCCAAGGAGGACAGGGAAAAGAAGTCCAGAAGGTGGATGTCCTGTCCCCAGAGGGCAGAAGTCCCACCCCAAACGTCCCGGTCTCCCCAGAAGTCCCACCTCCGGCACCAGGTAACACCCAGTGCTGGAAGGTCATTTAGTTTGGGCACTCAATCTCTAAAAATTCACCATCACTGTTATAATACAATCATATTGCCTTGTTTCAGTAATCCAATAGCTGCTTTCTGAGCTACCAGTAAATGAAAGTTGTGGACTGACTTCAAACGTAGTAGCATGAACAGTTACTCAAAAGAAATGTAGTTACATTAGCTGAGGAAGGCCTTCATGAGATATCATTGCTTAATTCTAGGCTGAACTTTAAATGCCTGAGAGTTTGGATTGAGGCCATTTTTCTTAGCAATGTAATTGCCCTTTAGGAGTAGGGTGTTGGTCAGTGGTTATCACGGCAGTCTTGCTCTCTTGTCTGATTTTGCCATGTCTCCCACCTCAAGGGTTCCCAGACTATCCTATTATCAAATGTCCTTTCTGCATTCATGGATAACAACAACTCAGGGGCTGTACAGGGGCAGAATGCTGCCCTTTTGTTGCCAGATTAGGGCTGCGGCAACAAGACATCATGACCCTGATATAGCCTTTCCATGGCATAAAAAGAAGCTGCAAAAAGCAGCTTCTTTTTGTCCCATGGAAAGGGCGCCCTAGTCGCTGCTGAGTTGGCTTTTCTCTCTTCTTCAGTGTGGCACATATAAATGCTGTACCAAAGATGTGGTGTGATGCCACCCACCATGTGGTTCCTTGGGTGGCATTACAACGGCATAGGGGCAGAGTCGGGGTGGCTGGCGTGCAGTCACCATGGCCCCACTCTGCCTCCACACCGGCTCTTTGTGCTGGTCTGTTGAGGCCCTCAGAGCACTTTGTCAATCCTATGGGGATATAAATAATATCAAAATAACAGCAGTGTGAATAGTGCATAATTAATCATGCTCTGAAATTCACCCTCATGATTTATTATCTTTGCATTTTCAACAGAACTGTGGTATTTCTTATAATAAGACAATAGCAATTAAGTATTGCTTTGTATCAGCTTGTTCGAAATGTCAATATGATGTTAATCAAACACATAACAATCATTAGCTAGTAACCCCTGCATCATGTGTCTTATAAATCTTTTGAAAGGTCATAGAATGGTGTTTTGCTCTTAGAGATGGGAAGGAAAGGAGCTTTTAAGAACACAGAACTTTTAATCAATCCTTTTTCCTGTCTGTCACAACACTGAGTCATTTTTATAAGCCCCAGTAAGGCAATGGAAAAGAGTGTTGTTAACATCATTTTTCAATAACTTGAATGCTTCTCTTTTTAAGTGGGAGATTACAGATTCAAGAAGGATATGGCTTAAAAACCCATTTTCTGATATACCACTACACTCCATTGGGATCAAGGCGTGAGATCCAGGATAGGGATATGCAGATGGCAGATGAGGCTTCGGTTGCCAGGAGTTAGGGGAAGGTTTTCTTTTGTTCATTCCCCATTCACGTCCGGATAGGTCAAGACTGATTTGATGAGAGAAGAGAAGCACTGCATTTTGTGAGCATAGAAATTTTGCAGGAGAGATGTGTTGAAATAAGGTTTGAGCAACACAACAACTGGCATGGCTCCTTCCTACAGAATCCTGGAATTTGTAGGTTGTTAAGGTGCTTAGAATCCTCTGTTAGAGAAATGTAGTCCACTGATGATCTATGGCACCAAAGGTCAGTAGGAGAAAATTCTACTGTAAGCACTCACCAAACCCACATTCCAGAATCAAGATAAAACCATGATAGTTAAATTACTATCAAAGTACAGACAACTATGCCCCCACAAGCCTCTATACATGCTGTAGGAGCAAGATCCCTGTGTCATTTTGTAATGACACAATTATCATTCTGGTCTTGTTCCTATAGCCTGTGTAAATATTTTTTTAAAAAACCTGGAACAGGTGCAGTTATCAGCTAAAAAGCATTGTCTTGAGCATGGAATGTTAAACTACAGCTTTCAGAAGCTGCACCCCAGATTTAGTATTAATTTCATTCATTTTTTTCCCCTTTCTCATCCATTGAAGCTTCAAGGTAAGAGCAAACAAAGTGGTCATCATAGACCACCCACCCATTTACTTCAGTATGATTTTACCCATATGCTTATGACATCCTTGGGGCTTTTGAGTCTCCCTTTCCTTTGAAATGTGGTGGGCCACAAATGGGGAGAGAACCTTCACTGTAGGGCTTGCTTGGATGCTTACATTGATGTCCTCCTAGCAAAAAAAAAAAAGTTCCTGGGTTTTGAATTTTTATTGGAAAAAAAAAATTGGCTGCTGGTTTATATGGTAACAAAATACACTTTGTCCCCCACGATACAGGATACAGGCATTGCAGCAAAGTGGAAATTAGCAGGAAGACAGAAGGGGATCCCATTTAGCTATGCAGATGGGTGAATGTGTGTGAGAGAGAAAGAGAGATGGAGAGAGACAGAGAGACCACTTTCTTCTAAGACATTTCCGTTTTGTCATGATGGGTCCTCATGACAAAAAATAACTGCTGTGTGTATGTTATGTTACAAATACATGAAAAAATATAGGAGAATTAATTTAGAATTTTGTCCTAAATGCCATCCCTGGAGTAACAAAATGCACTTCTTTAGCCAGGTTCTTCCTTCTGATGCTTCTTTCCCTGCACCCTACCACCGTCAACAAAAGATCAGAGAGTGAAGGCAATGTTATTTTACCAGTTGGCAAATTGCTGTAAGTATTCAGGTGGCCACTTCCATTTTTTAAAAGAAAAAAAAAATCCATCTCTGAACAAATTGCTATGATCCTAACAAGACGACAGCAGTATCTGATAATGACTTACATTTTCTAAGTCCTCCTAGAGTCACAGTTTCCTTATTCTGAGAGATGAATTTCATAAAGCTACCAGAGGCAAGCACAGTAAATATAGCAGCTCTGCCTCTTCAGCTGCTGCTGCCTAATGAAAGCAAGCTTTGAAGATGGCAAGACGTGATTATTTTGATTTACAAGATGAGGGAGATCATATTTTTCCTATAAAGATTATTGGCTCTGGGAGGAAGTACTTAGGTCTTTGCAGCATCTAGGGATCAGAATGGTCTTAAGGTTTTATCGTCATCAGTCTGGTTCCATATGTTCTTTTTTGTTAAATTCCACCCATCCAACAAGCTCTAGTCTGCCCCATCTGATGAGGATAGGCTACAATAATTATAAATAAAATACTTCTGAAATGTTGGGAACATCTCATGCTTGGGCAAGGAAGTACAGGAGAAAGGAAAATACACAAGCCTTGCTATTCCTCATACCTTTTGCTTGTCTTCTGTGAGTGGAATGTGACTGAGGATATGTTTCTCATGTATTTGTAGCATAACATACACATAGAAGTTATTTTGTTCATGCTTGGAGAACCAACCAGTAAAAAAAAAAAAGGGAAAGGAATTAGAAGAAAGCAGACTGAGAATGCAGATTTTTCAGTCTTCCAAATTATGCAGAGAGAACAGAGGAAACCCTTCCCTTTAGAAAGTCACCCTCTATGTGTAGAGGATGACAGAACCAAAGGAAAATGCATGTCATTTTCTCTCACTGAACCTTTACACTCCTTTGATAAGCAGTAGGAGAATGATATCCCACAGAGAGTCTATATTGACTCGTACTGTGCTGAAAAACACCAGTCAGTGACAATTCTCTGGCAAGGGGAACAGGTTGTTTCACCATGACCCACTCCATTTGTGGCAAGATGCATCTGAGGAGAGTGAAACAGACAGCCAAAAGGCAGAGCTGTTCCTTCTGGTAAACTTATGGGATGACCACATCACTCTAATGAAGGTGGGATATGATAACTATCATCCAGTTTGTATTTAGAGATGTAAGTCATTGACTATTTTGTCCTTACATGCCAGAACAAATATTTTCTACAATTCCCTCCCTCCTGTAGAAGAAAGTGAATATTTCGGTGATGTTTTTGCCCCATAGTCAAGCATCTTGAAGTGTTTCAGGCAATTATTCTGTGAGAAATACACATACATTTTTGGCATGAAAATTTTGGCTATTGGCATTTTTAAAAAACACCAGTTTTACACAACAAACCCCACATCTGTTTCTGGAAAGCTATTTTTGAACAAAGAATGACTTGAAGTCAGAGGTTTCCTGTGTTGTTATTTTTTATGCAAAAAATGACTGGAATGCTGTCAGCTAGTCTCAACTAAGATAGACATAGTCAATCACTTTTTGAATGGCGAGTCCAGTGTATTTAAATTCAATCAATATGATCACTGTACTCTAATAAGGACTAATAGGATTTAGACCACTACTTCTAGAAACACGTGTGTTTTTCATTCAGAATTGGTGTGCACAAGGTTTACACTCTTTAAATCACTGTATTTGTGGGTATTTATCACCTTTTCAGTCTACATCTCATGTTCATTGTACTTTTTGGATCTTAAGCAGAGTTAAAGCACCAAGGCATTACCAGTTAGGGATGTTTTAAGAAAATAAACCTAATTCACGTTTTCCCTAGACTATTAGGTGGACTGGAACACAGTTATCATTTAGATTGTTCACTTCTTTGACTTTTCCAATGCAGTTCCTAGAACTAAATGATCCATATCAATGAATTTATTCACTTTAGCTCCAAGATACTGAACATTCACTACAGTGGTCCCCCGGGTTACGAATCCCCCGGCCAACGAAATCCCCGGGATACGAAAGAGCCGGGGCTGGAAAAACGACCCCGGCTTGCGAAAAAACCCCGGGTTCCGGGGGGGGGGAAAGCACCCTTTAAATCTGCCGCGCGGCGCTACAAATAAAGCGGTCCCCCGGGTTACGATGATTTCCGGGTTACAAAAGGTATGCCGGAACGGATTACTTTCATGACTCGGGGGACCAATGTATTTAGATGACAAAAGCCAGTGTGATATAGTTGTTTGTGCATTGGGCTATGACTCTGGAGGTTAGGGTTCAAATCCCTGCTCAGCCATGGAACACACTAGATGACCTTGGGCAGGTTACAAGCTCTCAACCTCAGAGGAAGGACAAAACAAACTCTTTCTGAACAAATCCCAGTGATAGGTTTTCCTTTGGGTTGCCATAAGTCAGAAATTAGTTGAAGGCACACAACAAATTTTGATGAAAATCATAAACTGTTCTCTCCTGTTATATGTTTTCTGAAGGGGAAAGGATTGTGTGAGAATGAACTGCTGTTGCTGCTGTTGTGTGTGTGTTGTGTGCCTTCAAGTTGTTTCTGACTTATGGCGACCATATCATGGGGCTTTACCTAGCAAGATTTGTTTGGAAGAGGTTTGCCTTCGTCTAAAGCCGAGAGAGTGTGACTTGCTCATGGTCACTTAGTAGGTTTCGTGGCTGAGCTGGGAATCAAGCCTTGGTCTCCAAAGTCATAGTCCAACCATCAAACCATTACACAATACTTCTAGGCAGATCTTTTCAACAGAGAAAACTGGTTCTCTTTCAAACACCTTTTGCCTTATATGCTTCATGAATGTTAACATGGCATTTTTAACTGCTGTCATCTTGTCGATTTCTTACTGTGTTAATTATGCCATTGAATTCTCTAGCCTTCCATCCTTCCCTCCTACAACAAGCTAGTGTTTCAATAGGCTTTAACGGGATCAGGAACAGCAAGGGTTTAACAGGCTGGGGAAGTGTAAGGGATTCTAACTTTTCTACATTTCGTGTGTTGGTGTTACCATGGCAATGTGTTAGCCTCTATCTGACAAATAACAAAGGAGGCAGAGATGCTGTAGCCAAAATAGTTCAAGGACTGGCACTGTAATATTTTTAAAAGGCTTCTTTTGCCATGACACTCCATTTCCTTTTTTTGTGCCTCATTCCTTCTTATAACATTGTCGCTCCAGCTGCAAAGGCTGGCTGGCAGGTCCCGCTGGAATCTTAGCCCAGTTTCTGCTCCATGAACTCCTCTCTGACAGAGCTGGCATCTGTCTCCCCTCCCTGTCTCTCTGTTTTTACTCTTTTTTGAGCCTGCAGATACTGGGCAGGTTGCCTCTCCTTGCTATCAGTCATTTGGGGTTTCATCACCTCTCATCACCCAGCTCAGTGCATAGTGTTGGGGGATTTTCTCACTGGGGCTTAGAAGCCTCTTCCCTGTGGGTTTTTGGATGCTCAGATAAAACTATATCATCTTATCAGCTTTAGGCTCTGCCTTTCTTGATTTTTAATTTTACTTTGTGTCTTTGGCCTGCATCCACTGAATCTGTTTGGACTACATTAAAAGGGATTTGAGAGCCAGTGTGGCATAGCAGTTTGAGGATTTTAGAGACCTGAGTTCAAATCCCCACTCAGCCATGGAAACCCATTGCATGACCCTGGGCAAATCACAATCTTTCAACTTCAGAGGGAGTTTACAAAGTCACCCCCCCCCCCAGCTGAGCAAATCATGCCAAGAAAAGGCCGTGATAGGGTTGCTATAAGAACACCATAAGTTGAAAGTGACTTGAAGGCACACAACAACAAATTAAGGAACCCAGGAGCCTGTACTAAACAGTGGTTAAATGCCTGTACTGCAGCCACTCACTCAAAACCATAAGGTTGTGAGTTCAAGACCAGCAAAAGGGCTCAGGCTCAACTCAGGCTTGCATCCTTCCGAGGTCACTAAAATGAGTACCCAGATTGTTGGGGGCAAGTAGCTTACAGTTGTAAACCGCTTAGACACTCCTTAGGCGGTATGAAGCGGTATATAAATGAAGCTGTTTGGTTTTTTGTTGTTGTTTATTAAATGTGTTCTAACGTAATGTGTTAAAATGGTTTTAGGGTCACCTTAGGCTGGCTATAAGTTGGGAATGACTTGAAGGCACAAAGCAACAACAAAAGGGCTTTCCTCCTTGTAGTTCTTTATTTCTAATACATAGCATTTTCTTTTCTATCAAATTGCAATTCATTTTTTTTTAAAAAAAATCACAACAATAACATTACAGGAGTTATTTAAAAGCTGTACTCAGGATTTTTTTTTAAAGTACAAACAGCCAAAACTTCCCACACACTCAGGTCCTCTGGGAGGAACCTACTGCAGCCAAAGAAAACCAGGCTGGTGGCGACCTCCCAGAGGACCTTTTCAGCTGCTGCTCCAAAAATATGGAATGACCTGCCAGAGGAGATCTGCCATATTTACATCTTTGGAGGCCTTTAAAAAGGCAATAAAGATGGATCTCTTCCAGTATGCCTTCCTAGGCTGACCTCCTTGTATTTGAGCTCTCCTATTGTCTTGCTGCTGTTGTCTAGTTGTTCCCACTCGCTATGATGAATTGTATTGGGAACTTCACTGGGAATTGTTATTTTAATGCTGTTATAGGGTGGGAGGGAAATGGGGAATCAGTAACTATTACATTTTGCTATGTTTTAATGTTTTAATATGTTCAATTTTTACTGTTTTTAATCTGTTGTAACCTGCCTCGATCCAATATAGGGAGAGGCGGGATACAAATAAATATTATTAAAACTTTTTTAATGGCAATTAAAATAAATTTCTTTTAAAATCAGACACTGCTTTATGCCCCACTACTGACAAAGCCATATTGGAAGGGTTTTTAACTTCCTGAATCCTTCATTCAGCATGTCTCCAAACCAGTTTCCCAAGCTCTGACCTCATCTCTCCGGCCTATTTACTACACTAATGTTCACAAGAAGGCAAAGAGAAGGGCCTCAGATGTGCATAAGGCCTATTGGTGCCAATTGTAGGGCAAATTTGTATTTTTTGTTGATGGTATTCCCCAGATGTGACACAACTGTATACCACAACTTTTTGCTTTTAGGCCATACACCTAACCTCGTATCCAGTGCCACTATTTCTAGTACTCTAGCTTTCACTATTTTCATAAAATAAAAAGAAGAATGTCTTTCTGTAAAGTCATTGCAAGTTATTTTGCTGCATGAGGAAGGACACCCTCTCCACATGTTTGCAATAATCCTACCAAAAGTCTCACTATACCATTCAGACAACAGTTCCTGCTTTAGTCTGTTGTCTCCTGCAACAGTTCACTTTATTTTTTACCACTGGGTTTTCTGCAAAAGTGATTCTTTGGGAGAGTCCTGATGGTAGTTCACATTCCAAAGCCAAAGAGTATGGTGGGCCATGTCTGGAGAAAACATTGCTGTTTTCCTTTATGTGGAACAAAATTTGACATTGCATCAGCCCATTGTGGTGGAAAGCAGGTCATTAGTGATTAATTGTAAAACTAGTCAGCACTCTGTATACATGAATTCTGGAACCATTGATTTAACCATCCATAGCTTCAAAATATTTTAAAAGACATTCTAGGGAATCAGTGCTGGGGAATTCTGGGGACTATGATTTT
Organism: Urosaurus nigricauda; assembly: GCA_034509955.1. NCBI lineage: Eukaryota > Metazoa > Chordata > Lepidosauria > Squamata > Phrynosomatidae > Urosaurus > Urosaurus nigricauda. The sequence goes on from JAOEGL010000006.1 coordinate 113,104,827, forward strand.
TGTGAGATATTTAGCCTTCTCTGTCAGAGAGCTCTGGTGCCACAATAAACTGCAATTCCCAGGATTCCCTAGCACCGAGTCAGGGCAATTAAAGTTATCTCAAACTGGATTACTTCTGCAGTGTGTTTTGGACCATAGTCCAATGCACAAACTACTACACCATGCTGGCTCTAAGGGACATCATTTAATTTCACCATGGTTTATAATGGGACTTGAATATCCACAAATTTTGGTATCCATGGAAGAGGGGTCCTGAACCAAACCGCAGCAGATAGCAACGGGCCACTGTATTTATGTTTCACCTTTCCATCCACATAAAAGGCAGCTTAATATCAGTATGTCTGAACAAAGAAGAAAAAGAAGAGGATAACAGCATATCTGCATTAACAGCAATTGTACTTCTGCTAAATAGACATGTACAGTCTTGAAGGCAGGTTGACACTGGACATTTTACTGGGTGACACAGAAAAGTCATGGTCTTTAAAGTGGTAGATTACAGGCAAAGGCAAACTATGTGACTTAGTTAGGGCTGTTAATTTTGCAGTGGCCCCTGTAACTATTCTTTCCAAAACCAGCACGAGCCCTACTGTTAATCAGTATGAGGCAGTCACCTCTGAGAGCAGTGACAAGTGTTGTTGACTGAGCAACAGCAACAGCTCCTTATTTCCTTCTGTTGGCAGAGTAGTGAGTTCCAGATCAATGGCCCTCCAAACCCTGGGCTGGCCTTCTATCTGCAGGTGAAATGATGCTGTTCCCTCCACTAGTTCCCTCCTGCCCTCTAGATTCAACTTTCAATCTAGATGGCTTCTGTAGGCCTGTGGATTTTTATTCATTTTAGGCAGAAAAAGCTCTCATCTTAGCCCTGTCAGCTGTAAAACCTATAAGATAGCTCTTAGTACTTTTCTTCATAATTCAAGCAGATTTACCTTTTGCTGTCTTTCAGGGCATTCACAAATAGGAGCAGATCAGGTTGACCACAACCACCCCACCAGCTGCCAAACATAGGCAAAGTGCTCATTTTGGAGAAAGGGGAAACTCTTGAATATGTTACTGGTGCATTCTGTTTCAAAGGTGACATTACAGTATCTAGAAACTTCATAAAAGTGATTTACATCATTTGAAGCTGCAAAACGTATGGAGGAAGTAACTATTAGGAAAAGTAACTGCAGGAAAAGAGATTCCACCTCAACATTAGGAGGAACTTCCTGACAGTAAGGGCTGTTCGACAGTGGAACACACTCCCTCGGAGGGTGGTGGAGTCTCCTTCCTTAGGGGTCTTTAAGCAGAGGCTGGATGGCCATCTGTCAGGGATGCTTTGACTTGGAGTTCCTGCATGGCAGGGGGTTGGACTGGATGGCCCTTGTGGTCTCTTCCAACTCTATGATTCTATGATTCTATGATTCTATTATTCTGTTGTGATAGGTGAAATTAAACTGTACCAAAGGTAAAATAAGGTAGTTGCAAAAGGTAAAATTAAACATTTTTGGAAAGTACCAAAAAGAAACTAAACAAAAAGAGAAGCACAGTTATTTCTTTTTAGTTTATTTCACAATTCAGTGTTAACTTTTTTTTTTTTTTTTGCTTAACATCATGTTGTTTTGACCTTTTATATTTTCACTTCTCCCTTCCATATATTCTCTCTGTGTGGTTGTCATACAGTTGAGTTTTGCCTAGATTTTAAAAGTAAAAATCACTTGGTTTGTTTGAATGAAAAAATCTCTAGGTGCTTCTTTCTGATTCATTCCGTTTTGTAATGGAGGGGAGAAAAAACCTCTTGATGAATATGACTTTGATGTTAAACCACAAAGGTGGAAACAGAAATTCACACAGGTTTGGAGTGTGAGGCAAAGATTTTTCACATTGACATAGAGTCTTGCAAATAAGGAGGGCTGAGACAAAATTGGACAGCTGGTGGTGAAGCTTTCAAGAGCACACAACACATGTCCTCTGATGCCTTTGGAGAATAGTTAGCACCCTTGCCTTTGTACCTTCAAAATTCTGTCTAGTGGCTGCAAAGGCACAAAGGCATTTTTGCAGGTTTTACTCGATGTCACAGAAAAGTCAAGGACTTTTAAAGTGGTGGCTTACAGGTAAAAGTAGTGGTGATGGTATCCCTCACCCTGCAACATACCCTCCTTCTCTATCTTGCTTTAAAGTTTCAAGCAGTGTGATGCTGCAGCAGCTGACAGACAAATAGGCTGCTATGTTCCGCCATCAAGGTTATGTGGGGAAGGTTTTATGAAAAAACACATTTGGCCTCTCTAGCCAACAAGCTACAGCAACTTTGTGCCTCTTGAAGCATATCTACGCTACACAGTTCTAGGAGTTTGATGCTATGGCTCCATTCTCAGGTATCTTGGGACTTGTAGTTCTATGAAGAACTTATAATTCTATGCCAGAGTGCTCTAATGCAGTAGGTCTAGGATCCCATACCAAACTATAAATCGCAGGTCTCCATAGAATGAAGGCATAGAAGTTAAAAAGGTTCCAAACAAATGTAATTGTGTAGTGTAGATGCTATCATAGAATCATAAAGTTGGAAGGAGCTTCATGGACCATCAGGTCCCCCCTCATGCTCAATGCAGGATATCCAGGTAAAGCCTCTTTTTGAAGATGTCCAGAGAAGGCAACCCCACCACCTCTCTAGGCTATTGGTTCCATTGCCAAAATAGCTCTTAGGGTTCATCTTCACTTGCCAGAATATTCCGTCTGGGCTGTACCCAGAGTATTCTGGCCCTACATTCCCCTCAAATTCACCCCTTATTTCTCATCCCCCAACAATAATGGGCAGATGCCTTCCTATATGCCTCCATTCATTGCTGAGCACCACTGCTGAGGCCAAAACAAGGTATCCAGCCACACTATCAACACTGAGCACCTCATTCTAACCTCAAGAGTTACTTGCACCTGCAGCAGTGGCACTGAGCAGGGGACCACATGTGAAAAGGCAGCCATCTGTCATTGCTGAACCCTCCTAGTTTTTTGCACAGGAATTTTGCAACACACACACATTCTTCCCAAAACTGTAAACTTTTACATAAAAAATTAAACTTTCACAAAAAGTCACGAAATGTGTGTGTTGGGGAGGGGGATTTACAGTGGTTGCTTATTTGTTCAACAGTTAGACTGCAACTCCTAGAAGACACTGATTCACCATTTTAAAGCTCAAATTATTTCCATCCGAGAAGGAATTTGCAATTTGTGGTAAATTCTTAAGAAAAACAAACTGAAATGAAATTGTCATTTTTGACCATCTTTGTTATAGATTTAATCGGATGAAATGTTAACCCTGGGTTGAGAGTTAGACCCTTCCATGTTTCTACAGGCCTTAACTTGATATAATTCATTGAGGTCATCCTGGGAATGGAGCAGCAAAAAAGAAAGGTCTGATTCCAACTTTATTACTTGTACTGTCACAGGTTATGACACACTTCTTAAAGCTTAGGAACATGTTTTAATTTTATTTCCCTTTGCAAAGAGTGAATCTAGAAGTTACAATATGGAAAGCAGGAAGGAAGAACAGCATTCAAAAGAAAAATGAGACTTAGGCCTGATACAACGGTGCCACTTCCTGGAGCTGTGCTGCGTGGTTTTTTTCAGCTACGCTCCGGGTTTTTTTCTCAGCACTACAAGCTCCGTTCCCATGGCAGTTCCACTGCCATGGGAACGGGGCCATGGAAGAAAGGGGCTGGGCAGCTCGTTTCTTCTATAGTGGCGGCCGCTGGGGTATCCAGGGGCGTGAAGCCCCAAGGACACCCATTTCCTGGACCATGGGGAAGCAGCATGTTGCTGCTCCTCCATGGTACGGGAAAACCAGGAAGGCCTTGGGGAGCTTCCTTTTGGAGCTCCTTGGGGAGATCTCCCTTGGGCAGCTCCAAAATGGAGCTCCTTCTGGAGAGTGGCTCATTCCCGTGGCACGCACAGTGCTACAGGAAGGATCCTGAGAAGAAAGGGGCTGCCACTTTCTCCTCAGAGCTCCCGGGGTGTCCGGGGGCTTGAAGACCCATGGACACCCCTTTTCCAGCCCAAAGAGAAGAGGCATTTTTCCACTTCTCTTTGGGGTGGAAAGAAGCCAGATTGAGGCTGCAGGGGCTGCCTGTGAGATTGCCCTGGCCCCAGTCCAGTGCAGAAAAGAAGGAGCTGTCATGGCCAGCCATGAGGAGGACATGGACCCTCAAGTACAGGTGTCACCTGAGGTTGAGAAAGGCCCCAGCTCTGCTCTGCCAGGTCCAAGCTCTGCCCTGCCAGCTCCTGTACAGATGACCCAGCCAGGACCTAGCTCTGGTCTCTCAGCCCCAGTGGAGTCTGGGGCTCAGCAGCCTAGTCTGGCCCCAGTAGTAGGGCAGGATTTGGAAGATATAGTGGAAAATGTTCAGGTCCCTGCCTTTACTCAGAGGAGAGCTGAAAAGCAGGGCTTGAGAAGGTCAAAGAGATTTGCAGAGAGAGCCTCATCAGGCAGGCAGCAGCTGTGATCAGGGAGTTATTTATAACAGGTGGCAAATGCTTAGGACTCTCATCAAAGACAATTAGTTCTCCTAAGAGAAGGCTGCTTGGTATCTGACTCCTAGACCCTTGACTGTTTTGGATTCCTAGATCCTGTATTAGACCCGCTGACCACCCTTCTGGCTATTCTGACCTCAAAACTGGACAGATATTGTTGTTCTCGGTAACCCCAAACCTCAGACAGTTTTTGGCTTACTCTCTTTTGGACTACATTTGGTTGTGTTTGCTAAAGGAACTGCCTCAGCATCTTGCTGTATATCTTTTGCCAAGGACTCTCTTATCAACTGTGTGAGTGGTTGTTGGCAGCATTCCTGGATAGTAGCTGCTTCTGAGCACTCCTTCCTTGTTGCGCAGTGGTGCTGCATTATTTGGTTGCTGTGTCAATGCTGCGCAGCAAAGAGGGGCGGTTGCAGGCTGCCCCTGATGGGGCAGCCTGTGAAGCCCCATAGACTAGATATGTTTAGGAAAGTTCAAACTAATTTTATAAACCATACACCTAACTCCGTTTTCTGTTTCCCATCTCATTTTTTTCTCTTGGCTAAAAACAAATACAGAAAATACCACTAGACCTTGAAAAACACATTAGAGTGTGTGCATAGTTCCTCTTCCTTTTGATATATCTCTACTAAATTGAAACATTGCTATGTTTCTAAAGCAACAGATTTAAAAGAGAAAATATTGGACTAAATAGAGAGGCAAAAATAGGTGCTTTCAGGCTGGCTTGAAAGCGTGGCATTTAGATGACACATGCCTTGAAACCAGCGGGAAAATCCCTCTAGGCACCTTATGCAGATAAAAGCCATTTCAAAAAGAAGCAGCTTTTTTCCATTTCTTCCTGGCTTGAAGCCATGTCATGTGGTCATGAGCACTCCAGCTGCCTTGGGAGCCAGTTGTGCAGTTGGTGGGTTTTCAATGTGTCTTTGGAAAAACATCAGAATTATCTTAGTTTGCTTTCAGATGTTTCTGCAGGTAGGAACCCTTTGATCTCCGGTGTGAAGAATCCTTATCAGCAGCTTCAATATACACTGACACCATGTTCACAATATTACATATTAGGCTGTCTTTTAAATTATTATTATTGTTATTATTATTCATGGAGGTGAGTGGTAACATTGATTTCAAACTCAACTATGTGTTAACTATACATTAGAGTTGTTGTTGTTGTTGTTGTTGTTAATCACCATCTCCAAAAATCAGTCCAATATGTATTCCAAAACTCATCTTCTCATGAGAGATTTAATTCTAAGTGTGTTTTTTTTTTAAATTAAACTACATGTCATACAAATAGGACATTTTCCACACAGAGACATAATACAAATACCTAATTCAGAAACACCAGTTTGGCACTTTTCTGCCTTGTCTTCATACCAAAATATGCTGATTTGAACAATATCCCAGCAGAATTTACTGATAATGTAAGAAACAGATTTGTGCTATTAGGTATAATTGGTCAAGAACCTGAAGAAAATATGTGAAGAAACCAGGAACATAATTAAGGAAGGATGTAGGAAGACACTAACAGTGGCCAAAAAGAAAGAGGAGAACCAGTGGTTGGCAGATGAAACACTCCAGGCAGTAAAGGAAAGAAGAGAGGCAAAAGCTAAGGGAGATAGGAACAAAACCAGAACCATGAACAGAGCTGTGTTAGTGCATAAGGACAAGGAGAACCATTTTAATGAACAATGTAAAGAAATAGAAGATGGCAACAAAAAAGGAAGAACAAAAGATTTCTTTCACAAGATCCAGGAACTCAAATGGAAGTTCAAACCAAGGGCCAGAATGCTCTATGACAAGAAAAAAAAAACCTAGTATTAGATCCAAAAGAAATAAAAAGACGTTGGATGCAAAACACAGAAGAGTTATATAAAAGAGTTGAAAGAATGAGTGAAAAACCATACAGAGATGAACCCCAAATTCTAGAAAGTGAAGTGGGAGCTGCAAAAAGAGAAATTGGTAAAAATAAATCACCAGAAACTGATGATATTCTAATTGAATTGCTACAATCCACACAGACAGAAGCAACTTAAGTACTAATCAATATATGTTAACAAATATACAGAAGAAAACAGTGTCCAACAGACTGGAAACAGTCAATATACTTCCTAATCCACAATCATACAGAGAGAAAAATTTTAGAAGTGCAAGCGGGGTTCAGAAAAGGAAGAGGCACTAGGGATCATATTACAAACATACAATAGTGAAGGGAGCACATTGAGGAATTCCAGGGAAAAAATCGGCATGTGCTTTATAAACTGTGGCAAAGCATTTGACTGCATAGATCAGGAAAAGCTATGGATGGCTCTTAAGGTCATGAGGCACCACCACATCGGATCACCATAATGAGAAATGTGTAGTTAGGACAAGAAGCTACTGTTAGAACAGATTACAGGGAAATGGAATGGTTTCCAATTGGCAAAGGGGTAAGACAAGCCTGCATTCTATCATCCTATTTGTTCAACTTGTATGCAGAAAATATTATATGATATGTTAGTGTTAGTGTCTTCCTGCATCCCTTCATAATTATGTTATATTATCTTGGTTTCTTTGCATAGTTCTTCAGGTTCTCAGTCAATTATGCTTAGTAGTGCAGATTTATTTCTTACATTGTCAGTAAATTCTGTTGTGATCTTGTTCAGATCATATTGTTTTCTTCTTTAGCTTTGCTGTAAATTTTGATATAAGTAGTTGAGAATTTGATTATCTCTTTTTCATATAGTTCATATCTGTTTTTCATATAGTATCTGTAGAGCCCTGGTACACATATGCAAAAGGAAGTGGGTGCAGTCCATGAGATATGTGTCCCTGAAAGGCAGAAATAATATTTGAGTCATTGGTCTTCCAATCTGAAAACCTATCTCCTATTTTTAATCTTTATTAATTTTCATAGCTACCTGGCAAAATATATTGCCATTCTCATTCAATTCTGCAACACTGCTAAAACCAGGGTCCTTTTATAGGCCATGCAAACTGGAGAAAATTTTATTGTTCTTACACATTGTTTTGAAGCCAGATAATGTCTTTTGTCTAGATTAGCCATAATGTTTTGCATAAATCCAATTCTAATGAAAAATAGCAGTTTATACTAATTTCATTTGATATGTTCAATTCCAGTTTTATAACTCATTAAAATGTAAATGATAGCCATGGACAAATCATTCATTTTATGCTTTTATGGGAACTTTCAAAAAAATGACCTGAAATGAACATTTGGGTGGCTTTATTAACTTAAAGGACCAGCTTCTGTTTGTCCTTAAAAAAAAACTGTGGTAGAAACAACCCTAGAAGATGTAATATATGAAGAAAGAGCTCCTTGCGAGGTTACATTTCTGCCTGGTGGCGCAGTGGTTAAATGCCTGTACTGCAGCCACTCACTCAAAACCACAGGGTTGTGAGTTCAATAACAGCAAAAGGGCTCAAGCTTGACTCAGGCTTGCATCCTTCCAAGGTCGCTAAAATGAATACCCTGATTCTTGGGGGCAAATTAGCTTACAGTTGTAAGCCACTTAGACACTGTTTAGGCGGTATGAAGTGGTATATAAATGAATCTGTTTATTAGGTATTAAATTAGGTGGTCTTCCTGCTCTGATGGTAATCTCACCATGGGTATAATGTGCTTCTTTGCACAGAACTCATAGAAATTAATGCACAACATAGCAACACAATTTTGACAATAAACAAGCTTTCCTCCCATACTTCCTAGCCATCATAATAGTTCCCCTTCCCTCTCCTTCAACTATTGGTTGAAAAGGAACAAAAGTAACACTGCATCTATTTTTGTCCCAATCATCTTCCCACCACATGGACAAATCAGAAAGAGCCACTATCACATAACCATACTGACCCATAAGTATGTCGACCTGGAATTTGGGGGACAATTTTTGGGCATAAATTTTTAGACTTATAGATCAGTATATATGGTATGTTCATTATTAGCTTTCAAAGAGACAAAAACAATTTGATGAATATATCAGTGCGTATTCATCGTGATAGCTAACTTGACCTTCAGAGTTCAGAGCCCCTGAATTCTAGGTTTTGCTTTCATAGCCTGCCTTTGAGGTGGCAGATTTCACTGTTAAAATCACAGGATTAGATGCCCCTTTGTTCTGATCCAGTAGGTGCCATTTTAAATAATCACAAGGAACAATTGACTAGTATAAATTGGTGAATGATAAAATGCTCTTGAGGATTTTAGGGTATATTTAAACCAAACTGGTCAGGGGCCTTTGAAAGTGTACTGAAACATCCACAGTGCAGACTAGCTCAGTCCCATTTTTTCTCATCCCAAGGTACTCATCTACTATTTAATCCATCTCTCTATCTCATCCATCACATAAATGAAATGTGGAACAGCCCCATGTTTCTTCAAGAGGCTATTACCTGCTAAAGCAAGTATTTGAGGCTTGATTAGATTAAGTAAGTAGATATGGACTTCACATTACAAATGTACTTTCCATTTAATTTATAGCTCAAATGTCAGAAAATCTGATGAACCATAATCAGCAAGAAAGCGACACTTCAGTATCGCCAGTCCCAATATATTAAGGTCACTAATACAGTGCAGTAAAGTTGCTATGTCAGTATTCTTATATGCTTTTATTTGCAGAAAGTGATAAATCTCAGATTTTTTTAAAAAAAGATTTCTGAGTGGAAACCTCTGCAACAGAGATTTGAACTGTACATTTGTTTTGTTTTTTCTCCTTTTGTATATTATTAATTATTTCACATTTTTAAAAGGAAAGCTGATGCCAGATTAACTAGCAGGATCATTTCAACAAATCATAAATGAATAAATAAACTGTGATTACATTTTGAAGTCCTGAAATTGCTCTGCCCTGATCTATAGAATACATAGCTTAATGGTTAATTCAGCCCTGCATATAAAACTAATAATGAGATAGTAATGGTCATATCTGAACAATCCACCTATAGCAGTGTTTTCCTGCATCTTGGCAGGTGACTGGTGAATATATGTACCACTAAAGGCTGCAGTTCCTTGAACAGTTTTGTCCAGGGCCAATTCAAAATCAATGAAATTTGTAACCTGCCAAATTAAATTCAATTAATTGAGAGCCTGATAAACATACTGTTTTTATAGCAAAACTTGTTTATCAAGCCTCTGTCTGAGTTATTGGTTGTGCAGCCCAGTTTTTACTATGTGAGTATCCTGCTGTTGTTGTTGTCGTTGTTGTTGTTGCCTACTAGTCATTTCTGAATTTTGGCGACCCTATACTAGGGTATTCTTGGCAATATTTGTTCAGAGGAGGTTTGCCATTCCCTTCCCCTGAGTCTGAGAGCATGTGACTTACCCAAAGTCAGCCAATGGGTTTAATGGCCAAGCAAGGAATCGAACCATGGTCCCAGTGTCATAGTCCAACCCTCAAACCACTGCACCACATATTCAGTATAGTAATGACCACAAGCAGAAATACCTGGTGGTATTTAGAAAACCTGCAACTAATGCCAGTACAGCAAGTGCATTTTTCACATGCTCAGAGATTTTCCTTATTTTTCTCAGTGCATATGGTTTGTGCCTATACTTCAGCAGCCAAACACTTGTCATCTAGAAGACCATAAATTCAACACCCTTTTGTTTGTCGGAGAACAGTGAGGTTAGCTGAGGACAGCTCTGTTCAGTTGCCTCCCTGAAATGTCATATTACTGGAACAACCTTAGCAGTTGTGGAACCTGCAATTTCACAGTTTCAAAGGTTACATGTGATGACAGTATAGTGTCCTTAATGGGTGCTGTGCTGAAAGAAATTTACTCCATTAAATGGAAGTATAGTCTTTTAATTTCTTTAGGTGCTAGTTGTTCACTTATCACCATTTTGCAGCATCCTCCATCCAAAATCAAACCTGCCAGATGCTTAGAGTCACAGTTGCATTTAATTTAGTTTCATAGAGTGTCACCTCAGTGTCCTCTTCCAACCTCAGATGGGTTACTTTCAGGCTGTATTGGGCAGATGATTTTTCCTCTTGAAAAGAAAGGGCAGCCAATTAGAAACCAACAGCCACATGTGTGAAATTCAACCCTGCACCTGACTGCTTTTTGGACTTGTTGCCTTGATATAATGCTTCATTGAGGGCAGAAACCAAAACATCAGAATTCTATGGTCAGTTTCTAGTATTTAAATAACAATATGATGTCCACATGGCTGCTGTACTTTCCTAACCTTGTTCTTACTATTAATAGTAAACAGTCTTTCCTTTTCCCAACTATTGTGCCATTTTGCCCCTTTTTTCCTTTTTTTTCCTTTGGCTCCTGTTTTCTTCAACTTTTACTTCCTGATTTTCAAGCTATTGTTTACTTTTTCCCATTTTGTTTGTCTTAACTAATCTTCTTAAATAATTCTAAAGTTCTTACTCTCCCATGCAAAGTCCATCACCATCTTACATGCTGCATTTTTTTCCAGAATATACTCTCTGCTAAGTCTCTTGCTGCCACAATTCCTTGTCTCCTTAGTTCCTCCTTCCTGATATTCTTATGTCCCCTTTCTTGTTTCTATGGGTTCCACCTTCTTATGGTGTAGTCAAGATAGCATCCCTCCTCCATGTGTTTGATATCTCTGGTCCTTAGTTCCTTTATCTTCTGGGATCTCATCCCAGTCTTCACTCTGATTTCATTCCAGACATACCTACAGGTTTCCCTTCCCTCACAAAAGCTGGACTATGCTGTTCCTTTTGTTGCCCAAACTGATGAACTTTCTGTGCTATTACACCAGCTGTCTATGTGTCACAGGTTTCACTATCCCAAATGAAAAATAGTATGATTTTTGACACACCGAAAACAAACCAACATAGAAATGAGGGCCAGTGAGGGATGTAACAGAAACACATAAAGAAAGGTAAAGCAGAACGTAGTAATAGAGCTCCTGAATTGATGTATATAATCCTCTGATAAGACTAATGTTTCTTTTTATCCAACAGCAGAGAATTCAGGGTGGGTTCACACCCTACTCCCCCGGATTTCCCAACGGTTACAGGGGCGTTGTAACACCCAGCTCGCAACATGGTTGGAGGCAACAGACAATCGCCTTTCCATGCAGATAGAGCCACCACGTGGTAAGTCTTTAAGACAAACATCACACATAACATTGTATGTATGGATTCACCTTCTGAAGAGTGGTTGAATCCTGTTTAATATCCACTTGGTAGGAAAAAAGAAACTAAAACATTACTCTTTTTTACAAAAAATGTAAGAGGAATTTTGGAGCAGGAATTTAAGACCATGTCCTAACATGGCAGCAAAGGCATCCGATTCATTTAATTTCTTTATTAAATATGTAACCCTCATCTGTCTTCATAAAAACATCCCAGTTTTTCCACATGGAGAGGAAGAGTTCATTCTGAAAGAGAAACTCAGGTCACTTGCTTACAACTACACAAATACATAGAGCCATCCATTTGACCAGTGCTGACACTGGGCTTTTCTTTAGTGGTGACTGTTGGGAGCAGGATATGATTTTGAAAGTATGACCATATTGTTAAATACTGTTTGCAGATATAGTGATATATGGGATTACCATCTTTGTGGGTATGCATCCTGTGTCTTTAGCTGTTACTTGACTGCACAATTTGCTGGAGAAAACTACATAAATTAAAGACAGAAGAGTGCAGAGAGAGAAAGAGAGAGAAAACCATGGGTGCTATGAGATCAGAAGATTCAAATGTACTCACAATGTTAACATATTTGTGGGGACTTTATTCAGATGGTAAAGATAGCTTTCAATACACATAAGGACAGAAAAAATGTATATTAGGAAATCTTCAACAAACATCTGGATTGCAGCTTTTGCATTATACAGAGGAACTGGAACTCAGTGGAAATGCAAAGGATCATTTAAAAGGTGCTCAGAAACATACCTTTTCTGGGACACTTCTTCACCTGTAGCAGTATTGGTGCCAGGTAACATTGTGCTATTAGTTCACTGCCAAAGTTGCTAGCTTATTCTTGAACTCAGAGTTCAGATGCTCTGGAGCATGTGCAATATTAGATGATGAGGCTTGTGACTTTTCTGTTGTGAGATAGAGCTAGGAATGGAGAAATATGCCCAGTAGGTTGCAAGGTCTGTGCTTGGGGATTAGATGCACCTGTTTTCCCTTATTACATGGTCTGGCTCTCCAGTTAGGTTTTAGGTGCCCTGCAAGACCTTGGGATAATGAGCTTTCTCCTGCATCAGGTTTGCCAAATTCAGTCTGTAGTTTTGATGTATGAGGATGGAAAACATTAAGGAAATTATACACACAAGCACGGTGTTTGGCATGGACTGTTTCTTTCCCCACAATTGATTTGCTGCGGTGTCTTGTAATTTATTCATGCAAGGAAACAATGATGGATGGTGTAAATTATTCTTCTTTTTCCCTTTTGACTTAAATAATAATTGCCAATATCTCAGAACTGTATGGAAATATAGGGGGAAGACAGTGTTCGCAAACTGTTGTAAATGATGGTGTTTGGTGGTTGCTTTCCCTCCATTGTTTCCTTCAAGGAATTGTGATTTAAAAAAGTCCTGTGCCCCCTGATATGGAGTAATATTGCTCTAGATTTTGTTTTTATTTGCAGGACCAGGGCATCTAAAGTCTCTATGTCGCAAAGATATCTCTCTAAAAGAAAAAAAAATCTCTCTAAAATAACTGATTTTCTGATCACATGTTCTTGTATATTTTAGCTCTTTGGAAAGTATGTAGAGTCAGTGTGTCTAAGCATTTTTCCTTAAGGCTGTCCTAAGCAGAAAAAGAACAATCAGAGAACTTTCTCAGATTCAATCAGGGAAAGAAATGAATTCAAATACAATGAAAGCCGATCAAAACAACACCAGTGTTTTATCTTTATGGTACAGCAAGGACCTACATATTTTTGTTGCTGTGTGCCTTCAAGTTTTTTTCCAACTTGTGGCAGCCCTAAGATGAACCTATCATGAGTTTTTCTTGGCAAGTTTCTTCATAATGGGTTTGCCATTGCCATCCTCTGAGGCTGAGATAGTGTGACCCACTGAGTTTACATGGCTGAGCCGGGATTCGAACCCTGGTCTCCAGAGTCATAGTCCAACGTTCAAACCACTACAACATGGTGGCTCTCTAATAGCCTATTTACAGATGTACTTTTATACTTCCCATACTACATATAACAGCCCTGATTCAAGTGGACTTTCCCCTCCCTCTCCCTTTCTTCTTGCACTGCTGGCATCTTGGGTCTAAAGTATTGTGTTCCCCCCTCCCTACACAACTCTTCTCCAGTCTGTTGCTGGTGCTAATGTTTAGTGACAGTTACTCAGTGCTAATGATCACCTTTGGGGATTTTTCAGAGCACTTGCCTCTTGCTGGTCACTGGTGAAATGTAATCAATAAATCTGCCAGCCAAGCTTTTCATGCTGGCTTTTCTCTTGGAACTAAAGGAACACCACTATTACTGATTTGTGACAGAGTCCCTCTTAAAGGCCAAAGGAGTCTCCCTATGGGAATCTAGCCAGTCCAATTGATCTAGGAAACACACTGGTAAACCTGGAAAGAATAGATGAGGGAACAAGAAGTATTACCACAGATAAGTAGTCTCGTGATGCATGAGCCTTGTCTCAAATAATACACAAAGGAAAAGTGAAGCAGGGGAATAGTTTTTTAGCTTCTTTCTTTCTTTCTTTCTTTCTTTTAAAAAAGAAATTTTCTTCCACCTGTGCCTGTTAACATCTGTTCTAGAGATACAATGCTTCCCTCCCCCCTTTTTTCTTTTTTGTAATTTCACATCCCCTAACCTTGTGGGGAAATACCTGCCTACTTAGATAATACTGTATGCATTTCAGGAAGTCCATGAAAACTTTTGGCACATGAAACTTGTTAATCTTTGAAGATGCCACAAACCTCTTTTGCAGTTTTAGCTGCAGCAGATGAATACATGTCTGCAACTTCTGGAAATGTGTTTGCAGTGCATTTGATTGCTTAATTAATCAACTTCTGTCTAGATGGCAACCTAAAAGAAAGCTTATTCTAAGTGTTGTGGATTCCACTAAATAATCCTGAGAATCACAACCATCCTATGATGTGTTTTAGGACAAGATGATTCCTCTACCAGTCCATCCCAGATACAGAAAATGATCAGACTGGCCACTGAAAGTACTGATGAAAAGACAGCTTTCAGTACTGCTCCTAAGAGTACTAAGCCATCTTGGTAGAGGAAGGGTTGCAGGGCATGTAATCAAGCACACATATTTCTGTTTTTACATGGAAGCAAATATTCCAGAGGTGCAGCTAAATTTATTTCCTTCCCTGCTACTGGCAGCCCCCAAGTATCCAACAGCTAAGGTAGCTTGCTCAATCTCATTATATTAGTAGTGCCCCAGTCCCCAATTCTGGTTGGAATTGCCAGCAAAAGATACACCAAGCTGGAGTTCTCAGGATTCCCTACTAGGGAGAAGGAATTACTGTTAAAATAGTTGTAATCCACAGAGCTCTGTGGTATATCACATGTTTTGGATGTGGGGAGCCCAGTCACTAGCTTTTCCCGGCAAAGATGTTTAGCAGCAAGAATACATATGAGAGCTTCATTTAATCAGGATATGACTTGCTGGATAAGACAGAATATTGTCTGTCCTCTGTATAAGGCAGCCTTATATGGTCCTATATAAAATCATTCTTACGAGATTGGAAATGTTATTCTTTTGCCCTACAACTTCTGGAATCCCCCAGGTACTACGGTTAGCAGCCATGATGGCTGGGGGATTTCAGAAGTCATACAGTAGTTCAAAAAAGCAACTTTGCCAAGGTCTAGTTGTTATTGTGTTTATTGCTTCCTGGAATCCACCTTATATTTATCTATAACATTGTGGCTGCCAATAGAGCCCACTTTTAGCCATATTACTTGGAAGTCATCAGCTTGTAATGAGTTAATAATATGCAATTTCTTTCCTAATTTCATTATTGAATGAAGTTAACAAGTAATTTTAGCAGGGTTGTTTTTTTGGGGGGGGGGAGCTGCAAGAAAGTTGTTGAAATATACAGTTTTTGAAGAATATTGAAGTTTGGGACTTATTCTGCACAATATTCACAGAATGATATTTTGTACAGGAAACAGTTTTTTTTCTGCACAGAAATAATAATATCATGCCAATAGAAATACTGAAATAAAACAAACAATCACTGTGGTAATGTTGTCTACATAGTAAGATGTGCTTAATCACCAGTCACTACATGTCATCTGCCTCCCAGTGCATTTTATTTCCTAATCATGTGGTTGCTGTAATGTGCAAATGAAGCCTACAGACTTATTTATTATTCAACCCACATTTGAATCACTATAGGTAACCCTGGTGCCCCTCGTATGAATAAGGTGATAACAGGGAATGTTATTCTATCTTTACAACCAGATCAGTATCTCAGCACTTACAGAGTCATGTTTGGAGAGCATATCCAGATTAAATGACTGGTTTGAGCCATCCATTTGGCACCAGCTTCTTCATCTCATGCATCACAGGGTAACTAAAAGGATGAGTAATGTTTTCTTACTTTCGAATTAAATACCTATGAACATTTTTATCAGTTGATTAGAGCAGATCACTGTGTAAGTTGACATTTATTTTTTTAATTAATGGCCAGCATAAATATTATTTCCAGGTGCCCGCTGCAAATTATTAAATGATACCAAATCAAATGCTTTCCCAGAAAGGAATCTGCTATTTCTAACAAACCTGTTGTTATTTTGTAGCAAGGGCTGAATATACCTTCTCCTGTAATGCAAGGTTTTACCTTCCATTAAAACAAAGCAATAAACAAAAAAGACTTTGACCTTGAAAGGACAGATGAGATCCTTGCACAGTTCTTTCTTAATTGACTCCAGTTTGTTATTTAAAATTATCTGCAATCTAACAGAAATTTCTGACAATGCCAGCTCTTTTTCTCTCCCACTCTACTTCAGTCTCTCGCCATATCTTAAGATCCATCTTCTCCTATACGTTCTTTCCAATGCACTGCAGTCAACATCAGAAGTCCAGCTCTGGCATCTCCAGATGAGGTGTAGGATTACAAAGGGCATGGGTTTTCCCCCCTCTCTTTCAGCACCCACATTGTTGAGTACCTTCCCTGGGGAGCCCTGCCTGGCTCCATCCTTAAATTAATTTTATTACTTGATATGGGATGAATGATTGGCAAGTCTTCATTGGCTGCTTTTTATTTCTAATTAATTTTTATTGAATTTTTACAATAAAACACATAAAGTCTGTAGAACAATGACAGAAAGAACAACAACAACAACTAACTACAAGCACCAAGAGTATGTATCTGATCAATAGTTATTCTGCAGCAGAATCAAAAAATTAGTTCTCAGCAAGAGCCAGAGAGTCCAACTTTTTTCTTATTACTGCTGCCAGATTAGAAATAACCGAATGTTGGCAGTCAGGTGACCTTTCCATTGAGAACTGGCTGCTGATTGTTTAAAAAGTTGTTTGCATATACTGCTACCCTGCTATTAAATAGCGAGTGGTACACAAAGCCAATCATAGACTTGCAACATAGGCTAAGGAATTCCGTACAAAGAAAGTGCAGTTTGTTGGCAGAGCCTCTGCAAGATCCATATCCTTGCCTTGTGGCCATTGGAGCTGGGGGAAAAGGTAGAAATGGAATATTCTTTTATCCTTCCCATTGTTTTTAATGGGAGGGGGGAATGCCTACACCATTCCTAGGACTGGCATAGAATCCCACCAATGAGATGGTTACGTTGGGGAAATGTGGGGAAATGATGGGGGTTTGGTGAATGGTAGTTCTGTGGTTGGTCTCTCTCCCCTCCTTATTTCTCTACTCCTTCAGAGATTGAACACCACTCGGTGGAGCTTTCCTTCCATGTGCCAGGGGACCTCCAACTAGTTGTCCTGCCAGTGAATAGCATTTTTTCACTTCCGAAGTCCTTTCAGCCAGCCTCCAGTATTGTATTGCTCTCTAAAAGTATAGGATTGCTCCCTTTAAAAAAACCAGAATATGAAATTAGTAAAAGGTATTGAAATGAAGTATAGCCAGAAAACCAGTTAGGTATATATGTATAACTGGTAGCCTCTAGAGTCTGTTTGTGTTTGTGTATGTATGTTGACAACAATTATTTTCTTACTACCGGTAATTCATGCTGTTACTGTTTTTGTTTTCTGATTTTAATTGATGTTGTGATTGTTTGATTGTCTTGCTGTTAATTGTCTTGGCTTTTTAAAAGTAAGCAGGGTTGGGGGTGAGTTAAAGATACAAGCACTGCGTCTTCACTTGTGTTGCTGAGTTTCTCTATTACACATTTGAGCTGGATAAAAAATTTTGGAGAGTCCATAGTTCGGTAGAAGATGCAAGCACTGCATCCTATATCCCATCTTCTGTTAAAGTATAATCAGTCACAGGTCTGGAAAAGATCCTTGTCTCACACCTCAGAGAGCTACTATTGGTCAGAGTAGGAAATAATATATGACCCTTTGGGGCTGTGCAGTAGGCGCCCAAAGAAGCACTGTGATGGAGCCAGGGCTGCCTCACTGGCAGCTCTAAAGGCCCCATCCCGGCGCTTCTCCAGGCCACAGAGAAGCGGCAAACTGCCACTTCTCCATGGCCTGAAAGCAGGGAGCCCGCTGCACCCCGCCATCCCTGGCGGTTCCGAGGGGAGAAAGGGGCTGCCGCCATGGCCCCTTTCCCCTCAGGCTCCTTGGTGCAGCCATGTAAAGGCCGCACCAAGGACCAGAAACAAAAAAGGAGCTCCTTTTTGGAGCTCCTTTTGGTGCCGCTGAAAAGGCTCCCTAGGTGCCCTCCAGCCGCACCATGACATGAGGTGCATGCTGTGTTGTATAAACATGGCATGCGCCATGACATCATCATGGCATGCATGTATGGACAGCGTGCAAAAAAATGGTGCCATCCATACACAGTAGGGTTAGGGAGGGTGTAAAAGCTGCGCCCTGCCTAACCCTACTCATGCCCCACAGACAGCCCTTCTGGGCCGTCTGTATCGGGCCTTTGTTTTATTTATAACCACAAAGCATGTATGCTGTATGGGCTGGCCCAAGTTAGGCCCCTTTGCAAACATTATGGTGATAAGTGCAATTCAATAGGGATGTAATTTGTCATTAGATTTCTTCTCAAATACAGCAACAACTGATTTTAGCAGTTTTCTTCCCACTGTGAGTATGTAAAAACCATGCAATTCTTGATTCAGGATGTATTTTGAACAAGATTTAGGCATACACTTTTGCACAAATGAAACATTTTTTCTGTGCAGAAAAATAATATTCTATGCAGAAATATTACTTCCTTTGCAGAAACTACTTGGGCTGGAAAACAAAGCATCAAATGCATTTCTCCATTACTGGGGCCTTCATAACATTTCAGTTAATAATAATAATAATAAATTTTATTTCTATACCGCCCTTCCAAAAAGATCAGGGCGGTGTTATTTTCTGTCACCTGTCTCCCTGCTCACCTCACCCTAATTCCTTATCTGGCAGAGCTGTCCTTTTTGTGAATTTATGGTGCATTTCTAGACCTCTAGGTAGAAATGTCCTTGTGTTTCTCTGGGGAATAATTGGTATGGCGGTAAACATTAGCTGCTCTGCTTGGGGTGTTTCTGAGCAACACCAGAATAAATGTTCAGGGCCTAGAGTGCAGGCATATGATTGGCAGGTCTATTACCGCTGCCCTGTGTGCCTTCTTGTATTTCTTTTTATTAGTAATTACAATCTGGGGGCTCAGGCTTTGGAACATTGGGCATGAGACCTAACAACATTAATGAGATGGTTGTCAATAATAATCGCCAGAAGTCAGGATTTAAGTTAGGACCATACTCCCCACATCTCAGGCCCAGAACCTGTGTTCAGTGCCAAAATGCATCTCTTAACCACAAAGAGAAGATATAATACAATATTTGAGTCCTTTCAGCACTCAGTGATGCTGCTCTGTAAATGGAAGATACAGGGAGAAGGGTACCCAAAGAAGGAAGGCACATTATCCACAGTTTATCTGTTTGATTTATTTTTATTTCTTTAATTTATATCCTACCTTTCTTCTAACATGGGAAGTGAGGCAACTTCAGTTAAAACAGAGGGTGTTTAGGTCAGAACTCATGACTTCCAGGACTTGAGTTTCTATAACTGTTAGAGGTGAACTCAGATCTTGGAAGTAAATAATTACAGAGTTTATCACATTGCCTTTGCTCCCACGATAAACACAGAATGTAACTTTAAGAACGTGGGTCTTACCTCATTTCCCCATTGCTGGCCAGCACATAGCCTCTGTGCAACCCAGGCTTCTCCAGGCTTCTCCCACATCTTTTCAAGAACAGGAAAATCCCATTCTTGAAAAGATGTGGCAGAAGCCTGAATTACATATGGGCTTCATACTGCCTGTCGGTGGGAAAGTGCAATAAGATCCATTTTCTTAAAGTTACATTCTGCATTTATCATGGGAGCAAAGGCAATGCAATAAACTACTACACACAACTTGACATTAACTCATTTCTCCAACATAATAGGTATAACCAAGTTGCATTATGAGTTTAACTTAATGAAGAATTGGTCACTCCCTTTGTGATGTAGCTGTAAATTTTAAAGTTACTTTTATAGTCACAGAATCAATCATGGTGAAGGAAGAATATCAGAGCTCTGATTCATGTGCTGTGTTGTGCGTCTACTTTGTACTCTCTTACTGGTGTTGAGACAACAATGAGGGGATGGGGGGATTTGTACCACAAGCAAGCAGCTCATGGCAATCATATTTATTGGTTTTAGTAAGCAGAAAGAAACTTCCCTGGTGGCACAGTGATTAAATCCAGGTACTTCAGCCACAATGTTGTGAGTTTGATCCCAGGGCTCCAAGGTTGACTCAGCCTTCCATCCTTTTGTAGATTGGTAAAATGAGTACATTGGGGGCAATTGGCTCACAGACTATAAACCATTTAGAGAGTGCTGAGTTCACTATTAAGTGGTAAAGAAATGTAAATGCTATTGCTATTCCTACTTGAAAAACGGAAAAGTAAAATGTCTCATTATGGTACCTAATAACATTTGGGGTGTATGTAATGAAACCGTAACTAATTGCATTTAAAGGTAATTCAAGCTTTGGCTGAACTCTAGGTGGCTTCTCAGTAGGAACCAGAGAACCAAGGAGTTGGGATCCAGTAGAGGTAATTGTTTTGCATGCAAAATCACAGCCTGAAATAGAGGCATTTTTTGTCAAGAAAGAAAGCCAGTGGTTTGTCTGAGTGGGCAAATACTCCAGTACTGGCAAATGTTTTACAGGGTTACTGAGTGCTCCAGCGTATAACCCTGATAGGTCACAATATTGGGTGGTTGCGCACAGAACAACCTTTTGCATAATCTGATTACTTTATAATAGACATTGATGAACAATTGATATTACTAGAACTAATCGAGGATTACAAGGAGCTTTCTGGTGGGTTAGACAACTTCTTGAAGTAGCATACATATCTGATACTTACTAGATAGCACACTCAGACATACACACTGAAACAAACTGGAAAACAATTG
The DNA here is from genome assembly GCA_034509955.1 of Urosaurus nigricauda. Taxonomy (NCBI): domain Eukaryota; kingdom Metazoa; phylum Chordata; class Lepidosauria; order Squamata; family Phrynosomatidae; genus Urosaurus; species Urosaurus nigricauda. The sequence goes on from JAOEGL010000006.1 coordinate 113,125,819, forward strand.
AAAATGGCAAAGTTGGAAAAGGGGTACTGGCTGGATGCAGGAATGGGCACTTTTTTTTTAGTTTTGGGAGAAGTAATGCTGCCATAATAATCAGTACTGTATTCTCTTTTTTTAGAATTTGGCTGATCCCTCCCTACTCGCCTTATAGAATTTTAAATAAATGGATGCTTCCATAAGGTTTTTGTGCATCCTCCTTGCAAGGAAATTGTCCCTGTCACAACTGCTCCTTGAATTGCGTACTGTTTGATGAAGTGGTGGACTACACATGTTTAAAAATGCCTTACAGATGCTCCTCAGATCGGCAAACTGACAGGGGAAAAGTAGTAACATCAGTATTTCTTGTAGGCTAACTTTTTGTTTGCAGCCTTTCTGTTTCTTATTACACTTTTGTAAGCTACATTGCAGTCAGTGATATTTTGTCTTGTATACTGGATTAATGGGTTGCAACCTTGTAGCTTCAGCCTTTGGCCACAAGCAGAGACATTCAGGACAAAGTGAAGCTGCTTCCCATACTTAACTCAACCCCATTGTATTGGGAGACATTGAACTCTGGAGCATTTTCACAGCAGGGACCTTTTCATCCCTGCAATCCAGAGGCCTGATGGAGTGAATTAAGAATGGCAAGGAAACTCCTTCCTTTTTGTGGGTTTTGTCAGGAATGAGTATCATTACTTGAAAAAGTGGTGCTAGCAGTTAGCATTCAGTGATGGCGGGAACTTTGTTACAAATGGGTATCATTTCAGCACAAAAATTGTGGGAACTCAGTCATCTTCTAAGAGCCTGCTGGGTCCATTTAAGACCAGCATCTGAACATCATCTGCCCACCAATATACTGCGATGTATTAATCTTTTTTTACTGCTTTGCAGCTTGATTTGTGGTTCTCATTTCTCTAGCCCGAAGGCTATGGTTTTCTAAAGTGACGGTTACACTCAGATCCTTACAGGGAGCAAAATTACATACATAATACATTTATGGATTCCTTTTAGTTACTCTGTAATGGATTTCATATTATGGATTTTCCCCAACCCTAAAGAATTTTGCAAGAAAAGGACTATTAGGATTTTATGGAAGTTGTGACTCTATGCAGGATATTGTACTCTTGTTCCCATTCCCTGGCAACAGAATGAACACAGATGGAATGTCAAGTTTATTAGTTGTTGTATACTATTTCCATCCCTAGAGCTTTGCTTCTTTTCCAGTGCTAATAAAGCTACTAAGTTCCAGTTGCAGGTTTTAACACCTACCCAGGAAAAGGCAACAAGTTCAGGACAAAGTAGCATATTTATTGTTTATTATTTTAAATGTGCTTTAAAGTCTTGATCTTTATGTTCACAGGAACTCTGCAGCACTGACCACTTCCAGAGCTTGGAAGCTACATTTTGGACTGTAACATTTAGGATCCCCAGCCAGCATGTCCTTTGGCCATCCTGGGTGGGGGGAGTCTGGATGTTGGAGTCTAGAACATAATTTATCAAGTTGTGACTACTTCTAATTCCACTTTACACATGGACAGCTTAATAACTCACAGGGCACGTCATGACACTATAGTCTCAGTAGTTCAAAAACTTGGGGGAAGGGGGCTCATAACAGGAGAAGAATAGTTGATGTCATCCAGGGTGTGGGCACAGAAAACAGTCCAAGACGGGTCCAAAGCCATGAGAGATCAGGCTGAAAAGTGCATGTAATAAACTACTGAAGGGAAGAGTCCAAGGAACAAGTCAAAGATCAGGAAATGAGAGAAAGTAACATAATGCCAAACAAAGACAGTAGATTCCTTCCTTTGCAGCAAAGAGATAGTCTTTGTTTATAGCTAGCTATAAGTCAACATAGTTGGACTTGCTAGCCCAGCTGTTTTTTTAAAGAAAACACCCCAAGGGATACTGCTCCATCATTGCTGCCACTTTAATTTCTCACATTCAGGCAGGTACATTATCTCTGCCTCCTGTACAGGGTCCTTATGGGATGGCCCAGTTTTCCACTCCAAGGCAAAGCTGCCAGTGTCTTCTAACTCCAAGATGAAGTTATCAGCCACCTCTGACCCTGCCTGGATTCTCATTTTCCCTCTCTTCATCAGTGGAAGTGTCCTCCAGGTAGGACACAATACCACCAGACATCCACATGTGAATTAAATGTTCAAAACAGACATATAAAGCTATGTCTAAATGGTAAATCTGCAGTTTTAATTTCCCCTTCATTAAAATAATGTGTGGAAAGAAAGTGGGCTATATACAATGTCTGCTATATTCCTATCGTTGCTGTTGTTCCTATTGTTCATCTTGCCCTTCCTGGTTTCCTGCAGGATGCAAATATTCATTGCTCATTTGTTTAAAGGTGTTTGGAATATTCCCTGTGACTAGGAGCCCTGATCATGCTTTAGGCCAGGGAAGCATGTGCTACCTTGCTTTCCATCCAGGTGTCCTTTGAATGTGAGTGTGGTGGCAGTGGTGGCAAGAATAATCCCAGCATATGACTATTGTTTTATTGTAAAGGCCACCACTGAATTTCAACATCAAGACTGTTGAAAAAAAGAGGCTGGATACAACTTTACCTCCTTGAAGTATATAACCTATGCCTAGATCCTGTTGACTGGATAAGATGAAACATAAAGAATGTTAATAATTTTAAAATAAGTGGCCAGTCATCATTAATTCATTTTGTGCTCATTACAGTGCCATTAATCATGATTTATGCATTGGGTACTAATATGGACTTGCAGTGAAACCCTGGCTTGCCTCTAATTTTATTTCAAGGAAAAAAATAATTGGATTGCTTAAAACTTGACCTCTTTTGCCTTGTTCCTCAGTCTTTCAGAAGTGATAGCCATGGGGAAATTAATCGTTTTGGTGATCAATGAAAGAGCCCTTGGTTGTGTTAGCTTTCATGCTAAATCTAGGACAGGGCAGAGCAAAAATCTGTAAAAGGCTACATTAAATGAAGCGGTGGTGGCCCAGTTCAAGTCAAGCTAAGTTTTGCATTATAAATCCATAATACCTGTCATGGGTAGACACTGTTTCTTGGTTTAACAGCCCAGTACTTGGTTTGAAAGGAAATCCCTGTCAACACTAGACATATTCCACGGCAGTACCAAGCTTTCCATCCATGAGAGAACACAAGAAGAGAGATACAGTGTGAGCCTATCTAGTTTAGTACTGTGTTTACACAATGATCAACAAGATCACAGAATCATGAGAATTGGAAGGGGAGATAGAGGGCATTTAGTCCCCCTGCAGGTAGGAACACATATCTGGAGCACTGCTAAGAGATGGGTCTCCAATCTCTGCTAAAAGACCTCCAATGAAGGAGAGTCCACTGTCTCCCAAGGCAGTTCATTCCATTGTCGAAAAGCTCTTACTGTCACCAAATTCTTTGTGATGTTTAGGTGAACCTTGAATTGGTCTAGGGAACAGGCTGTAATCTAGGAATGTTAAGAAATCTTGCTAAATTACTAATTCTTCCTGAGACAAGTTGTCATGACATAGCGAAAGAGAGATTGTAGAGAGTTTGTTAACCCCTGGGATATTTTTGACCTCTAGGAAGAGAATAGAATTGAACAAAATGCCTCTTGTGCAAAATTAGTGTCTTCTTTTCTTTCTGAAGCAAAGTACAAGTACAAGAAGTACAGAAGGATTGTTAGATCAATCCAAAAGCAGCAGACAGGTCTCTAATTTTAAAAAGCCCATGAAATAAGTCAGCAGCTATCAAAAAGTTGTTGTTGTTATGTGCCTTCAAGTCATTTCCGAGTTATTGCGACCCTAAGGTGAACCTATCATGGGTTTTCTTAGCAAGATTTATTCAAAGGAGGTTTGCCTTTGACTTCCCCTGAGGCTGAGAGCATGTGACTTGCTCAAGGTCACCCATTGGGTTCCATGGCTGAGCAAGAAATCGAACTCTCGTCTCCAGAGTCATAGTTCAACAATCAAACCACTATGCCATGCTGCTGCTCTTCTTTTAAAAAGATCTGTCTAATTTGTAAATGAAAAACTTTGTGCAAAGGCAAAACTGTAAGTGATGAGGGGGAAAAATGGTTTCTCATTCTCATGCAGGGAAGAAGGCAAACAAGAATTTATATCCTTAATGTAAACCAATGTGCTTGTTGAGTATCAGGTGTACATTTGTTGAAATATGTTCCTGTTAACAAACAAGCAGCGCCTTTTCTGTCCCTAAACAACACAGAATATGTAGCATTTATGCTCCGATTAAATACAAACTGTCTGTTAAACCTCTAATTATCTTCTTGGCTTGTGGATAAGATGGTACTGTTCAATTATTAGTTTTTGTTCACTTGTCAGCTGGAAAAAACACATTACTTCTAAGCAACATAAAAGAGGAGAATTTCTACAAATTGCTTTCTTAGCATAGTTGCTGTAACCCTGGCACAGAATTACCTGCTTCTAGGAATTACATTATAGATCTGGTAACATGAAGTCTAACACTTTTCTGCAGAATGTCAGAATCTAAGAACAATGAACGCTGCATATAGGTTTAGTCTAACAAATTCTTTTCTTTACTTGTTCTGCATATCTGACTTAATACATTTTAAAAAAAATATTTCAGTGAAATAGTTTAGGTAAAAATCAAATACTGATTCTCCGGAAACCCCTAGTGTAGTAAAGCCTTGGTTTATAAGGTCAAAGTGTCAGGACTGTTTCATTAAGAGGAACAATGGATTCATGTGCCTCCCACCTACTAAAATTTCCCTTTTCTTTGTAGCTTAGCTCCAGTCTCCACAGGAACTAGGAGATGATGCATTTTTCCCCACAACCATATCCTGCCTTAAACCATTCCTGTTTGTTATTTAAAGTACGGTATTTGCAGTAGCATGGTCTTGAATGCGCATTCAAGTTCCATTTGGTTTTAAAAACACAAATCTTAATGGAGATGAAAACTGCTAGAATTAGTTTGTTTACTGTGAGATACAGGATATCCACATGGTTTCAGCAAAATAAACTTCTGGAAAATTTAGGTTATTAGTCTTATGCTGTTTGAAGATGTGTTGTATCCCTTTTTCATGTAGTCTTGGTACTGTCCAGACAAAGTTCTATATGCTAACCACTACGTTGCCCTTTGCCAACTCACAGTTGTGTGATGAATCCTTGGGGTGGATTCCTTTTCCATACAATGGAAAAACAGGGGTGTCTGCATTTTTTGAGTCTTGCAAGGTGCATAGCTATAAAAATTATAATGATTATCACCTGCAGTTCAAAATTTACTACCATACCAGAGATTGTTGTTATTGTTGTTGGGTGACTTATGGCAACTCTAAGGTAAAACTATCACAGGGTTTTATTTTGTTTTGTTTTTTGCAGGATTGGTTCTGCGAGAGTTTCCCATTTGCTTTCCTTTTAGGAAGAGAGAGAGTGACTTGCCCAAGGTCACCCAGTGTCTTTCCATGGCCAAGCAAGGATTCAGATCCTGGTCTCCCAGAGTTCTAGACAAACACACAAGTCACTACACCACACTGGCTCTCGCCAGTGATGGTACCATATGTTTTAATCAAGATAAGAAATCCAAGGAACCATATCCTCACACAGTCTAGAAAAAATATGAAAATTGTAGTCCTCCAGAAACTTCAGCTATAACTACTTTGGACAAGTGAATTGTGTGAATATTTTTAAATCCAACATCTAAATTCAATCCAGTTCATTGGAACGGAACAATAACCATTCCAAACTCCAAGGTCAACCAGTGCTTCCCATGTTTTTGATACTTGGTTTACAGTTGCCATTTTTATGCATTAAATCAGAGGTACACATCACATACCCCTCTATGGCTGTGAAGCAGAGAGAAAGAATTAGAGTATGTGTATGAGAGAATGTGGGGTGTAAATTATGTTCTCAGTCAGATCACAGCAGAGGTCAGGCAACTTGTCATTGCAAGATAAATCAGTTAACAAAGCATTCTGGCACCTCTCAGTATCTTTTGCCTACTCAGTCTGGTTTGAGAGACAGGACCCTTATTCCATCCTTATGGGAAGGGTTGTGGTTCAGTGGTAGAACACATGCTTTGCATGCAGAAGGCCCCTAGTGGATTTTCCTCTTAGGAGGACTGGCAGAGGCCCCTGTCTGAAAACCTGGTGCTGCTTCCAGGCACTGTATAGTCAGACCACCTGCCTGATTAATTATTAAGCTGTTTCCCATTTTCCTGGGGAGTCACTATCCCTGCCCATATAGTGAAGGGTGGAGCAGTGTCGTAAAGACCACCCAATGTTGAAAGTGATAGATGTATCCCACATGTCAGATTAATCTTTCACAGCACACTTTAATTCTTCTTGTGCCCTATAAATGCATTCCTCTGCCCACAAATCTGGGGAACCTTTGTCCTAAGTCTGTGGATGTTGCTCCCATGAAAAATTTTGCTAAAAGGAACTGGGGCACTGAGGAAGCATTTGGTGGATTTCATTTTTTTCCCTCCTCCCTGTCCCCTTCTTGCCTCTTTTTATTGTGTCTATGATGCTTATAATAAATAACCAGCTGCCATAAGACATCAGAGCTAGCACTCTTGAATGCTACTGCTGCTGTCATTATGGTTATAACTGCTATATAGCAGAATGACGGAAGCTGTCTCTTTCCAGGGCTAAAATACAGGGATACATTTAATACTTGGCACATTTACATCAAGCACAGTTGCTAGATGTTTGAGGTTATGGTTCCTTCACTTTCTATTTTAACAAAACTTGGGCTGCCAAAGAAAGCACAGGAGAGAGGTTTTCATCTTGTAGCTGTTAAATTCCTCATGTTTCTTCCTTGCCACAGAGCTGCAGGCAGTAAGCAATCCTTTGTGGGCCAGTTTGTATATAATAGCTAGAGGTCATAGCAAATATATGTAAGATGTTAAGTAACACGGGTAGTTCATTTGCCAACTAATTTTGGTCAAGCAGGTTTAGTGGTAGGAATTCACTGGATCTGTTACAGTGCACATCACTGCTTGTTTTATGGAACCTTTTAACATTTTAAGAGAACAACAGGAGGAGGAAGGGGAGCAGAATTAGTAGTTTAGGAAAAGAGGGGAAGAATAGCCCATGGACAAACAAACCATCAGTGACAAGGAAAAATCAAATCCTGGCCCCATTCCTACTACATTTTGATTTGAAGTGTGACACAGGCTATAAAAGCAAATAGCCCGGGCTTTCTTGACACTAGTTTTAAAGTGGTGTTTTTTGGGAAAACACGATTCTGAAGCATTTCCAGTAAGTGGGAATGCTGATCAGAATTGTGGGTTTTTTTGGGGGGGGGAGGGGTATTGATTACAAAATCAATCTTGTGCATTTGCAATCAGTATAATGAAGAAAACGAAAACAGACACACACACACACTTACTCTTGAGGCGTCCTTCCTTCCTTCCTGCCTCTGCCAGGCCTGTGCTGCTCCCCACCGGGGAGGATAGGCTTTTCTTTCCGGCGGGGCTGCTGCTGCTGCTGCTGCCAGGCCCATCAGCCCCGGGAGCAGTACGGGCCCATCAGGTGCCGAAAACAAAAGCCCGTCCTCCCCGGCCGGGAGATATACTGATTTCAAATGCACAAGATTGCAAATGCACAAGATTGCAAATGCACAAGATTGCAAATGCACAAGATTGATTTTGCGATAAATACCCCCCCCCCATTAAAAAAATTCCCCTGCGGGAAGGGGTTGGGGGGTGGTGGTAAAGGCTGTCACCTTACATGGCAGCTTCAGTGGGAACAACAAGCATTCCCGGCTAAGAAAGTGGTTCGAAACAAGGTCCCTTTTCATAGTGTGAACGAGGGGCCTTTTGGAATCGCTTTCCTAAGCAGAGCACAACCCGGTTCCAATGCGGATTTTTCCACAAGTGGGAATGGACCCCCCTGATTCTCTCAGGATGGGGGGGGGGTGAGCACCTTGCAGCCATTCAAATGTTGTTGGACTGCCTTAGCAGCATTGCTAAGAGTGATGGGAAATTTAAAAACAGAAGGAGTACCCACCGCACCTGATGAATATAACAATTAATGATGCCAAAGATGTTTGTGCATGGGTAGGCAGGTCCCATTTCAGATCTAGCCCAAATCTCATTTTCCCCTTGTCTTTCTCAGCACTTGGTCTTCTCCTTCGCTTTCTCTTCATCAGGAAAAGAGTCCCCTTATCTTCATGAAGGGGAAGAAACCATCAAGTAAAGACTAAGGAGATTATCACACCCAGAAATCCTGCTGGGATAGACGCGGGATTGAAAAGTCAAAGACGAGTGTTATCACACACAGCTGTGGCCGGGTGAATGCAATCCATATACAACCTGGATCCCAGCCAGACTTATCCAGAAGCTTTAGGCCTTGCAACCTGGGAGGTGGGGAAAAAGATAGCCCTTGAGGCTGGCCTCAATGATAAACCCTCTTTTTAATATTTGTGGATTAGGAGAGGGATTTTCTGGTTGTTCTTCCTGATGTAGGCTGGCTGGAGAGCAACCCTGCTTTTGGGTTCTTTGTAAGATTCAGGTGTGATCACCCAGGAGATGCTGCAGAGCTGGTCTGGGCAAAAGATCACTGGCTGCAGCTGCTCCCACATTAGGCGACTCCCCCCCTTAGTTGCAGTTCTCTTAAGAAATCAATAAATAGGTAAAGTTAATAAAATGGCTCAATTTCAACCCATGTTTTGGTGTCTGTTTCATTATTGTGTCTTGTCTCATTGTTTCCAGGATTGGTCAGCAAAATGTTATCAGTTAAAATAATATAATAGCTGGAAGGAGGGTGGACTGATTCAGATGCCATGGTAAACCAGAGATACATGCTGCTTAATCTGGAACTGGCCATGCTGGGCCGGGCTGCTTGCAGCAAGAACAACTAAACCGCATGTTGTTTGAATGATGAAAACTCAGTCCACCAGATTAAAAAAAAAAGCCCAAGGAAGTAAATCTAAAACAAATACTGGATTCCTGGTCTGCTTTGTTAGAAAAGAAACAGGCTAAAGAGGGATTCAGCCTGCAGTTGGATGACATGCCAAGTAAATTTAGAATTTTAAATGACAGCCACAGATGCTGGTGAAACAGCAGGAATAAACTCTTCCATAGCCCAAAAAACCCCCAAAAACAATAGATGCTGGCCATGAAAGCCTTGCAACTTCACATAGACACAGTTTGTTTTGCTGCTCCTGCTGCAAGCAGGAGTGAACAGACAACATATACCTGAGCACTGCTTATACCTGATAAGCCAGGGTTTCCATGGACCTCTAGCTTATCATGTCATCTGATCCAAGCCTGCAATCACCAATATGTGTAATGCTAGTGATAAAGAAAATCTGTATTCAAGACACCAGGAAAAAGATCACTAGCATGTAAATATGAAATAGGAAGCATCAAAGGAACTCTTAAATGCACTGCAGAATTTTGGCACATCCAAACTTTTTAAAAATAGGCTTACTACCTAATAGGCTTACTGTTCTGCTTTTTATTAAATGCCTCCCCTTTGTTTTTAGAAAAGAATGAATTTTTATGGCAATTAAGGAGGTAGAAGACCAGTAGGTGAAATGACTGTGGGGAAGTTTTATCATAGTGTACCCAATATTTACCTTTCCACTTTTCCCTCATATTCTATGAACCAAAATGCCATATTACCCCTATCCCACTATCTAATGGAGAGGCTCTTTTATGAGTTCCATCATTTTTAAATACAAAGTTGGCATCTACCTTTTCAAACCTTTTGGTGCTGGCCCTGTGTGCGTCTGTGTGTGATATACCTTTGTAAAAGAGATCAGCCTGATCTGTTAAATCATTACCCTATATATACTTGACTGTAAGTCGACCTCATGTATAAGCTGAGGGCTGGTTTAGGGGCCAAAATCATGGATTTGATATGATCCATGGATAAGTCAAAGGTAAAAATTAGGGGCATGCAACAAAGGATGCAAAGGAAAACAATGCCTAAGAACTTACAAAATCCCAGCAGGCATAACTGTTTGTGCTCACATTAAAACTGGATGGATGAGAGAGTAGAGGGGTAGGGTCAGAGTTTCTAGGACAGATTACACTCTTCCCTTTCACTGGGTTCGTGCGTGTATGTGTGTGTGTGTGAGAGAGAGAGAGAGAGAGAGAGAGAGAGAGTTAAAGTACATTGATATGGGGATAAGTAAATTCAGGTTATTTGGTTCAATTTTGTGGCTAAAATTTCTAGATCTTCTAGACCTTTTTAGATTTAACTGATGCAATTCAGGGTTTTTTATGTTGTTATGTATTTATTCATCTCTGTGTCACAGATACGTCTAATGTTTGTAAGTTTGTATGTTTTGCATGTTTATCCTTGTATAATAAAAATTTAAAAATATATATTTCTAGACCGGTATATGGGAACCTTGGTTGCACAGTGATTAAATGCTGATACTGCAGCCACAATGTTGTGAGTTTAATCCTACAGGGCTCCAGGTTGACTCAGCCTTCCATCCTTTCCTAGGTTGGTAAAATGAGTACCCAGCTTGTTGGAGCAATTGGTTTACAAACTGTAAACTGCTTAGAGATTGCTGAGTTCACTATTAAGTGATATGGAAATGTAAATGCTCTTGCACTTGCTTTATATAGTAGATCAAGGACCTATGCATCTGGCAGATTTGGCAGTTTTATTGTCATTTTAATTTTACATTGAACATTATTGTTTATAAATTCTAGATCATTGAAACAGAGGCCTGTACCTTCACAGGTCCATGTAGTGGGAACACATGAGAGGGTCTTGTTAGTGGCTGCTCCCAGGATCAGAGAGTCTAGACAGGTTCTTATCTTATCTTCAAGGTACTAAAGCCTTTTTTCTTTTTAATTCCAGGCTATTGAGAATTGATTTTTTCAGAGGAAATCTGTGTTGTATAATGTATTGGACTTCTATTTCTTCTTGGATTTTTGTTTTAACTCATTTTAATTGTATGATGATTTAATTGCTTTTCACCTTTTGCATGCTGTTAATTTTTAACTATGTTTGCTTTTACTGTTGTAAGGTGATTTGAGTCCCAAATTGGAGAAAAGGTGGGAAATAAATAATAATAACAAAAATTTTTTTTAAAGCTACATATCAATTGAGTGAGAGTGAGTAAGTGAATGAACGGATAAGTCAATGAATGAATCAGTTTTAAAAAGCATTGAAAATAACAGCTAAAGACAGGCATTTGCTCTGCACATTCCTCCCACTGTTTCCCTCTCTGTTCCCATCATCACTTGCCCTTAGTGGAATGACAAATGATGCCTTGACTTCTATTGACTGAGAAGAGACCACCAGGGTCAGTAGCAAGGAGATTCGGTGAGGCCAGCCATCCAGGAGAAGCCAGTCACACCTCATTAGTACGCATGCAGGTAGTGGAGGTTTGAGATTTGTTTCAGGCCCTGTTGCAAAAGGTGCCCTGACAGCTTGAGTTATGTTGACAGGTTCCCCTCAAAGGAAAGGAGTGTGTCACGCAGGAGAGATGAAACATGTTTCACTGTCACCTACCACACAGAATAAATGGATGGCCTAGAATCTTTCCATCAGCGACATTCCCATCTGGGGAGGTGGGGGAGGGAAAAAGAGAGTTGAGTTTGATGTTATAAATCACCATAATTTGTTACAATTTCCAAAGACAAATATGACAGGGTGGAATTACCTTGCGATGCTGAGACAGTCATTTGCAGAAGCCATAAAGTGCCAGTATAAATCTAAGGACGTGATATATTTAATCTGAAGAAACAGAATACGATATTCCCCTCACTGTATTGTGTTTACAAAGAATTTAGCTGTGCTGATCTTGTGTTATTGCAAGTTACTTCTTCTGTTTTATTCTTCCAAATAGAGATGGCTCTCACGTGAGCTTTATATGAGCTTTTAGAAAGAATTCTTTTAGTGGAAGGGAAGAAACTAAAGCCCACGCATGATGTCATCAGCACAGTATATCTGGTTGTTGTTATCAAAGACATATATCTCTATGCACATTAATATTGCTTCCAGAAGGAGGAGTAGGACTCACAAGGTAGGTAAGTATTTTCTAATGAAAGGGTGCTTATATAATCAGGCATTTGTTTTATTTTTAAATTTCTATGCTTCTTTTCTGCCCTCAGACAGACACCCAAGGCAGCCCAGAACAATGGAATATAATTTGCAATTAAAACAAGTAAAATGCTTGCTTTCCTCCTTCAAAACTTTGCAAAAATAGCTAGTAGTTAAAGTAACTAGAATACTATTATTATATGCTTTGGCCAATGTAAGTAGATGACAAAATTGAGGGAGAGAGAAAACTGAAAAAAATTGTTAACCAAATTGTATTTGGTTATTGGATCTGGATTTAGTCATACTGAAAGTATGCCCAGTGAAATAGTCTTGACTAATGTAAGTCTCATTTTTACTCATGTGGGTAAATACAAACTTAATATTCTGTTTCATCAGTTTAAAAACCCTGTTAAACTGCCTGATCCCAAATGATTGCCAAAATATATAGGACCATATATTTCACATTTGCACAATCATAATGTCTGTGTCTGAACATATTTTGTACAACTCTTTGCACTGACCTGGTGAAATCCATTCCAATCTGTGTCCTTACCCAGGGAGAGGGAAAAGCTGGGTTGGGAGCCCTTCCTTCCATTTTTTTAAATGGTACAGCAAATCAAAGAGGCTTGAAGATGCTGGGAGAGAAGTGCTGCTGCCTTTCTACATACCAAGTGAAACTATGACTGCGTCTCTCTGTAGGTCTCCCAGGATGGAAAATGGTCCCCTGGAACTTCCCCACCCAGATGCAAAGAAATATGAAATTCAGAGAAATAAAGTTGTTCCAAACAGTTACATAATTACTAACCAGTTGAACATATTACTCCTAAAATCATGTGCCTTCTACATCTCACAGTAATTTTAAGAGTGAAAAAAGAAGCCAGCATGGATTTGAAAGTTTGATTCCACATCAATGGCAGCCTCCTCTCTAGCCTTAGATTATCAACTTCTCTAAATCCTCATTTTGGTGTTGGGAAATAGATTTTGGTGTTTTCAAGAGCAAGATTATCTTGCCATTCTATGCTGCACTGGATAAATCAAACTGCAGTAATGCAATGTTATATTCTGAAACATTCCTCCATCTACATGCAAAATCAGGCAGAAGGCCTCCTGATTCTCATAGCTGGAATTCCTGATATGTTTATTCTGCTGCCTGGGAGGAGAACAGGAGGTATTTTAAACCTGACGATGCAACAGTACTTTCAGCAGATGCTAACAAGAAAAGTGCAGGTGTTTCCTTCCTTTCTCCATCCACCTCTCTGCAGGGAGCACCTTGTTTCATTCTTTAGAAAGTTGCTATTCACAGAGCATAGCATCAGTGTCAGGCCAGCTGCCAGCAGTTAACTCCACAATTGTCTTGCCTTTTTCTTCATCTTCTTTTTCATGGGCTACAATAAACCCTCATTCTTGTCAAAAGGAATTGTAGCAGAAATCAGAATGACAACAAATTAGTGCTCTTCACAGCCCCAAAAATGAATTTTGTACTTGTTTATTTTGAGAGAATATATTACAGGGTACCTAGCAAAATTGGACAAGAACCAAGAAACTGTTGAGGATTGGTGAAAATCAAAAAATGCATAGAGTGAGGGGAGAATTTGTAGGCTATCTAGTTTAGACCCCCTGTTTGGTGTAAAAAAAAAACACCTTTTTGTTATTTATTTATTTAACACTGACAATTTAATTTTCAGCCAACACCCAGATAATATATATTCAAGTGCATTCAAAAAGAAAAATAAAAGTTTAAATTAAAAAGCAGAGAGAGGAAGGATAAAGGGGAGGGGTAAAACACAACCTGTTGGATATATCACTCCACCACTTTGAGTAGCACTGCTCTACTTCACATAATGGTGTTTGTAATGTTACTCTTTGGGGTTGTAATATGTGATATAAACAACACATATAAAATATAGTAGGGCTCTGACACCCCCTCCATTCCTAACTGTAGTGACAAGAGAAATAAAAAAGAAATATATTATTTTACCTTTACAAAACCAAGTAAATGGTCCTACCCGAATTACTAACATCCATAACCACCAATTATTATATTGTTAGGGTGTTTTATTGCTCAAGCCAATAAACAGTTTCCAGTCTTTCCAAAAATCTTCAATTGGCCTATCCTTTAGAATTCATCTTAGGCCACAATCAATATGTTTGTAATTTAAGCAATCTAATTTGCTGTTCTTGGATAATGGAAACAAGTCATTGTCCTTTTCTGTTTGATCACCCTTAAAATATTTCAACTGTGCCCCCGTCAGTCTTCTGTTTTCCAGTTTAGCATACCCAGTTTCTTCATCCTGCCCTCATGGGACTTGTTTGTTATGTTTTTGCTCATCCTTCTAACCCTATTCAAGTTTGGGTGCATCCATCTTGAAGTGTAATGCCCAGAAGAATACAAAGCACTCTAAATGAGGACTCTCTAGTATATAATACAATAGAGAATTCTCATTTAGAGCACTTTGTACAGTCTATAAATAGTTTTCATAATGATGGCTCTTGATGGTAAATACTGTATTATACACTAGAGAATCCTCATTTAGAGCATTCTTTACAATTCTGCCCTGGTGGCACAGTGGTTACATGCCTGTACTCCAGCCACTCACTCGAAACAAGTTCAATACCAGCAAAAGGGCTCAAGCTCAACTCAGGCTTGCATCCATCTGAGGTCACTAAAATGAGTACCCAGATTGTTGGGGGCAAGTAGCTTACAGTTGTAAACCGCTTAGACACTGCTTAGGCAGTATGAAGTGGTATATAAATGAAGCTGTTTGTTTGTATTGCACTTCAAGATGGACCCAAACTTGAATGGGTTTAGAAACGTGTCTTTTTCTGATCACACACACACACACACATTTTTTTTTATTTTTTTTTCTTCTTTTTCCTGGGTCTTCACATCTCTAGCCCCAATAGGGCTGGTGAGGCTTACAGTAAGCAGAGGGGTTATTGTATGCAGAACCAGGCATGTCAAGTTTTCTTTGCCCTTCATCCCTTGCAAAGACTTTAGGTATATGTAAGGAAGTAATTAAATCACAGAGCATCTATTGAATCTGAAAAGTAATGTATAATTTTGGTTCTGAAGGATTACATGATGATACATGTTGTTCTGTATTGGAAGAAAAGATGTGTAGCATCCAGCCCAATCTCCAATTAGTCACCCAATGGTTAAAACAATGGTTAAGATGAACTCATTTCACATTAAATAGGTAAGTCATTTCACAGAGAGAGATCACAACTGCATACAAAAATTTTGATCTGATCCCCACAATACACTATTCATCCATATTTCTCAGGTCGACAATGGGAACCCACTACACATAAATGACAAACCAAAGAAACTTACCTTAAATGCCATTACTTCACAGAAAATGGTTTTTGCAGGTGGCCTGACACACATACCAGTAACCCCAGTCCATTCTCTATGAACTCAATATTGGCCATACCACAGCAGGAAACAACTGTTCCAAAAACCCACACCGAGACAAGTTAATGTTAAGATCACTAGAAGGGTCAAGTCAAGAGTCAGAGGGTCAGATGCATAGAACACCACTAAACCATTTCTTTGACCCATTTTTTCTCAGTCTAATGTAGTGACCCACTGCATAGAAAGGACAAACTGAGTCAAGGACATTAAGATCATCAGAGGTACAAAGCAAAAGCTTGAAGGATGGATATGACTTATAGTACAGTTCCACAAATGCACTCCTTTGACCCACATTTTTCTGGTGCACAGCAGGAATCCATTGCATAGAAGGGGCTTGCTGACTCAAGTCATTAAGAGTGCAAAGCAAATGTTTGAAGTGATGGGTTATCGGAATAATTCAGCCTATAATAGAAGAAAAATCAGTTCCTTTGAATGTCCCAGCAACAATCCTTATTGCACAGAAAAGTAAGGCTAAGTCAAACAGGACAAAAAAATGTATTTTTAAAACGGTATTAAAAACTGGGTGGAAAAATTTCCTTGGTATTTACTTGGCATACTTTGCATCATAATTAGTTCTATACTTGGTATACTTTGTATACTTTGCATCGTAATAAGCTATGGCCAAAGTATACCAGATATTTTTAAAAATAAAAATAAGGTTAAAAAAAAATAAGAACATAGAGAAGATACAAATAACTGGGGTTAGGACCTTCAAACATTCCCAATATTCCCATCCATCATATCACTTATATGGAGTTGCTGTAAATTGGGCCAAGGGTCCTCTGCATACAATACTTTTATTTTATTTTATTTTATTTTTATCCTGCCTTTCTCACATCTTTCTCCCAAAGTGGGACCCAAAACATGACTATCCTCCCATTTTCTGGTGACCAGAAATGAGTTCTGTGCATGCTTAGCCTGCCATCCAAGTATTATCTTTTGATAGGTGGCTTCAAGGTGCCTGGCTCTTTTTTTCGATGGCTTTTTATTTGGAAACTTGTGTGGACTGGATAGACCTTCAAATAGGAAACAGGTTACATGTCCTCTGTAAGACCTCCAAATAGGGGCTTCTCCTCTGTACAACAACACATATAGCAATGCCATGATTAAGACTTATAAAATCATATTTACAGTGCTGGATCACGGGTGGGCTCCATGCCCCTGTTCTGCTGTGATTGGCATCACATCTCATCTATGGTGGCCAAATTCATATTGGAAACCTTTTGAAACTAATCCTGTCAAAAATGCATAGACCTATCCACAAAGCTTTGAGATATTCCTAAAACTAGAAAGTATTTTTGTGTCTCACTTTAGGTGACAAACAGCAGAGTTTTGACCAGGTAATTCCAGCCTAAGTCTGAAATTAGAAAGTACATGCAAACAGGTTCCACTTTGGCTGCCCTTAGTTGTAACTTGGCTTCCCTCTTAATTTTCTTCGCCACTCAGTGCTGACCCCTTGATCTTGTTTTGATTTTGATCCCACCTGCTTTGACACACCTTTTCTTCTCAGGGACTTGTGGAGGACATTTTTTAACTCTATAGGAGGCAGCAGTAATCACCAAGTGGGAGCCTGCCTGAGGTGAGACACAGTTCTTAATGGAAGGCACTGAGGAAAGAGGAGGCTTTATCTAACACAAAATGCAACTCTTTGTCAGCTAGCCAGCCCACTGCTGTGCAAACCATTAACACTGCCATTCCCACCTCTCCACCCCTCAGGACTCAAACAACCTTTAGTTCAGTGTTTTCATTTTGGAAGAGTCTTCGGTATTTTTAAACTACCAGTAAATATAGAGAGAGCAAACCTGCACACTTCCCTCTCCTTCACCTTTTGGAAGCTGTTACTAAACAGTGTAAAGCTTCTACCACTCTGGAAATGGTTTAGGGGCAATGTCAACAAGGAGGAGAGGGAGCTGTGAGAGGAACCTGAGAAAAGTACAGGAAATGCTGCAAGCTTTTTCAAGCCTGTCAGAATTAGAAATCTTTATATTTGTTGCAGGTAGGTTGATGCTTATTTGAAAGGTGGGGAAGACAAAAGGGAGGGAGGAAAGAAGGAAAAACAAAGCACTGGCTCTCTTTACTTACTTTTTAGTTATTTGGGCTATCCCAGTACCCCAATTCATGATTTAAAGTGATTACCAAATCTTCATGTCTGCAGGTCTTTAGGGAACATATTCAAATCCCTTGAATTATTTTTTAAATAATAATTTGGTTTCTGAAAAAGAGCAGGCCTGAATTCGTGGGTACCTGGAACTAAATATAGAGAGAAAGGTGTAATTCACTTCATTTCATGACTCATATCATTTTAGAAAGGCAAAGGGCATAACACATTACAAATATGTGTTGGATTCTGGTCCATTTAACTATCACTGTGCACAGTATCCTTTGAAGGAATAACCTTAGTAGGCATCATGGTGAGATTTTTTTGCTCAGTCAAAAAAAACAGTCAACATTGTAGGGAAGCAAGTGTGTCCATTTACCATCTAAATAGTCCATCTTCCCCTTCCCTCCACCACATACACATGGTTGGAGGCCAGTAGTTACTTGAAAAGTAGCTTCATACCACTAAGAACATGCTGCAAAATGCAGCTATCTATACATTTCTTTTTAAAAAAATTAAGTTTTTATAACACAATTAAAAAGACAGATACAATATATACCCCTACATATAATGCATGAACACACACACACAAAAAAAAAAACAAATATACAAACAAACACATAAGCTTCTTGTATTATTTACGTTTTTGTTATACTTCCTTATCTTCAAATACATTCCTGCATGAAAGTTAACTCCATATATACCAAAAAAAAAAAAAAAATCTTCCAGAGAAAAGAAGGTTCAGATGGGAGCAATTCAGGAGAATAATGTGAAGGATCCACTCCTCTGAGATCCTCCTCCTCCTGCCAGGCTCTTGAGATCATCTTCAGAGGCTCTTCTCCAGGTGTCCTGTTGTAAATCAGATAGCTATTCTTTTCAGTGGTGATCTAACTAAGCCTTTGAAATATTATTTTTTTTAAAAAATAAATAAATCTCATTATTCCCTCCAACCATGATCAGTTAAACAATGTGCTGACCCTTTGAAAGGCATGTTCCATGTGCCTGGCTCCCCACTCTTTTTATCCTTACCACAACTTTGTGAGTTCAGTTAAGCTGAAAGAGAATGACTGGATGAATCACATCTATACAGCTTCATAGCTCAGTGAGAGGTTCAGCATGGATTTCCCTAGTCCTGTCCATACCACATTGCCCCTCAGGTCTTCTTGACATATATCCCAACAAATAGACTTCAGCCATTTCTCCTGGGAGAATTATTCTGCACTCCAGTAGATCTGCCCATTAGCAAGCACTCATGATATTCAGCATACTTTATCATGGATCATTACATCTTACTTTCGGTGCATGTGCCAGGACGCTCCATCCCTTGGTAACAAGATATTCATTCTGAAAATAATTCCATTTAGCTCCTCACTCAAACAATAAATCTCAATTGCCTAGCATCTTAAGCAACAGAATTGTTTGCATTATAACACTTCAGAAGCATAATTTGCAGTGTATGAAATGGTGGTGCATGGTAGGAGGGGAGAGAGAGTCTATATTGGATTCAATACAGTGCTATCCTTGAGAAGTGAACGCTGTGAAGGCATTGATATATAATGTGGGTGATAAAGATTGGGAGTTGATGTATTTGTGAGGTAAGGCAGAGGTGTATATCAAAACTAGAGGGAGAGCTTTGCCATAAATAAAGATGGCATGTATTTGTGTGGTAAACCTAAGGGAAAGGAGGAATAATCTACAGTTGGGCAGTTAGAAAAAGAAGTGTTCAGAAGAGAAATCAAATTAAAATCCCATGCCTCCCAAGCAGCTACACTATGAGTAGCTGAAGTGCAAGCTTCTTTCTCTATAGCGAGGAAGGGTGGCTGTAAACTTAGGCTGCCTACTTATGCATTATGAAAAAAGGAACAAAATGCAGCACTCTCCGCTCCCAAAAAAGGACACACAAAAGCATGGGTATTCATAAAATTTGAATACGGGAATGTTTATATATATAGATGCACAATTCAAAATAATGATTATAAATAAAATAGGAATACAACTGAGAAGACTGTTACCCAGGTGATTTGTATGCCTGCTCAATCTGCTGCCCTGGTGATAGATGTGGATAGGCAGCTTCAAGGCTCTTGCTCTTTCATCTCTTAGGGTTTTTTGTTTTTTTTTTAATATTTAAGCCAGACATGGACTGGACCACCCTTCAAACAGAAGATTCAGAGAGAGAAAAGATTGCCATTTCATAGCCCTTCAAATGGAGGACAGTCCCCTATAAAGCCGCTCTCTTTGGATTAGTAAACCAGTCAGAAATCAACCCATAAATTAGCCTCCTTGTTCAGTGCCAGACTAGTCCTCTGTTACTACAATTCTGCTGACCCTTTCCTAAGCCTGTTCTCCAGGATATTCATCTGTTTAAATTAGGTGGACAAACACATGAGGATGGATGGCAATTTAAAAAAACAAAAACAACCCACCAACAACAAGCTGCACACCCATTTCATAAGGCCAAAATATGTTGTTTTTCTTCCATTTCTCCTTCACAATGACAGCCAGAAATGATGTTGTATCACTTCCTATTGCCATTTTGTAGGAGAAACAGGATGAAAGGTGATTAAAATGGTGGGTGAGGGGCCTTTGAGGAGGCATTGGGTGTAGTTGGCAGGGGATTTGTGTCTCTCAAAAGGTGCCATTTTTAAATGGGGAGGCTCTGAATGCTTTGAGGAATTGGCAAGTGATCCAAGGGCTGCAAAAGTGGGATACAGGGCTGCATGCGGTCCTGAAGCTACCCTGGCTTAAACCGAGCTGTGACAGTTTAATTTAGGTGGTTTCTACATGGCGCCTTCTCCTTTTTGGTGTGGAGTTCATGGAGCAGAAAAAACTTTCTGGAGAATTTTGCTCTTTTGTTACATCTGCACAGAATACCTAAAATGACAGGCTAATAATTCCTTCCTTTTAGGTGTAGTAAAGAATATGCAGTGGATTTCAGTGAGGAACTGAGAAAATACTTTACTCTGAAAAATTTGGGTTGAATCCCTGAGTATTTGTTGTGCAGAATTAAACTTGGCACCTCCCCCCTACTTTGGGACTTCTCGAGGGAGTTTATCACATGGGAGGAATTTCTCTCACTTGCGAATGGAGCCAATTCACAATTACGTGTGAATGTAATTGTTTATGTGAAATCTGATTGTGTTTGGAATGCGTTCAGAATGACTTCCCATTTCCCGAAAATTACCCCCCCCCCATTGCCCGAAATTGCGTGAGATACTCTAATACGCAATTATGTGAAACCCCATGATTGTGTTCGGAATGACTTCCCATTGCCCGAAATTGCATGAGATACACTCATACACAATAATGTGAAACCCCATCATTCTATTTGGATTGCCATTGCATTATACCCCCAAATTCCGTCAAATGATAAACTCCATGGATGCATCCACACTGGAGAAATAACCCGGTTTGGCACTGCTTTAATTGCCTTGGCTCAAGGCTATGAGATTCTGGCAGCTGGAGTTTGTTGTGAGCCCAGAATGGAGCAGAGCTCCACTCTGGACACCACAACAAACTCCAACTCCCAGAATCCCATAGCCTTGAGCCAAGGCAATTAAAGCAGTGCCAAACTGGGCTATTTCTCCAGAGTGGATGCAGCCCATGATTAACAGTGGTATAGCAAGCTGGTATAACCTATATACCATACTGGGTATTGTGATATTCATACAGTGAGTAGCTCCATTTATTGTGTTTGGCTGGTGCACGTGGGGTTGGGTTTAGGTTGATGAAATTTGTTTCTTTTGAAGAATTTTCCAAAATCCACACCGTTCTTATTTGGAACAGAAAGAATATGAGGCTTTTAAAAAATGGCCAGGAGAAAGCAAAACACCTTTTCGACCCATAATTCTGGTACAAACGTTGGAATTCTGTCACAGTTTTGTTGGGTTGCATTCCCTCACTCACTATCAGTTTTATTATTTTATACTAAAACATTTAATACCTTCTAGAAGAAAAATCAATAAAGTGTTTCCTTTTCTGTGCTGTAAACTTAAAACTCATTTAATAGTCATTCTTCCTCCCTAAGAAACTTACCGTCCTTTCACACTATTATTAACCTTTATTTATATAGCGCTGTAAATTTACGTGATTCCACTTTAACTGCCATGGCTGCCTTCTGTGTATTCCTGGAATTTGTAGTTTGGGAGAGCCTAGCACATTCTCTCTGAAAATCCTAAATGCTCCCTCTCTCCAACCCCTCCTCCCCAAAACTGAAAATCCCAAGATGCCACAAGATGGAACTATGATAAAGTGGAATCATAGTGGTGTCATTGCATATTGTGAAGGGTACCTTTGAGAAAGGAACTAGGGATCTCTGCAGAATTCTTGCCCCATCTCTAAACTACAGTCCCCTAGACAGATGGGTTGAGAGAAGGTTTGTAATGTTGATATTACCTGTAACATACATATTTCATATTGGTTTAAAGATAAAATCTTTATCCCTATTCTTGAGACGAAGGGGTCCAAGAAACTCAATAGTCTATCCTATGTGTTATGTCACTGGTGAAGTCCTCATCCATGATGCCATTAAAACAAAG
Organism: Urosaurus nigricauda; assembly: GCA_034509955.1. NCBI lineage: Eukaryota > Metazoa > Chordata > Lepidosauria > Squamata > Phrynosomatidae > Urosaurus > Urosaurus nigricauda. The sequence continues at coordinate 113,147,806 of JAOEGL010000006.1, forward strand.
CACTCAAAAGTTTTTTGTAGGGCTTTTGGGCTATGTGGCCATGTTCTAGAAGAGTTCCTTTCTGATGTTTCACCAGTGTCTTTCTTTGAAGATGCCAGCCACAGATGCTGGCAAAACGTCAGAAAGGAACTCTTCTAGAACATGGCCACATAGCCCAAAAGCCCTACAAAAAAACTATGGATGCTGGCCATGAAAGCCTTCGGCTCCACAAAGCACCCAAAAGCAGAATATTGCAATGATAAAATATTCTCAACCAGCATTTTCTCCTTCCTTCAACTTCTGTGTGGTTCTTGTCTTCAAACCTGTGAAGGTTCTTCAAAACTTTTCTGACTTATAGTAACTCAAAGGTGAAGCCACTGTGGGGTTTTCTTAGCATGATTTATTCAGTTAAGGTTTGCCTTTGAGGCAATATGATTTAACAAAGTTCACCCAGTGAGGTTTCCCGAGTGGAGATTCAAACCCTGGTCTCCAGAGTCTTAAAAAATTTCTGTAGAATAGTTTTAAATTGGTGTCCCATTACTTTAAGACTATTGTTTGCAGCTCCATTGTCCTATCGTGCCATACACAGCTAAAACTAATGTCTTGCTAACTCTACATATGGATTTAATGTATACATACTCATATTGCTGACAACGGAACCATGTTTTCCCCATGGAATAATGAAGGATAAATGACTGCTCTAAAAGAGGATTAAAAGTGCTTAGGAAGAGATAGTACAAAAAAGAAAAGGATGATGAAGAAGATTGCTTCAAGTATTAATTTGGAGCAATAATGAAATGAGTACTATTACTCATTTATATAGTGTTTTAAATGTGTAAAATGCTTGACACCATTTATCATGTTCATCTTCTTAATGACACCTGTGAGGGCAAAAAAACTGTTGCTCCATTTTGTGGTAAGATTTAGGGTTAGAAGAGAGGAGAGAGAGAGAAGGGGGAGAGATGATCACAGGTAACATTGCAAATACAATATAATTATATTGCTGTTGTAGTTTACTGTTATTTGTAATGTGATATTTATTGTTATTGTTTTAAATTGTTGGTTTTAATTTTATAATTGATTTAATAACTTTTTAAGGGGGAGAGGGAAGTAAACTTTGATATATTATGTACTGGAAGTTTTATTATTGTTAGCCACCCGATTGTTCTCAAAGGGGCGGGATATAAATAAATTTTTTTTTATTATTATTATTATTATTATTATTATTATTTGTAATCCAGCTCTTGAAATGATTTTAGTCACTCCACAGAATTCAAAATGCCATAAAAATATGTTAATGTAATTACAACCAGTTGAGTAAATTTGTTTCACACAAAAGCATCACCATGTGGAAATGTGTGTCTTCAAAGATATAGCCGTGTTAAGTCTGAAATTATTGATTATTGTGGCACTAGAACTCTCTGATAGAGAAGGCTAAATGTCTCACATAACTATAGTTCTCAGAATTCCCTAGCATTGAGCCAGGGCAGTTAAAGTAATCTGAAACTGGATTATTTCTGCAGTGTGTTTTGGACCTAGATGGTCTTTGGGGCAATTTTCAACCCTGCAAAGCTGCATCTTTTATATAAGTCTGCATATTTAGCTCAGCCAGTTTGTATGCCTACAAACAGCTTCTGAAATGCTAAAATGTGGAAGGCTCCTATAAATTTACCCTAGGGTGGTCATGTAACACAGTTGAGAATACTAATTAGTAGGTAAATTAGATACCTTTATCTTCTCCTTTTAGAAGCAGCAGATATAAATTTGCAATTATCCCCTTAGGCCTACAGAATGTCATTTCATTAATTTTAGGGTGGTGAGAAAGAGTAGATTGAACATGAGTAGAAATAACTTCATGGGTGTATCATGAACAAGGAATCTATTGAGCAGCCTTTTAACCTCCCAACAAATCAAAACCTGTAGCTGACAATTCAGATACCGTAATATAAACACTTTATCAGCCATGTGCTTCAGCATTAGCGGAGATACTGTACATGGCAAGTTCCTAATTTTCACACTGACAGCTAAACAATATCATGTGCTTGGCAATATCATTCATTCCCTTATTGCGGGAAATGTTCTTTAGATATTTTCAAGAAGCAAGAATGAGTTGAATGTTTTATCTCTCCCTTGAAGATATATGTCAAGCTTTAGATGGCCGTTTAAGAGAAGCAGTGGCTGTGGATAAGTAAGAGCAGGAAGCAGGTATAGAATCCTATTTCTGTCAAACCTTTTAAGCTGACGCCTTTTATTAGTTAAGAAAGCTTGGCTATAATTCTTTTTTTCCTCTGCTGGAAAGGTGGGAATATTGAAAACTCTTAGGCCCAGCAGTAAAATGTTCTGTCTCAAAAAAATTTTGCCTAACACAGAAATGTTGAACTACATTTTGATAATTATGGGCCTATTGCCAAAAAAAAAAAAAAATCCCATCAACTACACTATGGAAATAAAGCACTTTAACTGTAACAGCTCCATCCTGTAGAATCCTGGGATTTGTAGTCTGATGATGTATTAATCTGGACATGTCAGAGTGATCTGGTGCCTTGTCAAACTATAAATCCCAGGAGTCTGTAGGACAGAGTGATGGTGGTTAAAGTGTATCAAATTGCTTTATTTCTGCAGTGTGGATACACCCTATGTCAGCTGTTCCCCCTTATACCATGAAGTCATTCATTTCCTCGTGCCCATTGGATGTTACTGGTTGCCACAAGTGGGAAGATACTGCGATGTCAGGAGATGTTACATATTTTAATGTTATGTTTTATTATAATCTGTTCTTCTAAAACATGGTGGGAAATAATCTAGCCATACCAGATGATCTCCATAAATCAAGATGGGGAAAATATAACCCACTTTCCCCCCTGTTAGTCTCCCAACCCCCAGTTTTTAAGGGAAGGGGGAATTTCAACAAGTGTTATCTGTCATGCAAACTTCACCTGATTTTTTTTTTCTTTTTCACAAACATTAAATGTACAAGAGCACATTTCTATTTCTGATCTGGCAACCATAGGTATGACTGCCATGAGAATTGGGACAAAACTGGCCCTAAGCAGTTGCCCACAACTGCCTTAAAATTTTAAAAGATAAAATTCTAAGTCAAAAAAAGTTGAATGGTGAAGGGAAAGGGCTGGCATGCACAAAAAGAAAACAGTTTCTTGTACTGTTTCATGGCTATATGATGCCACTGTATAGCATACAGGTTGGGTCTCCCTTAACTGGAATTCCAATACTCAAAAGATTCCAAAATTCAAAATTGTCCACATTGATGGCTGAGAATCTTGGCTTTCTGATGGTTCAGTGTACACAAACTTAGTTTCATGCACAAAATTATTAAAAATATTATGTACAAAATTACCTTCAGGCTATCTATATAAGCTATGTACAAAACATTAATGAATTTCATGTTTAGACTTGGGTCCTATCTCCAAGATACTTTATTAGGTATATGTAAATATTCCAAAATCTGAAAAAATCTGAAATCCCAAACACTTCTGGTCCCAAGCATTTCAGATAAGGGAAACTCAATCTGTATTCTGAACACAGTTATTGGCTGTATATTCAATGCTTTCAGGAAAGACACAAGTGGCAATTCCAGCCCCCTAAACACATTGCTAGTGACACAAGAGTTGTCCCTATACTATCCTCCCATCCTGTTTGAGATCATAAATATTCCAGTTACATAAGTGAAAACAATTACTTGGGTCGTTTCCACCCAGTTGGCACCCAGGCTCCCAGCTGGATATTGATTAGATAGGAAACAGCCACATAACTGTCTCCATCCATATGCCTGGGTGGAATATACAAACATGCATCATCACTGAAGTAGAATCAGCTTGGAAGAGCAACTCCTTCCTACATGCTTGGCTGTTTGTGCCAAGGAGACCTCTGAATAATAGAAACATGGGTATTAGTGCCTCAGGAGAAGATTCTGCAACATTCTGCAATAAATGTCAAGTTGCTTCATATTAAGGCTGTGCAACTGATTCAGTCAAATCCCAAACCAAAAAGATCTCATTCAGACTGATTTGGACTGTAAGTTTTCTAACTGATAGCTGTAGCTTCCAGTCAGGAGAGACAGTGTCACCAACAATTCCAACTGTAGTGCTTCCTGGAAAGGATTGCATGAAATCACTGCAGTTATGTGTTACATTTTCTCCTTCTCTTCCTCCTTGTTTCATTAGGGTAGTAACCAGACTGTGGCCATTAGAGCTGTGTGTTTGTGGAGTGAGGTGAAGCTACCGTAGATCTTTTTTAGTCAGCAACTGAGTTTCAGTTTATTCTAGGTTTTCTTCTCTACTTCTTCACTCTACCCATTCTTTTGTTAACAGGACTTTGTAAATTAACTTTCAATTTTTAGTTTATTTTTAATCCCAACTGAGTTACCTAGCTCCGGTTTTCCAAGGTTACTTTTAAATATATATATATATATATATATATATATATTGATTCCAGTGCATTACACATGCATTTGCATATTCATATATTCTATGTATTACATTCAATAGGATGTGCATTGAAATGTCCACCCAAATGCAAAACCAACCCACATTCTGATATAGCTAATTGTGCAATTGTGGACAACTAGAGCTGGATAAATGGCCATTCAATGCACAACTAATAGACAGATGACCATCCCAGGTACCATATTCTGACTGATATGTGCAATGACCTGAATCAGATTGAAAGCCTTCCAAAATGGAAGTGAAACTATTAAAAGAATAAAATTAATAGAACTGATATTAATTAGACTGGAGAGAGTCAGCATAGTGTAGTGGTTTGAACATTGGACTATAACTCTGGAGATCAGGATTTGATTCCCAGCTTGAGCATAAAAACTCACTGGGTGACGTTGAGCGAGTCACACTCTCTTATCCTCAGAGTATGGCAATAGCAAACACCCTTTGAAGAAACTTTTCAAGAAAACCCTATGATAGGTTCACCTTGGGGTTGCTGAATGTAAAACATGGCTTTTGGACATGCAACAACAATACTACTATAAAGATCACTTGGTTTCCACAGTGTACTCTTGATGCAGCTGATTGTGTCCAACTCTGCACAAAAAGAGCTGGATAAATGACCATCTAATTGTATCACCCATCTATTTTCTGACTGCTGTGTGCAATGGTGCAGAATGATGAGACCAGACTGAAGGGCTTGCAATGCAAAAATGAAACTACAGTGAGCCCTTGGTATTTGCTGGGGTTTGGTTCCAGGAGCCCCTGTGGATGCCAAAAATCCATGGATGTTCAAGTCCCATTAAATACAGTGGCATAATAAAATGGTGTTCCTTATATAAAAATGGCAAAATCTGGGTTTGCTTTTGGAATTTATATTTTTAAAATATATTTTCAAGCTGTGGATGGTTGAATCTGTTGATAAAGAACCCATGGATATGGAAGGCCAGCTGTACAGGGATAGAACAAATTCAGTAGAACTTGTATGCAGATCATCTGGTTTCATAGAATGCAGTATGCAGTATGCAGATCATCTGGTTTCATAGAATCATAAGTTTCTATAGTGGACTTTTGGTGACTTGCAGCTGAAGGCATAAATGTAATTTTGTTTAAAGTGTTACATTGGGCATGATAGGAAAACTGTATCTCAGATTCTAGATGTTTGGCTCATGGTTCTTAAGTGAAGTTCTTAAGCAATTAATACCTTTGTGTGATCAAGCCCTTACATTCATAAAAATAGGTCTGTGAAGGTAACTATAGATGTATAAAGTAATCCATCAAGCACCAATATTGCAGAGCCTCCATCCATTTTCATTGGGTTCCGTTTGCAAAAGAATCTGTACAGTCCCTATGGAAATGATTGTTTACCTGGCTGCAGTGCTTGATGGATGGGATCTGTGATGTCCTATCTGTCTAGAGGCAAAGGTTGGGGGTGATTGTCAACGAAAGAGGAAGAAAAAGTAGATCACCTCCTTCTCCCTCCTCAGTGTGCTAAGGGAATATACACTGGCTTTATGGAATCACTAGAGCAAGTTGTAAATGATGTATGAAATGAAAAATCTTTGTCCATTGCACACAGAGAATTTGACAGCGCAATGCATTCTCAGTGGCCCTGTCCTATCTGTTGCACTAATCAAATAAGACAGGATCGGGGGGAATAAATTCAGTAAACAGAAGAAAAGGAATAGTAAGCCACCAACATCAAAGGTGTTACACAGAAGGAACTAAATGTTTGCTCATGCATTCATGTTCCTCACTTGTTGCTCAATGATCTAGCAGCTCCCAGCAAAATGTGCATGGCTTCCTCTGAAAAGTCCTTGTCCAAAATTGGGTAATGATATGAAAAATATGTCTATGTTGTTTCATCATGGATAATTTTGGCCCACACTCAGGTTTTTGCTTTAAGAATTTATCATATATAAATTAGTAAAACAGGACTTGGGGTGTGCAGACATTTAGAGAAGAAGAAGCATGAGTAATTATTATTTTCTCACTTTTTGTGTACAGTGGTCCCCCAGGTTACAAAAGTAATCCATTCCAGGATCCCTTTCGTAACCCGAAAACCTTCGTAACCCGGGGGACCGCTGTAAGTATAGGAAAGCACTTGGCACGATTTGAATTTCGTGCCGCTTTCCTTTCATAACCCGGGTTTTTTTCGCAAGCCGGGGCCGGGCTCTTTCGTACCCCGGGGTTTTCATACCCTGGGGGGATTCGTAACCCGGGGGACCACTGTATTTTAAAATGGATCTCATTCATTTACACCAGTTTTGTAGTTCACTAAGCATCATGGGAAATAGAGGTCCCATAATGATGAGATGCTCCAACTTCACCCATTGAAGATACTGTAAAGAGGTGCCATAGTTGCGTAAGGATGTTAGCAGATATTGAAAAAAGATTTTGGACAGGGGATCAAGGATCGGCTTGCATTGGATCTGGTCCAAAATGCATCATCACTCTAGCACATCAAAAGGCTGCCAATTCCCCACACATGGTGGCAATGACATGGTCACTGCATAGAAGAACATGAAGAACAGTACTTTTTAGACATTGAACACAGCTCCCACCCCTTTTGCACTGCTTGAAAGGTAGCAAGGTGAGGCTATATTGTAAGCTTGAAGGCCACATGAAAGCTGAAAACTCAACACTGGGCTGGAAAACCTCCCAGAGTTGACAATCCACATTGGATTACCAGGAACACATCAGTAACTACACTGCTACAGTGTATCCAACTGCATAGTCACACAACATTTCGCTACTGCTGCCAAGTTTCCTCTTGTCTCCATGGTGATTTTTTTGTGATGCATGAGGGTGAACCCCAGACCTTTTTGGACAGAGTGTCTTCTTCCTTTCTGTTCCAAAGGCAGAAGTTTGAAGATGCTATTTCCAGTTTTGCTCAGGGCATTTTGTTGTGGCAGTAGGACTAATGCAGTGGCCTGTGGTAGTAGGACTAATTCAGAAAGCCTTTGAAGGGCCCTGCATGTGGCCTGTAGTGCAAAGATGAAACTTGCTTTTTAAAATGATGGCCATATGTCTGTCCTGAGCAGCTAGAAATAATGACCAGCTGTACCAGCTGCACTCATAAACATGTACCCACTTATGAGCTGGTCTTGGGGAAATGTGTAATATTTATTCCTCAAATTGTGCTCTGCCCTTCTCCATCATTTGTGTTAATGACTAGAGGCAATGGAGGCAGAAAGAACTGAAGCCCTGGGATATCTCCATGCATATGTTGTACCCCTCAAGTTGTCAGTCTTGTCAAAACTGCAGGACACCCAGACTTTTTGGATGCATGGGAGCCTGCTGTGACTTTCAGTCCAAAAAGACAGTCCTCCCCTCTATCATTCATATCACAAAGGGGTCATGTAAGGCCCCATTTAATCCTAAAAACCTCCATCTTTATGAAGTCATTGAAGATGTATCATTGTCATGCATCTGGACCCTAGGGCAAGCAGTTCCCAGTTCTGGGTCTGAGATTGTGGACATTATCACACCAGCCTCATGTCTCATGACAATTGTGTTATGAAAGGAAACAGGAATGTATCACTTTGTAAATGTTTATTTTCACACTTCTCTTTTGCACAACTGCACTGCTTGGAAATCCTCCCAGGTGTAGGAACCCCAGGTGTGGTTAGCCTCCACTTCAATTCTGGCATTACAGCAATCAGTGTCATGAGAGAGGCCTGATTCTTTTTCTCTTCTCCACAATCCCCTTTCCACTCGCTATTCCAAATCAGGCTAACTCTGTGCTTTTTGGTTTATATATTTTAAATGTTCCTGTGTTTGCATAATTATGGCCAAAAAAAGATTTGAAATGATTAAAAATTATTTTTATTTCATTTTATCATTTTGGCATAAGTACGTAAAGACAGCTGAAATAAAAATTTTAAAAAGCAGGCATGGAGTTAGCTGGACTAGCAAGTGGAAGTGGGAGAGAAGAGAAGAATCAGGCCTTCACCTGCCATGTGACTGCTGCAGTGCTGCAACTGAAGAGCCCTTGTGGTGCAGTGGTTAAATGCCTGTATTGCAACCACTCACTCACAAACCGCAAGGTTGCAGGTTCAGTCCCAGCCAAGGGCTCAAGTTCTACCCTTCTGAGGCTGCTAAAATGAGTACACATATTGTTGGGGGCAATTAGCTTACAGTTGTAAACCATTTAGGGAGTGCTTAAGTGCACTGATGAGCGCTATAGAATTGTACTTGCTATTGCTATTGAAATGAAGAATCTTTTTGCACTATAATACCTGTGCTCAAATAGTTTGAGCGTTCATTGATGGGTTTTGCTCATGAATGAAAAGGTGCACTATAGTAACAAGGCAGCAGCAGGAAGAATACAACATCCTTTGATAATTACTGGCCAAATATACTTTTATCCTGTTAAAACTCTGATTTTTAGCTTTTTATGGTAAAGTCCTTATTCTCCATAAATAAATACACACACACATACATACACACACACACAAATTAGTTCAGGGATGGAATGAGAAGGTTAAAGTGCCACTGTCGACTTCTCCTTGCCCTTGCCTATTAGAATAGCCAACATATGGATAATATAGGGAGGGTTATGAAATGACAGTCAATCGTTTGGACAGAGATAAATCTAACCCTATTCCAAACATTCACCTCCTTTCTGGTATCAGAGGAACTGTGACTGATTCATCTAAGCAATGATGGATGACAAGCTGGAATGTGAAAGGATTTGCTGCCTCCAGAAAGGAGGGTGGAACCATATAGTAACAATAAAATGAGAAACTATTCCATTTAGAAGTATTGTTTGTATCTGGTAGATGGGACAGTTATATACAGTTACTTAACAGAAACAGGCAAATGTGCTCTGTCTGAAAAGAACAGTTTTATGAAATATGCAGAAGGCAACCCCCCCCCCCCAAAAGACCCATTATAAATATTTCCTGTCCTGTTTTCTTTTTTCACTTGTGTCCCATAAAATATTTCTTTGAACAGTCAGGTATCTTCTTGAACAATGTAGGATAGAGTTCAGGGAGCTGCTGGAGAAGCTAAGAATTCCCCCCCCCTTCAAAAAAAAAAGCAGGCTCAAATGCTAAAGTAACTTAAATGTCATAGAAGGAAATGTTCTTTTCCCTTCTTCTGCCACAGTAAATTTTCTCTCCTTCTACTAAATCTTGTTCAGAAGGGTCCCATGGCCTTCCAGAGTTTTCATGGAAGGCAAGCTGTTGGGGGAGGGGTTGTATCCTTTTTTATTGTAAGTTACCATCTAATGTCATAGTAAATATCATGCTAACTTTTTTGCATGATTTGTAAAGCTTCCATATAAACTATAAATTTTTGAGACTCTGTCAATTATTGAACATTTGAGCAATTATTACATTTTAATCTCTAAAAGAGAAGATTATTGTATCCAAACATTTGTCAAGTAATAGGACACTGCTTCCCAGTTTTTTCCCATTTGTCTATAACTTTTTTAGGTTAGATATCCTTATTTTAAGGCTTGTGGCATTGGATCAATCGCTTTCTTGGGAATAGTTAGTATGTTAGTCTTGAAAATTGACTACTGAAGTTTTCCTGCTCTCACTTGGCAAAGGAACTACTACAGCTACCATTGAAGCTTTATAGTAGAAGTACAAAGCTGCAAGCTGATTGATGATGTTGTTGATCAATTCAAATTAGCGTGTGAAATCCAGCATTCTTCTGTCCTCACTCTGTTCCTGAATCCTTGGTCATTTCTTCTTTCCTAACATCACTATACAAGGCTTCCTTTCCCTAGACTTTACAGGATATTTTCCCCAGAAAATATATAATGCTGTATATAATGCTATTGAACTACAAATTCAGACAACTAATTACATAATGATTAAACAATATAGACGTCTCTAGATGAACTTTTGGAGAAAAATCCAGTCAATTAAGTTTTGATAAGGCATTATGAGTCCACGAAGAAACCAGGAAGTGCCCAAGTTAACCAACTTTGAGCAAACTGTGGATGTTGTTTTCCAATTCAACTACTCAGTTCCATCATGGATCACATATAGCAGCAAATGTAGTTGAAACCAAAAAAATTCAAGCAGTAATTGTTTGCTGGTGAATAGAAGATTGCTGAGAAATTTAAAAAAAAACCATTTTGGTAACAGAGTAAAAAGCCTTGGGGGCTTTTTAGATTGGCAGGAAAGTGTGACATGAAGTTGCACTTTCCTTAATGCTTAGCTGCTAGACTGCAAGCCCCAGGTGTGCATTAAAAAAGTACAGGGCAGCTAGACTGAGGGGTGTGGGAACGACTTATCTGAGGTCTTTTCTGTGGCTCAGCAGCTACATGGGAAGCTGTCAGAACACTACAAACACAGGCAGAGCAGCTACATGGGCGGCAATGAACGCGGCTTTTAGCCGCGGTGAACCTTTAAATTTTTTTTTTCCTTGCCGGCTGCGAACTACGCAATTCCTCAATGCCCTGCAGGTGTAAAAGCTGGGGTTTATCCATGAAGTTTTTTAAAGCTCCCAAACCCTAGCTCCACCCCTAATCCGAACCCTAGACATGCACAGTAGGGACTCTGGGATGCCGTTACTGTTATTCTACTGTGGATAACATGTCAATTCATTCACAAAATAAAGGGGTTCATTCATGATGCACCAGTGCAACGGCACAGTTTAAAAAGGCAGAGGAGCTGCAATGATAATTTGACGGATCCTCATAAGTATACATTTGTGCTGCGCAACTGTGCAGGTTTGCGAACTGTGCAAACGCAGTTACACCATACAGTCAAATTATCATTGCCGGCTGGGAACTGCGCAATTGCGCAGTTCGCAGCCGGCAGCCGGCAAACCTGCGCAGTTGCGCAGGACAAATGTATACTTATGAGGAACCGTCAAATTATCATTGCGTTTCCTCTGCCTTTTTAAACTGTGCCGTTGCACTGGTGCATCATGAATGAACCCCTTTATTTTGTGAATGAATTGACATGTTATCCACATTAGAATAACAGTAACGGCATCCCAGAGTCCCTACTGAGCATGTCTAGGGTTCGGATTAGGAGTGGAGCTAGGATTTGGGAGCTTTAAAAAACTTCATGGATAAACCCCAGCTTTTCCACCTGCAGGGCATTGAGCGTTTTAATTAGAAGTGAAGTCCACACCACGCATGCTCCCAACCCACGATCCATTATGATCCGCACCTGTATTGCTGCCTTTAAATGGGCGCTTAAAAGAGACAGAGCCCCATTTAACTGTGCAACTACACCTTAGCCTTTAGATGCAGTAGCAATGTTGCACCCTTTTTGAAAAAGTAGTGGGGAAATCAAACTACTTTTTAAAGGCACTTCTTCTCCCTTAAAACTCCAAAATAGTGTTTTCATGGCACACTTTCCCTTTTTCTCATCTAAAGGCTGGGCTTTCATGCAGCCATCAACACACCTCTTTTTGCCAATGTAAAATGGGCCAGCTCCTTTTTAAAGCACTTCTTCTCCCTTAAAACGCCAAAATAGTGTTTTCATGGCACACTTTCCCTTTTTCTCATCTAAAGGCTGGGCTTTCATGCAGCCTTCAACACACCTCTTTTTGCCAATGTAAAATGGGCCATAGCTTTTTTTAAAAAACAAAACAGAGGCTGCAATGAAGCAGTCAAACACACAGGTAAAAAGGTGTAACTGTTTAATCTTGTATCACTTACTTACAACTCTCTCTGTGCAAGGCATCCTTGCTTAAGTGGAGCAAAGAGGCTGATTGTTTCTGCCCATCCTCAATGGCCAGCATTCAGTATGTGAGTTCTTGCATGGATCAAGGGTTCCTTCTAACACCACCAACTCAAACCAGCTACCAAAATGGGATAAGCATTCACCCCCCTTCAGTTGCTCATATAGTTTCTCACCTGCCTCGGTATCCACATTTCCTTCCAATTTTGATGTTGCAGGGCTGCCAATGAACAAATCTTCCTGCCATCCTGGTAGTGTAGAGCAGATTAAAGATGTTGCACTCTAAGCACATGAAGAAAAATAATCAATCTATCAGTATCCATAAATAGCACCTAAAATAATTCATGCAGCATGAGTAGAAGGGAAGCCACATGGAGCAAAGAGGCTGAACCGTAGCTGTACAGCTATGCAATGTCACATATTTTCTTCCAGTCCAAAGGTATCAAGGAAAGCATATCAGCAGAGCAACATTTCTTCTCCAGCCCTCCCCTCTCCCATTGTATCCCCACTTTTCATTTCTTATTTTACTTTAAAACCTATTACCTGGGTTAGGGGTGCAAATCTTAGTTTATTTTGTTCTCTCATGCAAGAATGAGTAGTTGTGATATCTTCTTAGTGCTGGGCAAGATCCTTAGAGTGTTTTGTGGAATTTTCAATAATTTTGCAGACTTGTGGACTTTTTTGTAATAGAAGATTCAGTTACATAAAGCACTTTTTTTGGGTAAAAACCAACATGTTGCATGAATTAACTTTTTTCTCTCTCTTCAAAATGTTGACACACTGTTTTCTGCATATTTCCCAACAAAAATTTTTTAAAACTGTTTATCTTAGTCCAGGAATGAACATATCAAACCAATATTAAAATCACTCCACTGTTTGCCAATTAATTTTCAGGCAAGTTACAAAGTGTTGCTTATTACCTTAAGCCCTATGTAGGTTTGGGTCCAGTTTACCTATCGAATCTTATCCTTTGCACAACATTTACTGCAGTCTGCCAGGAGTAGGTTGGCAACTGTCAGCCAGAGGACTTTTTGTTCAGCTATCCCTAGACGGTGGAATGACCTGCCAGAAGAGATTTGATAGTCGAATATGCTTTCCAAATTTAAGACAGCATTAAAAACCAGTCTCTTCTGACAGGCCTATCGAGATGATTTTTAAATTGTAAGTTTTACATTGTGAGTTTTTAGATTGTTTTAATATGTGTGTGTCTTGTTTGTTCTTTTAAATGGATATGTGTTTTTAACAGATGTTATGCATTTGTTGGTCTGTTGTTTTTTCCTGCCCTGATCCATCAGGAGAGGTGGGTAAGAAATAATAATAATAATAATAATAATAATAATAATAATTCGTTAAAAGGCCAAGAAGTGATTTTTTATTTTTATTTTTATTTATTTTTTTGGTGGAAAGAAGTTTTTCACAAAAATGTTCAGAATGGAGGGACAGGGAAAGAGAGAGAGAGAGAGAGAGAGAGAGAGATCAAAGCTTGCAGCAGTTCCTATTTTCTCATCCGCTCATTATGTTGAAATACCCTATCTCACTGAGGATAGAAAGATTAGCAAGCAAGCACTATGGGTGCTCTGTCCCTGTTTTCTCCAAATCTGGAGCTCCTCCCACAAATTTCCAAGCGCTCAACCTCCCTATCTGACTCCACAGAAGATGTTTTAGAATGCAGCCTGTGCAAAATTTGATGCTGACAATAGTATCTTTCCATGTAAATCTTGCACTGTAGATAAACACGGTATTGTATTTATTTGGGATAACTAGAATAGAATTGTTCTGGAGAGGCTCGCTATTTTAGATGTTATATACCTATAGTTCAGAGGTACAAACTAGAAGTGATCGAGAAGTAACAGTATTATTTCCTTACTATGAAAATATTCTGCTGCTGTGAAATGCTGCTGGTCTATTCAGATGCTAAATAGAGAGGAATATGCCATTGCATGTCAAAAACAGATGGGAAGTTTATGGTGTGTGAATTTATATTCAGTGAGACAATAGGACCATTTGATCTAGTATTGTCACCTCTAATTAGCAGCATTTTTAAAAGATCTTCTAATATGTGTCCTGTGAAAATAAATTTAACTTTGTTAAATTTATTGTGCAGAAGGTTTCTGTGCTGAAATTTTATTTTGCATGCAGAAAATGCTGTTTAGCTGGTAACATATTCTGCACAAAATTTTGCATGATTTTCTGCATAGAAAACAGCAATTTTTTACCATATTTCTGTGCATAATATTGTACTAAATACTGTTTTCTGTTCAAAAATGCTAATTTTGCATAAATTAAATCTCAAACTGTGAATAGTTTTTGAAAACTCTGGGGCCTTCTCACAGCAAGAAGAAAACAGCTAAAGTTACTTATTGCTTCCTTCAGGAAGGAAGTTAGTGATGAATTCAATCCCTACTCAATCCTAGGAGATAGTAGCAATAGCAATAACAATAGAAGTACCTTTCTGTACCGCATAGGTGAACTGTCACTCCCTAAGCAGTTCACAATATGTAAGCCAGTTGCTCCCAACAAGCTTGGTACTCATTTTACTGACCTACAAAAAGATGGAAGGCTGAGTTAACCTTGGAACCCTCCAGGATCGAACTTACAACACTGTGGCTGCAGAACTGGCATTTAACCACTGTGCCACCAGGGCTCCATAGTAGTGTTTTAATCTCTAGTCTCTGAACCATGTGCTCTGCCAACAGTTTTTTCTTTTTAAAAAAGAAAAAGAAAAAAAGTGAGCTCCAGTCTGCTTCAGAACTATACTATAGTTCATAGAATTTCTATCTATTAACTATGCATCTATAAAAGGTAATGCATACTCCATGGTGATGGAAAGAACTCCTTCCCTGGTCACCTTGTCGAAGCCCATGCCATAAGGCAGAGATATATGTCTGCCAGACAAACAGGTAATAGTCAAGTCCACAGAACAACAACAGGAAAAGAGCAAGTGCAGAAGAATAGTTTCTTGTGATGTGAACAAACATGCACACTTATATGCTAAGGAGGTGTATAAGAAAAGTGGGTATTTGTAGAAGCCACACTGTTTTGTTACCTGTAGACTCTTTGTCTTGTTCCTACATGCCAACACCAGCCAACCATTACGTGTAGGCTTATGGTTTGCTCAGGTCTGGGCTATGAGAACAGTACATTGTGCTTTGGCAGTCTTCACAGATGAGATATTTCCAGGACGATTGCTATGTTTTCCATTTGCAAAGTTCATCTCTCACCCACATATGCACATTTTATCTCCCATACATCCAGGCTTCAGCTGTGAGTGACAGGGTCCTTCATGCGCTCCACGCTGAGGATGCAAAACTTTGAATTTAAAGCTGCAGATAGGCAGTCTTTCTCAAGCTGTGGCTTGACTGACTGGGCTCATACCTGTCCACTTTCTTCGAATGGACTGGGCAGTGAGATGGAAAAACTAAGGAGGGAGAGACAATCTGATGGTTTTTAGGAGATGAGCTAGCTCACCATTTCAAATTAATATTGACTGTCCAAATACTCAGCCACTGCAAACTCCAGGCCTGAACAAATGTCTTATAAAGGCACTCTCTGACACGACATTTAGGTTCCCTGGAATGGAATTTTAATATAAACTTGTGTGAATTTAATATAAGTCTTCCCCACCCCTTCCATCATGTGCTTTATTGAAATTTGCACAGCAGAGTCTATATTTCTTGCAGCTCCATCAGACTAAAGGGAAAAAGTCTATGGAAGGGATACATTTTTACTACTTCACACCAGATGTTTCTGATGCTGTCACTTGATAGGGCCTAAAACCATTAATATATATCCCCAAAGCACTTCCAAATGTTTGAATTTCAAATCTGTACAGTGCAGTCTTCCTTAGCCATCAATTTCATGAGCTTAATGGGGGGAACCCTGTACAGTGCACATGCTGATAAGCCGGATGGAAATCAATCCAATCCAATCAAAGCCAAATTCCTGCAGAATACCCAATGAGGTTTCACCTCACTGAAGGTTATTTGTCCAGGCAAACTGCAACCCTTCACATTGTGTTAAAGCTGAAGGAAGGCATAAAAATTCGATGAGAATTTTTCACAAACCAAGCCATGGTAATGATGTCCAGACAATCCCTTCTCAGAAAGAGTCTCAGAGATTTTTCCTTTAAGCCCATTCTACTAAAATCACAATGAGAAGAAGTGGGTAATATTATAGCTACTTGACCATTCATATTTTCCAGAGAGGTAGCTATGTTGCTCAGTTGCAGTTAAAATAACAGAATCTTATGGCACCTTATAAACTATCTAGGAATAAATATTTATTTATTATAGCATAAATTGTCATGGATAACAGTCCACTCCATTAGATACCTGGACTATTACCCTTAGTTACATCATGTTTGTAACATACATGACTGCCCGTGCTGTAAACAATTACAACAGATGGGAATAAAATATGGAAGAACAGACAGTGAAAATTGCATTCTTAATAGTGGTTAGTCACAAACGTCTTGTCTTAAGTAGGGATGCATAGTTATAGTTGTCTTTTTGGGACAAACAAAATCTAGTCCTCAATAACAGTTTCAGTAGCTTCTTTTAAAATCCTCTTTTAATTCAGTGACTTTGATGTGACTTGGACTGTTAACATTGCGCTGGGCTTCAGTCTAGAGATGTAAAGGCCCAGAGAAAAAATGACGATGGGCGGGGGGGAGGGGAGAGTATTTGCAGTTTTTTTCTGAAACCATTTTTTTCCGGGAAAATTTGAAAAAAATGGTTATAGAACTTTTTCTTTTCATTTAAAATGCTTAAGACAAAGTGCTCACAAATAACTTCTAACAACTAAGAGGACATCAACATGGAAGCCACTGGACACCACTGCTTCAACACAGTTGAACCAAATACTTGAAGGATCATCTTTCTCGATAAGAACACATTTTAACATCTATAGAGTTTGCTTCTAGATTCTTCCTCCTGGACGTTTTCCCAGTTGCATTTGGGGTAAGAGTGACTGGAAAGATGATCTGGTGATGGTACTCTTTTCTTGGAATACTCTTCCTGTGCAGGTTCAGGAGTCACCAATAATTTTATCATTTAGATGACAAGTTAAAGACTTCTTATTTGCCAAGGCAGATGAGTGATGACACGTTGCTGCTCCTACTGATCTGTATTTGATTGTTATTAAATTGTAGGCTGCTTCAGCCATTAGTGGTTTTATTTAAATGCTTAAATAGCATAGGAATGACATTCACCCTACACATGCACTTTGAGAGAATGAAGGTAGAATATATACTCCTTATTTCTAAGGCCACTCATGCTTCCAGGAGGCTTCTGGGTGTCTGCTCTGTTTTTTTTTAAAAAAAAAGATGTATGCTTTTTAAAAAATGAAATTCAGGGAGGAGAAGGTGCTACCCCAGCACTGCACTACCATTTTGTCACCACAGCAACAAATGCACTGTTTAACTAAGATTCTGGAATAAGGGTAGAGCTGCAAAAACACACAGGTGTGCAAAATGCTGCATGCTGCCCACCTTTTCATTAGGTGGTACTGTTTTGTTTAGCTAAGATTCTGTATCTTTTTATTTCTTTCTGGCAGAAGTTTAAAATCATTAACAAACTTTGATCTTTTAAGCAAATATAATTATCTATGTTTTTAACTACAGTGTGCCTGCACCTTACATGGGGGATCCTCCACGTAAGGCAAATCCCGCGTAAGCTTGAGCCCCATTCCATATAATGGGGCTCGTGCTTGTGGCAGCATGGTGCGCATGTGCTGCAGATGCACATGCCATTTATTGATTGTCAACGCAGCTTCTGCGTAAACAGGATGCCACGTATGGTGCGCCCGTGTATGGAGCAGGTGTGCTGTACACATTTTCAATCACTCTTACCTAGTGTTGCTAATAGCAGCATGGGATAGATAATTTGAGTTGCTAGGCCAACTCAAGATAGACAAGGAACAATTGAGGCACACTTATATAAGGCCCCCTCCAGTCACACAAGAGGATTGCGTCTCATAAGCTCTCCATAAGATTGCAAACTTGCAAGAATCCCAACACCCATGGAAATCTCACTTTGGTGGCTGGCCATCCTGAGTTAAATAGTTACATATTCTGGAGCTCCGAAAGCTCTAATGCTGGATATCTGATATGCTTTTAATTGTACCAAACTGAGTACTTTCCAGATTCTATTCAGCTGTTCCGTTTCTGTAGTCTTTGTTAGCCCTTCTCCTATTTGGAAATGTTAATCTTCCTACTGTTAATAAGTAGAAAGTGCTTCTTGAATATTTATAGAAGCTAGTGTATCTTTTCTATAATTGAGAAAACAGACAGCACCCACGAATCTTCCACTAGCATGTTGTTCCATCCTAAAACAGTATAGCTATTTTTATATCTCTATAGACGTGCATATTTTAGCCAAAGAGCCAGCTTAGAAGCCTTAAAAGAAATCCATACATGAAAAGTTGGCTTAAAAGGGATTCTTGAAGTTAAATTCAGTCTACATTTCACAATTTTAAGCAGTTCAAGTATTTCATTCTATGTTTCAGTAGAGCGGGAGGGTGGGGGAGATCTGCAACTTCAAAACTATCAAATCCCCAAAGCCCAACTCTTGACAAAACTATTTAATAAACAAAGTGCTTTCCCATATTTCCAAATCAGATGTTTTTAAAAAAAGACTTGTCTGAAAAGATATTGAAGTTTCTTGGCACTGGAAGTGGAGTTATAGCAAAAAAAATGTTTTTTAGCATTACAGCACCATTTTCTTCCTTCCAGTAAATCTTCCTTCCAGTAAATCTAACTATCCTTTGTCCTCTCACAAAAACTTTAATTTAGAACACAACAGAGTCAGAGATTTAACTGCTTGTGTTATCAAAAAACTTTATAACAAGTATGCACTACGGTGGCATTTTGTGGTTTGTGTTTTGTTTTTTTAAAGAGAAATGTACTTTTTTCTCAGTAGTCTTGCATGGAGAGAAGGGAGTTTGGACTTGTTTTAGGGATTAAAATGTGGAATGAGTGGCTTTTGTTTGCATTTCATACTAAGCCACAGTTTAGTGCTGGGTTGAAGAATCTCTGGCCCATGTGTCACATCTGGCATACTGCACTCTCAGATATATATGTACAGTCGGCCTTCTGTATCCATTGATTCTTCATCCATGGTTTCAACCATCCACAGTTTGAAAATATTAGAATTTTTGGAACCCCACCACCACCACCACATGTTTTGTGTAAGGGATACAATTATACTATTCCATTGTATAATAATAGGACTTGAGCATCCATGGATTTTTTTTATCCATGAGGGGGCCTGGAACCAACCCCCAGTGAATCCTAAGTGTTCACTATATGCACACACAAATACACTCACACTGCCCCTCCATGCAGCTTTTAGGTTTTGAGAGGTGGGAATTTCCATTCTTGTGAATGGGTTTTTGCTTATGTCTCCTTGAGTAGAACCTTACAGCATATTTAAACACATACACACCATCTCCCCTGTAGTCTGAGAAGTAAGCTTAGGGGGAAAACTATCATATGGCAAGATTATTTTGATGGGAATTACAGCTGGTTACCTCTTATGTTGCCCGCTCCTCTTTCTGCCAACCATATTCAGATGGCAGTTAGGTTTAGTAAAAAGCAAATGTGTCAGCTTGCTTAGGTACAAAATTCTCATTAGTAGCAATGGGAGTTCTCTCTTTTTAAAGCCAATGCCACTTGTGCATGTGTATGTGAAGGCATACCAAGAATGAAAGACAAAGGACATAGAGGGAAGGGAAGGGAACAGGTGAAGAGAAAATGGGTTTCTGTGTGTGGATGGAGGTGTAGATGCATAGTGGTGGTGTAAATGGATGTGAATGCGAAAAGTAAGAGGATGAAAGAAGTACTGGTGTGTGGCTGATGATATTGGTGCTGTGGGATGAGGAATAATGACTGGATAATGGATGAATAGAGTGCATGTAAATGGAATGATGCATGTAATTTCCACTATTCTTCAGCTAATGGGTTAGGAGGATGTTCCGAACTGGAACTAGCTATGATTCTAGGCCTCCCCAGTACTTTGTTTGGTAGTGGAAACTGTCAGATTTCACTGCTGTAAGACTTGTTGGTGATAAATAAGACAGCAGAATTGCTTCAAGTAAGGAAGCAGTGAAATCAGTCCTTTAGCCGATGGGTTCCAACATCTGCTCACAGCTAGTGGTAGAATTTGGCCCCAAAATAACTAATTCCACTCAGACTATTCCATGGCCAGCAGACCAGAATCCGGTGAGGAGCTAATGGATTCCCTGAGCAGCATCCCCTGCCTGGTGAAGCCAATAGAAAACAAAATCCTGAAGCAAACAAAGGAAATCCAAGTATGTAGGTGTAACCCATCTCCCATCCTAACAGCTGTGAAAATTGTGCAGGCAGGTTGTTAACATGTCAGTCTATTTCCCCAGTCTGTTCGCAGATCCTGATCTCTTCCCAGCCTTGAACTGCCAAGCTAAAATGAACCCATACAAATTAACCCTTTCAGTGTTACTGTGCAGTTGTTAATCATGTCTATGCTGCTGATAAGGTTTTAAAAACTCAATTGTCAGATGACACAGGTCATGCTTATTACAGGGCTAGAAGTGTATTGTTGTTGTTAAGTGCTTTCAAATGCTCTCATACAATATTCTCGACAAGATGTACTCAGAAGGTTTTTCTTGTAAGGTTGTCTTTCTTGTCTTTCTTGTAAGGTTGAGAGACCGTGACTTGCCCAAGGTTATCCAGTGGCTTTCCAGGACTGATTGATCATTACTGCCTGAAGAAAGGTGCCTAACTCCAGTGGGATTGCTGTGATTTATTGCTTTCAATTAGAAGGATCCACTGGGTGACCTTGGGCAAGTCACATGCTCTCAGCCATTTGAATGTGCCAGTGCCATCCCAGGATAGGTTTTCAAGTACACAGGAGATGAGGAGGCCCCAAAAGTAAGACCAAGATGCTAAATGGTTGCCTCTTCTGCCTCCTATGCCAGCATGATCCCGGAAGTGGCTTTCATGTGCCCAGAAAAGGGGACACAGTAGCGATAAGCATCAGGCACAAGGCACATGCTAGCTGCCATTTCTGCTTTTGGAGGCAAAGAGCAAAAGTGCTACAGCCAAAGTAGGAAAAATGCACACCTGGTGCCCAGGTCTTGCCACCACAGACTCCACTGCTGTCCTGGGACTACATTTCAGCATGGCTGCGGCTAAGCACAGATACTTTAAATTTTAAATAAGAGACTTGATCATTCACGTGTTTTGTTTTGTTGTTTTGTTTCCACAGGGGTCCTGGAATAACACCCCCCCCCCCCATGGTTTCCAAGGGCCCATTGCACAGGCAGGGCTTGGAAAATATATTTTTTGGATTACAATTCCCAGAATCCTCTAGCTAGTTACAGTTTTTTAAAAAACATTTTAAAAGACTTGGTTATATGCCGAATAATAAAAATAGATACTGTTTGGCAGGTTGAAGGTTAAAGATCAGTCTGAAAAGATTACAGATTATTAACTTAACCCTTACAA
The DNA here is from genome assembly GCA_034509955.1 of Urosaurus nigricauda. Taxonomy (NCBI): domain Eukaryota; kingdom Metazoa; phylum Chordata; class Lepidosauria; order Squamata; family Phrynosomatidae; genus Urosaurus; species Urosaurus nigricauda. Next base: position 113,169,375 of record JAOEGL010000006.1, read on the forward strand.
GAGAACTCGACACATAGCTGCCATTTTCAACTGCAGCCTTGTATTGCGCTGTGTCTATTTCTGCCTTGGTACTGTTTTTTTCCCTGACAACCCTACTGCAAATGTGATATTCCCATCCTTCCCTCCTCTTCCAGTTGTCACACATATGATATACTGTAACCTTTATGTTGCAATAGGTTTAGTAAAGGTAAATAGTCATCTCATGTTACAAATCCTTTGGAATATAGTGTTTTGAGTAAATGACATTTAGCAGCTATGTAGCTCTAATGGTAAAGAAAACAGAAGCAGCTCAGTACTTAAACCTCCATCCCAAAGTGAATATCATTTTCAATATTCTCTGGAAAAAATCTTTGAAGTGTTTGTATCCAGCCTGCCCCAGTGGATTTATTCAGAATTAGTTAACAGCAAGGAAGCATGGAACTAAATTTATTGGTTATAGTCTCTCATGATTGCATAAAGGGGGGGGGGGATTAAAAGGAGCCCTCCATAGAATACTTTATCAGGCTCTGTAATGGCATCATTTCTGACAGTGAGGCAATAAAAGCATATTAGTGACCCCCTGATGAAACATGTTTACAAGAGGAGTCAAAGAGATGGATCATTCTGTCTGTAAAGTGACATTTTAGGCCTATATACGGATTGTTGTTAGTCATGAAAGTAGATGGATCACTTAATGTCTGTAGAAGGAGTAATGTCTGAAATGTGATCTAGTAATTATGTGAGACCCACTTATGAAGAAGAATACTCACCCTGTGGCATGTGCTGAGCATTAAATTCAAAATGGTGCACTGCCAGAGGGCAGTATTACCAGATCCTTGTTCTTTCAGAGCAAGAGTGGTACTGGACAAATGAGAATGCAGCCACCAGGCAGAGTATCTCCTCAAGCTAGAAGTATGGGAATATGTAAACCTCCAGAGGTTATTGGACCAGATTTTGCAGTTCTCATAACCACTACACAGAAAGACCAGTGCTGGGAATTGTGCCTAATGGCCATTTGTTCTTTGCCTTAAACAACAACAACAACAACAAAAACAACAACAAATCTGAAAATCCTAGCAACTGCTACGGGTTGGAGGGCCAGTTTCTGTGCCTCCTAACACCATATGGGCCTCTCTAGCACCATCATTTTGGTTATCAGAAGGGGGATGTAGATATTAAATTATTTTGTCCTTACAAGTAAATATGTATAATTTCTATACACTTCTCCCTGATGTTAAGAAAATGAATATTTATCTGAAATTCTTTCCTGGTATTCACATATCCTGAAGTGTTTGGGAAAATTACACCACACAGAAATACGGGGAGGGTGGGGGAGGGATTGTACAAAAACTACAGTTCCCAGATAGCCACATGTGCTTTTTGGTGCAAAATTGCTATCATTTATCATTACTGCTCTTTGCATAAAGTGTATATGATTCCCCCCTAACACATTGCTATTTTTATTTTACAAAAAATTCAGCAATCATGAGCAAAAAAAACTGCACGCATGACTATCTGGAACTGGGGCAGGGAGGGGTATAGTGTGCACAAAAATGTTTTTTGCACAAAATTCCACAATCGTGACACAAAACAGCCATGCATATTTCTGTAGAGAACAATTTCCAGAAAAAAATTGATTTGTGCAAATACCAGGTTAAACATATAAAATTCTAGAGTGAACAGTAGTGACTGGAATTATACTTGCAGTTGAGAACGGGAAAATAGTTGCCATTATTCCTTTTCCCAGCCTAAAAATGTGTTAACTCTGTTATTCTTCCCTACTGAGTTTCCACAATGCCAGGAAAACTATAGGCTAGTAAATGCATAGTGGGAAATATTCTTTCCATTGCTAATTGGAAGTGAGTCACTTCTGTTCACCTTGGAAAGTGATGTTTGTTCAGAGTAGGGCACCCAAAACACATTGCCTCCATGTACCCCAGTCTCACAGGAACAGTCCCAATTAATCCTCCACTGTCCCACTCTTTCAGCTGTTGTTAAAACATCCCAGTTTCCCTCTCACCCTCGCACGTTCTTTCTTCATCCTCAGTTTACTTCAGTTGGTACAAACTGAGTTCAAAATGCAAAAGACTTTTTAAATTCAGGTCACTGGAGGGAAAGAGGAGAAGAAGAGACAGAATCTTGCCTTACGCTGTAAACTCAGACAAAAGCAAACTACTGCAGCCTCTCCTAGCTCATTAATAACATTTTCCATCCTGACCACATTCTTAATTTTACTTGGGAGTTTATCACATGGGAAGTATTTCTCTCATTTGCGAATGGAGCCAATTCGCAATTACGTGAATTCACTAGTTTAGCGAATTAACATGAAATCTGATTGCATTCGGAATGTGTTCTGAATGACTTCCCATTTCCCAAAAATGACCCCCCATTGCCTGAAATTGCGTGAGATACTCTAATATGCAATTACGTGAAACCCCATGATTGCATTCGGAATGACCTCCCATTGCTCAAAATTACGTGAGATATGCTCATACGCAATAACGTGAAACCCCATGATTGCATTCGGATTGCCATTGCATTATACCCTCAAATTCCATCTTATGATAAACTCCTTGGACACACATGCTGTGAAATGTTGGAAGGTATGAAAACAGCATTAAGGGCCATACTACACACACAACCACCACCACCTCCCCCCCCAAAAAAAACCTACCCTGCACTATATGTAGGATGGATGGGTGGATATATGGATATGCAACCCTGGTGATACAGAAGAAACAGACAAGAGGACTAACCTATAAATAGTTGTGTTTTTGTGTTTGTTTTTTACATATGCTAGTATTGTCCATGTTGCACAGCATACAGGTATTTAACTGTACAATACTTTTTTTCTGAGCTGAGGGGCAGTGGGGCTTACCAAAGAGAATTTTCCACAGCCTACTTCAAAGCTTCATTAAGTGTCTGGCTGACAACCAGACCCATTTTAATTCTTACCTGAAAGGCATTCCCAGCTTCTAATGCCAAGCTGTTCAGTGATACCTGACTCTACATTTATGTCTGTTTCATTGCTTTCAAAGAATGATCAGCATGAGTTATAATTTATCAGAACTGGTCCAAACTGCCTATTACAATAATTTTGTTTGTTCCCCTCTTTTTAGTTTAAACAGGAGGGGAAAGGCAATTACTGGAACCAGCAAGCAAATGAATCATTTAGCTGGAACTTGTTTAGTCAGGGGGAAGGGAACAGCAGCAAGTGACAGATAAGGGGAAATCATGAGCTTTGTTTAAGACCCCTAGTCAACAGACCATGCATAAAATCCTTCCTTCCTCTCACCACAAAGTAAGTTACCGGAAATGATAGATATCAATAAAATCACACCTTTCAGTGCAATGACAGTTTCAGAAGCTCTTGGTTACAATTATAAGGGTTCATTGTGGAATCCTAAAGAGGCACTTGTCAGTAATTCAAACTCAACCACAGACTTAACTGCATGTGATTGAGATCTGGTGGTGGATGGGAATCCCCTTAATTTTTTTGAGCTTCAAACAGTCACAGCAGAGTATGGGGCTAGCCCAGATTCTTTTGCTGCTTGAGACAAGAAACAAGTTGAGTAGAATACAGACATTATTTTAACAATAATGCCAGTGGGATAGAGTCCTCCACCAGCCCAATGCAGTAGGCTAGCTAAGGGGCTCATGGATGGTTGTGTGGGATACACAGGCTTGTCCTCCAAAAGAGGTAAGAATTGGAAGGTTTCAGGTACTACCTACATCCTAGAATATGTTGCTCAAGACAGTTGCCTAATTGTAGGTCTTTGTTACTTTGCTTAATAGCAGGGCTGCCTGTGGAAGAATGAGTAGAACTGGCTATCTTGAATGGAGAAACATTCTGAGAAAATGACACAGAATATAGCAGATACTCTGCAGTCAGGGGAAAAGGTGGCTCATCTTGATGAAGAAACAAATATATTAAATTTTTAGCTTAGTTGTCCTGTTCATAGAAATTTCCTACCACTTATTTCTTATCGTATCCCCAGACTAACAGCATTTTCTAAAACAGGAAGCAACACTTAAAAGAAATGTCAGGAAACTGAGCAGCTTCTGATGCACAGGAAGGCTGGATGAATTCTCATTTGGTAGTTCCTCACAATACTACAGAGTTCAGGCACATGCTGTTGAAGTGGCTTTCCCTTGTCCTGGCAATGCCCCCTCTAATTTGTCATTTGTATATTTTAAAAAGTGGGGGAGGAAGGAAGTAACCATGACAGTATTTTAAAGAGGACAACACGAAGGAAAGAGTCTCCCAGTTGGAAAGCCCCACAATTGCATGTTACTAGTTTGACACTGGCAAAAGGAAGTTATGTTCAAAAGAGTTCTGAACAGAGAAGTACTGCAATTTATGTAAAGGAAAATATTCTTCTTAATATATATATATTTGCTTGAAGAGTAAAAGAATATTGCCTCTTTCCCTAACTAAGGTGGACTCATCTTATGTGTACTGGAGCTTCCAACGTGCTAGAAAGTAAGGCCCAGTACAGACTGGTGCAAAGCGCTGGCCTGGGGTTGAAATTAGGGCTTGGGAGAGCAGAGCGTCTGCACACTTCATGCTCTCTGGGCACTCTGTGCTCTCTGTGTGTGCATTCACGTGGTGTGCGTGCCAATGATGTTCCTTGTGCACCACGTCCAAAAGGTACAGTGCACAAGAGATGTCACCACGCCGCTCCAGAGTGCTAATGGTGCCTTGGCAGCAGTGCAGAAAGGAGACGCATTTCATGGCTCCTTTTTCATGCCGCATCATGGCTGCGCCATTTGGTTGGCATGGCAATGATCCGGGGGAGAAAGGGGCAGCATCTGTCTGCCCCTTTCCCCCTGTTTGTACAGGCCCTATGTTAGTAATTGAACTAGCCCTGTTTTTGCTAGCAACCAGTTAATGAATAGGTGCTATATAACAGCATGGGAAGTGAAGACAGTGGCTATTGAAACACTACCTAGTTAACATATTAACAGGCAAATTGGAAATGATGTCAAGAAAATACATTTCTTCTGTTTTCTTTTGTATTTCAACTATATTAATAATGACTATGGGGGAAATGGATGTATGATTCATATTAGGGCTGTGACAGTGGGATTCCCATGCTCATTCTCTGAAGTTGAAATTTGCCCCATGATGACAACTTACAGGCGCCTATATTGTGTCTTAAAGTAACATCTCCAAAAGGCAATCTGTAATAATGAAGTGGTACCAGGTCTCCTGAATCCAGATCAGAAACACCTGGCATAATGTTGGATCTGGTTTATCCCTATGAGTTTGGTGATTAAAGAGAATTGTGTCCACATGGGAAGCAGTGAAGAACAATAAAAAGTAGAAATATGGAGAGAGGAAAAAAACATGAGAGAACAATTGCATTCTAAATCAGAATGCTTAACATTTGTTTACTGTTTTTGAATGTTCGGAGTGCTTCACATGTATGGTTGTAATCCTTACAACATCTGTGTCAATATGATTAGCTCCTATATTTTCATCAGGGGAACTGCATCAGGATTTACCTAAGGCCATCTAGTGCAGGGTTAAAAATCTAGATGTTGGATTGTAGGTCTCAGCATTCCTAACTACCAGCTATGCTGCCCAGAGCTGATGACAGTTGCAATCCAATAACATCTGGAGGGCTGTATCATTAACAGCCTTAACCTTGTAAGTTCATAGTAGAGAGGAAATTCTAACCAGGGACATTTGGCTTACTCTGTCCTATATCAGCTCCCATTATACTACTTGGAATCATCTGAAGGATCAAAGATCAATCAAAATGCACTGGGAAATTTCCAGATGAATTGCCTAAGGAAGAGAAAACACTACTTCTAAAGCATGACAGCAAAACAAAAACAAAATAAAAACCCACAACTTTGCAGCCAGTTGGCTTAGAAATAGTTAAAAAGCTGTATTGGAAAGGAACAAAAATGAGTAGAATCTCTTGGATAGTTGCTGGGCAACCACCCAGACATCTTCTGTAGCTTATGAACTCATGGCTGAGGGGTGGGATCTAGAAAAGAGAGAGCAGCATCTATTTGAGGCAAAATCAAGATAGAGTACTCTAGAAGACTTTTTCTATTTTTAGAAAATGGCCTAACTCTATAACAATGCACATTAAAATGGAATGATTTCTGCCAGGATCATTGAATAGACTATGTAAACAATATGCTCAGCATACAATAACAAATCAACAGGTTGACAATGTGTAGAAAAAAAATGTGACTTTAAAAAAAAAAAAGTGTGATCTGGCCAGTAATAATGGAGCAAGGCAGATCGCATCAAATTAACTAGGATCAGGAGCTGGAAGCAGTGTAGTAACTATTACTTCTCCATAGGGTGACTACTTTTAGGGGTCAAGGGAGTCCTTCCAAAATCACTGCATCCCTCTCATGTTCCACAGTTCCAGGTTGATGAAATAAGTTGTTCCAGAAAATATCCTGTGCCATAATTCTTTCAGTCTTGTAGCAGTGAGTGACAAATCATAGGAATCTCTTCTCACTGTAAAAGTGAAACACAGCCATCATCTGTGGTTTCTACCTGTCTGTGTTACTTTTCCCAGTTAGCTCTGCTGTTATGACTGCTTCCCTGAAAGAGTTGGGTGTACAAACACCAAAGAGTAGTTCTCACACATCCTACCACCTGAACTTTGTCAAATGAGGAGACACAAATCTGTCACAGTAGACTCATCCAGAAGAAACCTGTGATGTTTCAAGATAGGGTTCGAATGCAAACCTGGGGATAGCCAGATAAAATAAAAACTAAAGGAACTCAAAATTCTTGAAACTTCCAGAGGCTGATGTGTTTTTCACATCAGGAGTTTGCTAAGCCTGAAATAATATTCTCTGAGGCTTGACTGTTAACAAATCCCTAATATGTGCTTTCCTTCAGTCAACTGCTAGGAAGTTACTAGTTTTACATTGTCTTGTGCTAAAAGCTTGTTGGCTATGAGCGTCAGCAACAATACTTAATTATGAAGATGCTGAGATCCTTTTGCAAACCCCCAGAGAGCCATTTACAGAATGGTACATTTAAGAAAAAACGTTGGCATGCCATATGGTGTTAATACCATGACAGGAAACACCCCGCAGCAATTTGTTGAATACTCAAACTTGCTCTTTTATGAGATCTTTTATAGGTAACAATGCTTGTAAAGTGGAGGAGAATAGGAATAACATTGGCTTGGCTGAAAGTAAAAGTGGTTTTTTGCCTGTGATATTCAACATTTCCAGTATGAGTTACAAGAATGCATACACAACTTAATATGTCTCTTGTGATTTTTTTACCCCTCCTTTCTTAAGAAATTTTTAAAAATCACAATAAATCCTAAAGTACCACATACATATGCAGAAATGCCTTCCAGAAGTTTAAACGTGTGCACCCATCAACTATAATATTATACATACCGGTGCTTTTCAGAAATGACCAGGCTTAGGCCTTTTCTCAATGGGGCTTGGCCTTGTCCTCCAAATCTTGTCCTCTTTGGATGACGCACAGCCCATACAAAATAATTACAAAATAATCCCCCATGATCCCTATAAGGCACAGTTTAGAAAAATTAAAAATCTCCTCAGTGGTTTTTTTTGGGGGGGGGTGACCTCTGAAGCCAACAGTCTTTGAGGACATGAAGTCCTTGGAATGAACCACTGGTGGTGCAGTGGTTAAATGCCTGTACTGCAGCCACTCACTCAAAACCATAAGGTTGCGAGTTCAAGACGAACAAAAGGGCTCAAGCTCAACTCAGGCTTGCATCCTTCCGAGGTCACTAAAATGAGTACCCAGATTGTTGGGGGCAAATTAGCTTACAGTTGTAAACCACTTAGGCACTCCTTAGGCAGTATGAAGTGGTATATAAATGAAGCTTGTTTGTTTGTTTGTTTGTTTCAGGGAAGTTCATGATTTTGAAGGGTTCCTTGTGGTGATAGATACTGATATGTCTGAAGGACAGAGCAATTGTTGATATTATTTATGCAGTTTGTCTGTGGGTTGGTTTCTTTCCCAAAAAAAAATAGTTGACATGGAGCACCTCACCAGGTTTGGGGTTTAACCCTTTGCCTCACTATGTTTTCTGCTATGAACCAAACCAGGCCTTTATCAGTGCTGTTCAAAGGAAATTCTTTCCCATGCAAATAGAAAATGAATGCCAAGTTTCCATTCCCTAAGCAAAGTTGTATGGAAAGTAAAGGGGGTATCCACCCTTTGACTTGAAGCTGTGTCCTGTTACTTCACTAAACAACTTTGGATGATCTCCTAGTGTAACCCACAGCAATGACTCTATCCAAAGGCCACCCAGCTACCAATGTATATTGTGGAGAATATAATTACAGTAGCTCCAAGTAGTAGCACTTAATGGCCAGGTTACTAGGCCAACACTAGGCTTTCTTCTTTTAATCTGGTATCTCTCTTCTTCCCTTTTTTTCTATGGAGAGGTTTTCCCTTAGATGCTACATTTTGTGGATTCTGTGGCATGTGGCCCTAGCTCTTTCTATTGACATAGGGATGCAATCAAAGAATCCTTTAGTCTGGGAGCATGTTTAATATGAGGTGGATAAAAGGTAAAGGTAAGGGTTTCCCCTTGGCATGAATGTCTAGTCGTAACCGGCAATAGGAGGCGGTGCTCATCTCTGTTACTAAGCCATAGAGCCAGCTTTATCTGAAGATGATTCTGTGGTTATGTGGCCAGCATGACTGCACAGAACATGGCTACCTTCCCACTGAGGTGGTATCTATTTATCTCCTTACATTTGCATGCTTTTGAACTGCTAGATTGGCAGAAGCTGGGACTAGTGATAAAAGCTCATCGCATCATGTGGCATTTGGGCCTCAGACTGCCAACCTTCCGATCTTTCAATCTTCAGAATTGGCATCTTAACCACTAAGCCACTGTTGGAAGCTGAACTTAAAATTTTGTGTTTATTTCATCACAGAATACAGGCCTCAAAAATACCTCACAGATTTCATAATTTTTTGAGGCATATCTTCTCACTTTAGTGCAATACCTTTCTTACTTCTTTTATACTTACATATATAGTGCTCATGTGTTTTTTCAAGAAGTTTAATATTTTGTATCTTTAAAAGTCATGGTAACTAACAAATAGTTTTAAAATGTTTGTACCTTCTAAAGGAACACTGACATTGTTCCACAGAGCATTCTGAAGCACACACAATGGTTGCATTTTGATATACTGATAAGTTTCTTTCCGATGTGATGATATGTAAGTCTAACTGCTTTATCACACTAGGGGGCAAACTGGATTTAAACGAGAGTTAAACAAGAGTTAAACAGGAAATGCCCTATGTTTATCACAGGACATTTCCTGTTTAACTGTCATTTAACTCTTGTTTAAATCCTGTTTGCCCCCTAATGTGATAAAGCAAACTGGTGCACTTCACTATTGCTTCTTTTCCTCTATCACAGCCTTGAAGCAGAGAGTCAACAATTTAACTTTCTTTCTTTCTTTTTTATTAGCCACAGTTTAGTGTTATGCCCAAAACCATAGGAAGTGTAGTGTTGCCTGTGGTTCACTTCTAATTTTGTTTATGAACCTGGCTTGTTTTGACAAGTCATAAGTAAACAGTAATTGCAGTTTAGGGTTCAAACATAACACTCAACTGCAGTTAGTTGAAAATGGAATAAAAGCTTCATAGACCGGGGAAAGATGTTAAGAAATACACAAGCCAAAGCTTTGCCTAAGCTTGTTCCTGTAATGACAAATCATTGTTTGTCACTACATCTGAATGCAGTCTGGAAAAAATCCAGTTTTGACTCGCATCAGGACTACAGCTAGATAGTGGGACTCACTGGCCAACATTCTGTTGGTTAGTCTCAACTAGAGTAGACCTGTTCATTCAGTTGTTGAATGGTGCGTCAACATGTATGTAAATCCCACAGACTAAGTGGATCTCCTCTATGCATTAAATAAATAAATAAATAAATATTTGTAAACATTATTTTTTTACACATATTTTAGACGTACATTCATAAAATGTTAGATGTGCATCTAAAACTTAACATTAAGCAATCCTCAATATAGCACCAGATCCTAAGGAAAATGAGGTTTCTTTCAATGCTGGCTTCTGCAAATATTAGATTTTGGGTTTGGGTTGTTTGTTTGTTTTTTCACACTCTTCCATTTCTTGTGAGTTTTATTAATTAGTACATTTGTATCCCACCATTCTCCTAAGCTTTCTTGGAACAGCATATTAGCCTTACACTCTTGCTAATTTAGACTGAGAGAAAGACAGTGATTTTCCCAATGCAACATAATGTACTTTATGGCTGAAGACTGGTTTGAAGTGAAGTCTCATTTCTTCAAATCCTGCAATTTATCTGTGATGTCATTTCAAGTTCACTATGAGTCATTTCAGAATGAAAAGGGAATCAGGTTTAAAGCATGCAAGCACAACCATTGGAGGTGAAAGGGAATAAGAAATAGTTCAGTAATAGACACTAATGCCTATTTTGAAATATCATCAAATCTATTTTATGCTCCATAATGGGTATAGGTGTTATTAGGGTAAACCCTTCTGTATGCTTAAAAGAATAGATGATGTGAGCTGGTTAGATAGAAGATACTCATTTTCTTGCTGTTATAGACTGAGGAGTGAAACATACAGGCAAAATAAAGCAGCTTTCAGCCACTTTGAAGGCAGAGCATTTATATGACTCATAGCTCCAAAGCGGTTGGAAACCAGAACAAAGCCACACTCTGGGACTAAAAACTGGAGCAGAAAGAAGCCAGGATATTCCATCTTAGCTGAGAAAATGCACATCTTTGTGCCTGCATATAAACAGCCTGGCATCAGTGCAGTGCTGTGGCAAAGCAAGGAAATGAAAGTGCAACAACTCCAGTGAATGTACAATAATTACAACCTACACAAACCAGACAGTCCAACAGGGAGGCATGGGGTGAAAGGGTGTTAAAAGGGCATGTGTGGGGGGCCCCTCCATGATTGTGCTTTGTCAATGTATCATACCAGTTCACCAATGCCCTGTACTGGCAGAGCATCACACATTCAATTGTGTAGCTGATCAAAGGGTTGGCCATGCAATGGGATGGCATTTGGGCAGATCTAGGAGGTATTTGGAGGTCACAGGCAGTGTGTTTGTGTGACAATGTGCATGCATAGTGGGAAGGAAACAAAAAGAAAATTACCCAGCAGCACGGCTGGATACTGCACTGCGTGGTCTGCCTGTGAGTATTCGGCCTGCCTTGGGAGCAGGCCCTGCAGACAATGGGGGTTCGGCCAATTTTTGGAGAAAGCAGGATGGAGCCAGTTTTTCCTGCCTTTCTGTTCCAGCCCAATGTTATAATCCCACAAACTGGCCAACAAATGGTACTGCATTATCAATGTGGCTTTATGGATTACTGCCCAAATCTTTTTTTCCCCTGTATGCAGGCAAAAAGTTGAGTATAAAGGCTGACTTTTTAAAAAGTTATGTTCAACCAAGACGACTTCCTCTTTTGCTGAGATAGTAAACAATTGCACAGAATGTTGGCACTAGCCCAGCGCTAAAAACCACTTTGTGATTGCTCTGAAATTGTTCCTCTATCTCTTACTTTCTTAGAATGGTGGGTGTGAAAAAGACAGAAGCATGCTACTGATGCACTTAACTTAATCTATACTGAGTTCTGGGTTGTCAGGAGAACCCAAAAAAACTGGTTTTGAGGTGAGTGGAGGCAGAGGAAAGGAGGAAATCAAATGGACTATTGTGGATGAAGGCATCACTAACTGGCTAGAGCACTAAGTGGGAGCAATCTGTACTGCAAAATGTTTGCTGCTGGTCTCACTGATGTTATAGGAACACTGGAAATCTTCTGTTGGACCCCTTTGTTTTCCATGATTTACTGCTCACCTTCAGAAGGTTGCCATTTTAGTTTACTTATCTAAAAGCATTTTGTTTCTACAGGTTTTTTTTAATTCACCCTCAGTATGGCATGTTATTGTTGTTACACTACCATAGTACACTTGCCATATTTACAAGGAAAGGGGGTTTGAGGCTACATCAAAGCTTGGTAATCTGCCAAACTGAAAATAGCATTTAACAGGCTTTTAATCTATCCCATAGGTTATTGTTCCCAGGAGTGCTGTTAAGAGACTGTAGATAAGGGAGGGAATGAGAACAAAGGGTTATTTTCACTTACAATTCAACCACTGACATTATTACTCTTTCGTTGGTAATCAAATTGAGGTGCACTACTACTAGTAGTAGTACCTTTTATTCACATATACCTTCTAAACAGTGGGTTTAAAATCCAGGTTATAAATGTGTACTGCTTCATTTTAGTTTCATCTTATCTTTAGTCAGTATTTTCTTCATGTGGTTAAACTATTGCAGTTATTAGTCTGAATATTACATTTGCTATTTTTGGAGCCCAGAGAACATATGCTTTTGAATGGCCTAAATAAATATGGGTTTATCTTGTAAATACATTTAAACACACATTACATAGTGTTATGCATGCTTTTTCATTTCTGGGTTTTGTCTTAAAACTAAACAGGTTATTTGAAAAATGCTCATATCAAAAGTGACCATGTAGATAGAATGCTGGCAAAGCCAGTTACAGAAATATAATTATGTCTGAATCTCGTTGTATTGCATTTATATTGGGGAAATTTTGAAAGACTATTCAGGCTAAAAATAAAAATCCAATCAAATTTAAATTAAAATTCATCTTGTTAAGGTGGTCTGGGAGGGTATTTGCTATCAGGCAATAGTGCCATGATCATGACTGCATAGTCTTTCTAAATAATGTGTAGTTATAGATCCATAACTCTAAGTTGTGAATGTGTAACTGCAATATAGTACACCAGTCAGTGAATTTTGTTGTATCTTGACAGAGTTGAGAGCTTGACTATAAGTCAGTGAACGTCATTATCTCTTGATAGAGTTGAGAATTTCATATAGCTATTATTTTCATGTTCAAGAGATAATAAAGTTTTTCTCTAGCTTCCTGAATGGCATGTTCTTCATAACATGACATTAGCACTGAATGTAGGCAAACATCTCCATGAAACTTTTACACTACATAGTTATAGTGCTATGCACTTATAGTGCTATGGTTCTGCTTTAACTTCCATCAGAAGAACCTATGGAATCCTATTCGTTCTGAAATGGAAGAAATTTTGTTAAAGGAGAGACCTGCTATGTTATCGAGGATGTATAAAAAATTATTAGAATTCTACTTAGAAGAAGATAATAAAAGAAAACATGATAAAATGGGCTAAAGATTGTAAAAAACCATTAGAGTTGATTCAAGGGGAAACATCTTGGAAAAAAAGAATAAAATATACGGCAAACCAAGATATAAAAGAAAGTTACTATAATATAATTTATAGATGGCATCTCTCTCCTGATAGAATATCAAAAATGTATGGTAACAGACAGAATCTTTGTTAGAAGTGTGGGAAGGAAAAAGGAACCTTTTTCACTTACGGTGGGAGTGTGTGGAAGCTAACAAATTTTGATTTATGATAAAAGATGGAATTAAAGAAATACTAGGAATTAATCTGAAATTCTACCCAGAAGTACTGTTATTAAATATGCTAGACAGAAAAGAAGAAAAGGAAAATGGCAAAATAATTTTTTATTTGTTATCTGTCGCCAGACTGGTATATGCAAAATACTAGAAGGGTAATAAAAAAATTCTAATTGAAGAATGAATAATCAAATTATTGGATATTATGAAATCTGATATAATTTCAAAAAGATTGACAGACAACAGAAATAGCAGTCTGAACACAAAGGAAGATGTGAATGGAAATAATAAGCATTGGGATAAACTATATATATACTATGCCGAGAAACATTACTGGCTTTAGGTAATATTGCAGTTTTCAATAAAATTGCTATGGGCTAGACAGGTATAAACATTCAATAAACTGGTAATGCTAATAATGCTATGAACTAGATTGGTATAAATATTCCTGTTGACCAAGTTCCATGAGGCTAGTGTAAACTGGAACAGCATGTGGATTTTTTTTTCATAATTTTTACTGCATTTTGGACTTGAAAACCTAATGCTTCTTTATGTTAAATAAATAGATGAGGAAGTTATGTGAGAGACAAAAAAAAACCCTTATCTGTACTCCATGTGCTGTTCTGGTTCCTTTCCTCCATAAAATAAAAACCCAGCAACAGTTCTATAGAGTGAGGGGAGCTATGGGGATTTTGTCTGAGGGAAAGGCACAGAAAAAGAGCTTGCTGGAAAGTTCTACTAAGTTATTTTCCAAGTTTTTTTTCATCTTCAAAATTGAAGTGGCTTATCAAACTCAGTGGTGTTTGAAATCGGATTTCCTTATCCTGGAGTGTATGTCACCCCTTTGCTCTTCACCAAAGAGCGCTCAGTTGAGAAGAATGAGATAGGAGGTTTTCGGGTTTGTTTGTTTTTTTAAAGGCAACCGAAATGTAGGGATGAGCAAGACACTGTTGATTTGCCGTGCTGATTTAGGTAGTGCAAAATACCAAATGCTCAGAGTTCCCAAATATCTTATCAGTGAAGGCTGATTTTTTACGATACTTAGGACAGCATCCCTCCTTCCTGCAAAGTGATTAGAAAGGATGGTTTTGGCCACCACCATGCCCAAACAGAGACTCAAGTTTTATAATGTGGAAGCCTACTGAACCAATATAAGACTGTTCTTTCAGTTCAGGCTTTAAATGTTAAAGGTCTGTACTGCGGTGTCATTGCAAAAGAAGAGGAGGAGGCAAAGTCAGAATTAGTTGGCACTACCCATTGATGACTTTGGCTTCCATCTCATGGGTCATTCTGCCTTTCCTGTCCTGATAGGGAACAGTTTCCATGGGATCTTGGTTAAAGATTTTTGTCTGGAAGCCTTCAAAGGATTAGGCAGTACTTAAGCACATTCAGGATGGACATCTGCCATACTACCTTTGTCCATTCCACAGAATGGGAGGAAGGAGCCAACACTGTGTATCATTATCATGGTCTTTTTTTTTTTAGATGGGGGCACAAGGTAAGGGTTGTATACAATATGTATCCCATTCCTCAGCTCCCCCCCTCCCCATAACAATATTAATGCAATCGAACCATTGGACAACTAAGCAGCCTATGTTTTAAAATCCGTGTCAGTCAGCTTGCAGAAACTGGTTGCATTCATTCCTGCAGCCAATGAAGATAGTTGGAAAACTCATTTGGTAATGACAGCAAATAACAATTGGGGTATTGTATTTAACGGAGCTCCTCTAATAGCATTAGGCCTTTTGTCTATTTTTATACCAGTTCAGTGATGCTATTGCTGAAGGTCACTCTTCAGGAAAGGCCCTAATTAAGATTTCTGCCTGCAGCAAATTGTAAGAACTATAATACATCACACTGGAGCAACCCAACTACAGATCATTGACTATCCAGAGTCACTCACATCATAGGAAGAAATAATATAGTTTTCTTAGAGCCGAAGATCATTTGACAGTGTGATTAAAAATGCACTGTATCCTGGGTTTTCCTGTACAGTGTCACTTTACAAAAATTGTATTCTTTCCAGACAAAGAAAATGGTTTAAATTACAGAGTGAAGGGAGATCACAGGATGTTTTCACTGAATGAGAAGACCTGACAAAATTGGTCTTCCAGTTATATGAATACAGATAATGTTTACAGAAAAACTTTCAGAAGTTACTTTTTGGATAAGAACTTTATTAGTCAACAGCTCCCAGTGGTCATGCGAGCTAAGGCATTCTAGGACTTTTAGTCCAAAAAAGTAATAAATCTGAGCTCTGTTTTACAGTGGTGGAACTGGGAAAATGAATATCTGAAGATCACATTCTTACTCAGCTGTAAAACAGGCTGCTCTACAATCATTTTGAACCAGAACATAGATGCTGTTGTAGACTGACCCATAACCCTGACAAGACATGTATGTGAAAGAATGGGTATCTATGTATGTATTTGTGAAATGATTTTTTACTCATTGGCTGCAAAAATTGAAGTATGAGGCCTTTACTAGTCAAATGCTGGAGCCAGCACACATTTTAAAAGGTTATGGCTCCACTAACTATCACTACCAAGTACATCAATAATACTGATTAAATTATTGGACACAACTGAATTCCCCCAGACAAGGTTCCATTGCTCCCAGTTTGCAAACAGTGCATTCTGTACAATAAATGGGACAGATACGCAAGGTCACCTTTGGGATGCAGGGTGATCAGCTCAACACATATCTGTCTTTGTTAGAATATAGCAATAATCTCTCTCAGGTGAGCTTTAGTCAGCAAAATGATGCAATATCCCGAGGCAATGCAAAATGGTGAAATATGCAAACCTAAGCAAATGATAAGGATCTTTACCTGCCTCACAACTTTTTAAAAGACACCAAATGCCAACGGTAGTTTGTTCTGGGTTTTGTTAGCATCCAACCTTGATCAAACCAGTAGACCTCCCACCTCCCCTGAATTCACGATTGTGGCCATCTCATAGTTCATTCTGATTCTTAAAGTCCTGCTCTGGCTTAGGGGACTTAGATTAGCTCATCTTTGTCTTCTTTGCACCGCTTCAACCAGAATTATAATATTCCCCAGCTTTCTCCCAGAAAGGTCCAACAGGACGGGGGGAGGGGGGGGTTGATAACTTTTATCACCCCTAAAATCTTTTTTTTTCCCCAGGGAATATTTTCCCAAATTGCAGCTCATCTCCATCACCCACCTCCCTTTTCTCTGGGTTGTGTTAGGGAATATACTGTACCTTTTGAGCCCCACTTTCTCTCTTCCTCTCTTTCTCTTAAGAAAACCCCTAAGATTTACATTGCTTTACCCCAAACTATCTGCCTTGCAAATTTGCTCATTTGCATTAACATTTTCCATACCAAAGCGGTTGTGCTCCACTAGACAGAGATTTGTATTTTGCATGTCCTATTTGCTTTTTATAAACTTGCACCACAGCATTTGCTATTACTCAGTACAGTGATTGTTTATGTTTAATTCTTGTGTGCTCCGTAAAATTCCAGTTTCAGATAGTTCTGTGTAAGTGGGTGTTATGGACTCCAATTTGCATAACATATTACTGCCAGTGTTGCAAGCTCCCTTACTGACATATGTGCTCGGAACATGTATAAGTTCATGCATGTGCCCCAAGACCATAACTGGTAACAGCACTATTATCTTTTACTTAATGATCCAGGAGCATATGCAATGTAAGAATAATTCCTAAACCATGAATCTGTTTTTTTTTCAAGGGAACAAACTTCACACCTAACCCTAAATCAGCTCTCTTAATGATGAATATTATCAGGTAGCTACTCCTTTTTAAGTCTACAGCTTTTACACAATCCCTGTGACCCTAATATTGAGCTCACTTTTGTATTTGTTTTCTTTGGTGAAATGAAGTACATATTAAGAGAAACAGGTCATCTGTTGATCTACACTTGTCTGATGTGATAGGAATCCAAAACATTTACCTGCATTGAATCATTGTTGGCCTCATAACTGTTCAGCTTGAGTGAGAGATTCTCACACCTAAATCTCTCTTGAGATGGTACAGCTCAGAGTCTGCATTAGGAATGGTGGAGAGTTTTGTTAAGTTTTCATTCTGATGTAAATTAACCTAAACTGTATTCTTCAAATCAAAGCATTAGATTCAGATCAAAGTGCATACAACTGTACTTTGTAATCTTCACTTCCATGAACATTATGCTCAAGTCTGTCAAGAGTACAAAAATATGTATATCAAGAAAAAATGTGCACAAAAATATAAATATTAGGCTTGTAGTAGGCCATAAAAACAGTGTTATCTAGTTTTCTTAGGATGTGTGGGATGTGAAAATTTTTGAAAAATATGTATATATTAACATGAGTAAATGTGGGAAATTGTGCATAAAAACACACACATTCAAAGACTGCTCACAAGATGTGTGAGTTTTCATGCAGAGCAATAGCAATAGCGAGAACATTTCTATGCTGCTTACATGTATAATTCCCCCACCCCAAATTTACAATGTGGACACACAACAGAATTTGAAGGAGTCTGGCTGAAAACAAATTTGACAGATTCATCCATAGCATCCTTGCTTCAAGTGTATATATATTTCAGCTTATGGAACAGTGTAGACTTGAGAGGGAAAATAGAGAAATTGTTTCAGGCTGGTCTATCCAAGGTTTGCAAAATTCCCAGGAAAAGCTTGAACTTTTTTTTCTTATATTGTATTAATTCTCTGAAAAAGTTCAGAAAGGTTCAAGCACAGCCCATCCAAATAAAAGTAGGTAGATTTCACATGTTGCTAATTTAGTTTAGAGTGCAATTACCTCACTGGGTCTAAAGAAAGAATAATGTAATAACCATTCTGCTGAGTTGTGAGCCCCTGGTCAGTTTACAAGCAAGGTATGAAGATTTTGGCCTAGTTCACTACACTGTCACTAGCACCTTATATTCACATATAAATAAATCATTCCCATTGATCTGATGAGTTCTTCATCCTGTGTACTGAAGATTTCTGTATTTGCTCTAAATACTACTTTGCCAATAGAACTCTGAGTGCCATTGTCTTCATTCCTTATGTTGCTCTGTGATGTTGATAGTTATGTCATCCATGAATTTGTTTTATCCATGAGTGGTTGACTTTCCACTTAAATGGGGGAGAGTGCCTTCACACACACCCAAAAAACTTTGTGAATGCTTCTGCAGCTACTCCTGTGGGCTTCTATGGTGCAGGGGCATTCTCACACATACATAGCACTCTGAATAGCAGTAGGGCAGAATGTTTCTGTCCATTTGAGGATGTGTTTAAATAACATTAATGTATGTTTGTAGAATGTTTGTGTGTGCGTATGTGTACATGTGTGTGCATGCCACATTTTAAATTCAATCATTCTCAGATTTTCAAAACTCATTTTGTACTTAGAAAAGTATTCAGATTTTTTTCAGAGCAATGAAATTCAAATTCTACAAAATAGATGTTTGTTACTTTGGTTAAAAGACATTGTAGAAAATGAAGATGGCACTGTTAACTGTGAATGTTTCTTAACACTATAAAGGGCATTCATTTCATGTGAACACCCGCAGCACATGAAATGGCAGGCTGGAATACTTCATGATGCTTTAATGGTCATGTCAGGCATGATATATCTGCAACCTCCTCTACCCTCACATCTCGGCCCTTCTTTCAGCACTCTGAAAAGATATTCAGAAGAAAGAATACCAGGATTATTAGGCATCTGCCAAGGACCATTCTCTGGAGCTTCCTGGCCCTGTTGCTCTTTTTTCTCCTTCTGCCTTGCTGTCACTGATTATTCACCTTTTCATCAAGCATACAAACAACGGCAAGCATGAAGAGCGGTATCACCAACTCCCATTGTGCTCCTTACCATGCAAGTTGAGTGTTGGAGGGCATTAGGTGTTAAGGTCATAAGAAGAATCAGATCAGTCCAAAATTTTGTGTGGGTGGTGTCAGGTATTTCTTGAGGCTTTTCTGTTCTCTCCAAGGAAGGGGCAAGTGGTTCCTTGCCTGGCTCCCTTAATGGCATCCACTGTAATAACAGATCCAGAGTGGAGTGGAAGAGTTAATGGGCAGTAGTGACAGTGATGCAAATAAGAGGTGGGCAGCCATCTCAAGGAAGAGGTAACAGTGAACAAACCGGATGTCCCACACCACCCAAAAATTCCTATCTTTTTCTAAAAAGTCCTAAAAAGAAATTGAAACTTGACCAGGACTAGAATCTAGCAACTGGGACTTTTAAAACATTTTATAATAATATTTTTTCTAGACACAATTCTTTCCAAAAGCTACTAAAGTACTGACAGTAGGGGTATTCCTTGCCAAATAGGAATGGTTGATATGTGTGAACATGAAGAATGTGTAACTCTAAGAAGAACCTTTGAAAACATTACAGCTTGCCTTTTGAAGACTGTAAATCGTACTACACTATTTCAAAAGCATGGGTAAAATCACAGAGAGAGGAACAGAACAGTGCATATGTCTAGTGGGAATGATGTCTGGATGTGGCGCTCCAAGGCTACAGTGCTGTCCATTACCTTAATGTGCAAGATGATACCTGCCCAGCTGCCTGCACTATAAATTTTATAGACACTCTCTTTTAAGATGCTCACTCTTTAGCCAAATCTATTTTTCCCTCAAAAAAGCCCTGCCCTCCTTTTAGAACATTAACCATTTCTTTTAAAATCTAAAACCTGGTTGTAAAGGTGGGTGTTTTTGTTATTATTTTTAGTCTGAACCATTTATCACCTGGAGCTTGACAGTACAAGCAAGAAGAAGTTAGTGTTTTAACCTTGTGGGCCAAAGGCAAGCAGTTATCAATGGCAGCTAGCAATAGTTCCAGAATCATTTAATAGCACCTTTTAATATAGAGTGGCAGGAGATGCAGCCTTGAATGTCCAGGCAAAGAAAAACTATGGCAAGGTTTTAATACCGTACATGCAGACAGAGAGAGAGAAGAGAAGTAGAGAGTTGGGGCATCATTTTCTGTCTTCCTGTTCGGAAGGTACTCCACTGATTTGGTGAAAGACAACCATGACATTTCAAAGCAATCAGGAGTCCAACAAAAAAAATAGAGATAACTGACTTTAAAAGAGAGAGAGAGAGAGAGAACCTTGGTGTGCATTTCCCTCCCACAGCCTCTCTCTATTGCTATTATGACAATGAAAAAAGAAGTCATCACATAAACAGCAGCCGGTTTACCTATGACTTTGTTGTGTATCAGTTTTCAAACACATCTTCAAGGATTCATCTCTTCCTTCCTCCCAGCCCATCACCACACTCACCCCCCACCCCAGCAGTATGTGAGAAATATAGCCTGCACATGAGAGATAATATTGTCCTGGGAAATTTCCAGCGGATTAATGTATTTTGACTGAAACTAGTGGGAAATTGTGCTTCTGGACCTGCTTCTAGTAAATATCTCACCTAAAGAACAATGTGTTAAACACAATCTGTATGGGTGCTTTAGAAATGTACATTTATCTGTAAAGGTGATACAGGTTTGCTTCCAGAGTAAGATGAATGCATGTTTAATTTCTTCCTCATTCCCACTCTTTTTTTTTTCTAATGAGAAAGAAAATGCTGGCTGCATTAGTTATTCCAGTATTGTATGTTTATAGACTGTAGTTTTGATAGCTTAGTGGTGGATACAAAGGGACCTTCTTTAGACTAAAGGGGTCAGTCTGATGATGTGAGAAGGACCTGGGAAGGAAAAAACAAGAAAGCAATGTCTGCCTTTAGAAATAACAAAGCCAGAAAATGAGTCCAGAGAGCAGACAGAAAACAAAGACTCTAGGATATTGCCGCACAATAAATGGATGGTTGCGGTGGAGTCCAGCCAAGAGTGAGCTATGAAGGTTCATCAATAAAGGGTAGAAGTATGTGATCTATCCAGAGTCAGCTGCCCGCATGTGCATTTGTACAGCTGTGGCTCAGATTTTGATGGGAAAATTAGGTTGTTTGTCAATTTTGATGGGTTTGTGTTAACATTCATGAGCTAAGTGTAGAATGTGATGTCGAGAGGACATTAAACGCATAACTGGCAGAGTGGACCAGGCTCACCTGTTCATAAAATGGATTGCTGGGAGAGAACATTTGAGAAATATTTATGAAGGCTTAGGTCTAAGCATTCTGACTTTAAAACATAGCTTTACAACCAATTTGCTTGATTGTTTCAGAGCTTGAAAAGGTTACTGTTTTGAACTACCAGAATCACCCAGCCAGCATAGCCAATGGCTATCCTGGCTAAGGAATATATGGTAGTGGTGATAATGATTAAACTTTATTTATGTCCCATTTTTTTACCCAAAGCATATAAACTATGTCTTTTTAAAGTCCTCCTAATGTGTTGGTAGCAGAGATAATACTAAGAAGACTTCCTGGTCAACAATTCACTCTAAATCACTATCCTACACTAGCTTACAGATGAAACAGTTCTATTTCTGAGTTGCATTGCATTTGCATATGTTCTGTTACAAGTGTTCCACCTCTTTTCATAGTAATCAATTTTCTTTTAAAAATTCTTTTTCTTTTTCTTTTTCACCCTTCTGTCCATGTATAGATGTCAAATGGGCTGGCAGCTGAATCTTACTTTTAATACTGGTGAGAGTATAATGTCTTCCACCACACTTGAGAGCAGGAGCATAGCTTAGGAAATGCAGCCTAGGCTATGACTTCTCATGTTGCAGCAGTTTACACCAGAAGCACCTAATACAGCCTTTCTCAACCTGCCGTGCTCCAAATATTTAGAACTGCAGCTTCCATCAGCCTCAGTCAATATGGCTTATGGTTTGGAATTCTAGGTATAGTAATCTAAAACATCTAGAGGACACCAGCCTAGTGACCCAGCAGTCACATAGGCCCAAAACACACTGTAGAAATAATCCGGTTTGAGACTACTTTAACTGGCTCAATGCTAGGGAATTTGGGGAACTGTAGTTTTGTGAGACATTCAGACTTCTCTGTCAGATTGTTCTGGTGCCACAATAAACTACAGTTCCCTAGCACTGAGCCAAGGGGGTTAAAGTGGTCTCAGAATGCATTATTTCTGCAGTGTGTTTTGCATCCAAATAGCAGTTGCTGGACAGCAACAATGTTAGTAACTGCTGGAAGGGTCTGTTGCTGTCTAGTCTTGCTTCTACACTTTATAATGCTGCCTGATGGCCACCATAATAGTATGCTGGATTTGGATTTGTCTTCGGTTTGATTCAGCTAAGGCTGGGTGAAAATTTTGCTTGCTGGATTTTTCACAGGAGCCTTAAAAACATTTTTGAATAAATTTTCAAAAAATTTAATAGGAAGAACTTAAGGGAGTTTTTTTAAGCCTTAACATGGAAGAAGGCAAAGTTGGGTGAGTCACACATCCAGGTTGAGGGCTTAGCTCTGACACTAGTTTTGAGTCACATTGGGCTGATCTAGACTGACAAAAAGGGGTGTGTTCATGCCTGCATGAAAGTGTAGCCTTTAGATGACCCACACTGAAAGTTTGGCATGAACGCACTTCTTTTGCATTTTAGTGGGGGAAAAGCAGCTTTAAAAAGGAGCTGCTTTTCCCAGCTTCTTTTTTAAAAGGGTGTAACTGCAGTTGCGTCTAAATGCTGCAGTGCAACTGTGCAGTTTTTTTAAAGCTCCCAAACCCTAGTTCCAGCCCTAATCCAAACCCTAGACATGTGGAGTAGGGACTCTGGGATGCTGTAACTGTTATGCAACTGCGCATAAAATGTCAATTCATTCATAAAATAAAGAAGTTTATTCATAACTTAAATTGTAATGGATTTAATATCTTTTTAAGGGGGGGAGGGATGCAGTTTGTTTTATTGATGTAGTAGTATTTTAATGTGTAAGCCGCCTCGATCTCAAAGAAGTGGGGTATAAATAATAATAATGATAGTTATTTTTATTATTATTATTATTATTATAAAATAAAGGGGTTCGTTCATGGTGCACCGATGCAACTGTGCACTTTAAAAAGGGAAGCGAAACCACAATGGTAATTTGACAGATCTTCATAACTGCATAGTTCATATGTGATGTACCTGCGCAACTGCGCAGTTCGCAGCTGGCAATACAATTGCCTGTATGATGTACCGGTGCAACTGCACAGTTTGCAGCCGGCAACAACAATAACAAAAATATTAAAGGTTCAGTGCGGCCAAAAGCCCCATTCATTGCCACCCGTGCAGCTGCTCCGCCTGTGTTTCTAGCATCCTGACAGCTTCCAATGTAGTTGCTGAGCAACAGAAAAGACTTCAGATAAGTCATCCCCAAACCTCCTCAGTGTAGCTGCCTTATGCCTTTTTATTACACACCTGGGACTTGCAGTGCAACTGCTAAGTATTAAGGAAAAGGCAACTTCATGTCACCCTTTTCTGCCAATCTAGAAAGCCCCTATGTATTCATCAATGTTTAACATGTATTCAGCCATACTGAATTAGAGTAGATACCTCTTTCTATGTGGCAGGCAAGTACAACATGATCACCGGGCAACATGTAGTTATAATATTTGTTTCTAGTGACTTTGACTAGTGCAGGTAGCTAATCTTTCTTTTAATTTCTTGTCAAAATTCAAATTTATCTTCATAAATGAATCTTGGAGAAAGCAGCACAGGCAGATTCAACACAGCTCTTACATTCTGAAACTGGCAAATCTAAGTTGCATGCAGCCTAGGATGTAGAAGAACCTTCCTTGCTACTTTCAACTTTTCAGATTCTGTTAGATTTGCTAGCAACTGCTGAGAATCATGGACGTGATGAGATATAGCACTACAGAAAGAATAATTTATCATTTAGGGGAACAGGGAGGAAAGGTTACCTATTGTTCAGGTGTACCATCTACCAAGGCTACATTTCCAATTACTCTGTTTTGTGAGAGCAGAGGAAATATCCCCCTGTGTCCTGTCCAGGTTCAGCACATTACAAAGGTAGGAGTTAATTGAAAGAGCCGCCAACAACAATTGTGCCCTAGAGCCTCTAAATGTCTGCTGGCTGACTGTGGACAGTAGTAAACCATGTGTGTTTCTCTTTAAAAATGATGGACTGCATGGCTTGTGTTGTCAGTCTGCCCTAGAGAACCTTCCTCTCTATGTGTCAAGTCTTCTTTCTGTAACTGTTCGGTAGCGGAGTCAATTTTCAAAACAAGAGAACTTGGCAAAAAGGGTTGTAGTAAGAGCAAGGAGCAGAATGACATGGACTAAAACTTCATCTTTGGAATGTGGGATGGACTCAATAAGAGCCATTCTGTGGGGAGAATTCGCAGAGGATTCCTGGTGAAAAACTGTTTCAGATACAATTCTTTTCATTCACTGTTCTCATTGCTTGGCAACAAGGCCCCCACATAGCCAACATGCCCAGTACAGCAGATGATGGGTAATTCCACATCAAATTAAGCTGCTTCCCATTGTTAATTGTTGCCATTTATATTTCATCAAGAGCACGGGGCTTAAAGCAAAAATTCACTGAGCTACAGATAGTGCAAAATGCATAGCATCAGCCTGTGTGTAAAATATTCCAGCCCATGGTTGCAGTCCCTGCTCAGTGATTTGATGCCTTTTGGGTGGACCTGACAATATATCTCATCTCAGTCTGGTTTACTGTGCAGATAAAAGTTTAACTCGTCTTAATTGTTTGGAGGAATCCAGATGTACTTAATAATAACTAAAATAAATCTCCTCCCTCCCCCCCTCTCTTCATTAACAATAAGTTTAATAACAATAATAAGTTTTATTTTTATCCCTTCATCTACCATAGGAACAATTAATTTGTTTCTTTCCTAAATTTCTTTCTCCTCATCTCCCCCAGGAGCTTTGCTATACACATTTCTTCTTCTTTCTTTACCTCTTCTCCCATTCCTCACCACAACCCTATGAGTGAAGGCAATAGGACTGGTTCTTCTCCTCCTTCTAAAGGAGAGTATCTAAGACGTTTCAGACTGAATTTAAATTTGAATTTGGGATTTGCCAGTCGTTCACTAAAACTGGGTTTGTGTATTTATAAGGAACAAGCTGTGTAATGGTCTCCTGCAGAAACAAGTCAATCTATCTTTCTCACCTAGCCCTCATTCCCACTTACAGATAAATCGGTGTGTGACCCAAATCGATGGGTCAATTCAACAGTGGAGCGAGATTCCCACTACATTTGTCCCGGTAGCATTTTTTCCCTCTAAAATAATCCACTTGTGGTTCACATTCATGCATGAATCAATTCAAAATGGACCGGCACCAGCCAGCCGAAGGGCAACTTTAAATCAATTCTGATCTGCATCTGGTTCACGCTTGTGCGGAATTGATTTATCAAAAAAGCCGTGGAAAAAAATCAGTGTCAAAAAGACAAAGGTTAAATGGGTCTGGTGGTAGGAAGATGTTGGAGGATGGAACTATTGTAGGTACTGCATTGTCTAAAGCAGACTATTGGACTCAAAAGTGGTGGGAGATCATGTCCAATCACCAGTATTATAGCAAGATCTAGCTGCCAATCCAGACTTGTTGAATCCTATAGGATTAATGATCTTGTCCTTCTTCTCACATAGCATCTTCATCTGGCCTTGATGCTTTAACTTCTAGCTACAGTACTTTAATTTGATCAATGAGTTTACACTCTTTTATACCAAGCCTCTATGGTGGCCTTCCAGTGCATAATAATTAGCACTCTAGATGACTCAAAGGGATGTGGCCTAGTGTCATCTTGTATTACTGTGTATGGGAACCATTTCCCATTATTCTCCTGGTTCTGTGGAGTCATACACACACCCCACTTACCTTTCTTCTTCATACACACTCCATTTTGTACAATTGACTGCAAATCTGCACACTAAAGGAGAGCTGTCATTCAAAGGGTCACTGTAAGTTAAAACCAATTTGACAGCAAATAACAACAAAAATCAAGCTTTTAATGGTGTTTAATATCATTATCCGATATTAATATTTCTCCATGTTTATATTAATTTTAAATTATTATTTTTTTTACTTTTTTCCTGTGACTTTAGTGATGGTATGGGTTATATTATCATTTCATTTAATTTTGATATCATTTTGAGTATCTATTAGTTCATAAATGTACTAAATCAATCATACAAAGATGATGATATTTTTTATTAAAAATGGTCATGCTAGAGAAGGAGCAAAACTGTTGGCTTGGGTTCTGATCTGGATGCAATTAAGCTAGTTAAGCTACACTATAGTAAACTGGATATAAGTAGCAACAGTGCTGAATTGCTGCCCTGATGAGAAAACAGTTACCTCACAGGATCTTTTATTTTTGCAATAGCTACACACGTAAACATTATTTTTAAAAAGAAGGGGGAGATACAGTAACTGCCCATAGATATGAAGCAACTGTGCACATAGGATTGTTCTCAGCAGCCACCCATGCCAACACATTAAAAAAATATAGTGCTGAGAAGTGAACATTATAAATACCTTGCCTCATAACTCAGTACATTAGTACACTAGACTTTTGATTCCTCTATAATTATAGAAGGAAAGCTTCAATCCCTGCAGTGGGAGAGCATTTAAAAATTACAACTGAGGTAGTAAATTACTATTCCTCAAGCCTCCTCATTGGACAGATTGCTTTCCATTTATGAGGAGAAACACGGAGCCATGTCAGAGCTGGATTCCCCTGGTGAGCTTAATGTGTTCTATTTTAAAGTGCCGCAGGAAATAAAGGTAGTATTAGAAGGGTATTTTTTTAAACAATTCCCCAGCATCAAATTGCCCACCATGAGCAACAGAAATCAAGGTGTGAAATTCTCCCTGAAAAAGTTCATTTTGCATCTAGCCATGTTACAAATCTGGAACAAAATGTTAGTATGATCACTTAGGTCATCCCTATCACTTGGCCATCCCCATTCAGCGCTGAGGTGTGCCATTTTTGTCCGCCGGAAGTTTTCCGTCTGACAAAAATGGCACTCCTCAGTGCTGAATGGGGATGTTTGGCACCACAGAATGGAACAGGGCCCTTTTGAGGACGTGTTGGTGTGTGTTAAAATCCGTTCTTTCCCGGTCGTGCGCACACACGACGAGCGTCCCCTTCCCGTTCCCATAAGGGGGGGGGGGGGAAGAAGTGTGATAAAGTTCTTAGTCATCACTGAAAAGGTGTACTCATCATCTCCTCTGCCTGAAAGAAGCCAAAAGAGGACACTGACTTCATAGAATTTGGATATACATACGCACGCACACACACACACACACACACCAGTAGATGCAAAGCTAATAATTATTTTTATAATTTATAGCCCAGTTGGAGGACATTTCTGGACACAGCAAGCTAGACTTAGCCCCAGCCTGAGGGGGCATAATAGGGGTTGTAGTCTAACAATGTCTGGAGAACTACATGTTCCACCACCCTGATTTATATTGAAATGTAATACAGTACATATCACCTGTATTCACTGTGATGACAACTGGTGGCTGCCATGTCAATAATGTAGCAAATCTGATCCATGTTTTTCTATGACCTTTAAAGACGTTATCAAGGTACTCAAGAAATTTTGGGGAGATGATTCAGATGCATAACTCTATACCATAGAACAGATTTACTGCCTCCATGACATGGAAACCACCACATTCTACAGGTTGGCCTGATGGGCCACGTCAAGACTCCTGTTCTCCTTTCTTATGTTTCTTGGTTCAATTTCTTCTTCTCCTTTTTCTTCAGTCATATAGCTGCTGAACTGTGCACAACTGCACACAATGGCTCATCTCGTTTTGTACTTTTTTCTTTCGATATCTGACACTATCAGAAAGGGAAGTGCAACAGAGAGGCAACTTTAGGGAAACAAACTATAGGCTCAGCAATGCATAACTGCTGTGATATATCACCCCTAATGCTGCCCTCAGAATTCCAAACAAATTTACTATATCAGTGGACAACTACAATAGACTAGTAGACAATCACAACAGAATTCAGGGGGGGAAACAGGGAAATAGATTACATTTTAGGACAAGTCTTGTGACATCATAAATAGCATCCCACCTGCAATTCAGCATCCACCTTAAATATATCTTTGTGGATAAGAATTGTGGGACATTCAAGGAGGATATAGCAAAATATTGACACAAAGAAAGGAATCATGCTCTGTCTTTGAAGAAACTCTAAGAAGATATTGGCCTGCTAACACGACAACCAGTCTCAGGACAAGACACTATATAGGCCACTGAAATCTAGCCACCATAGTTCTAGAGATCCTGTCTGGCTTCAGAGAGTTGAACAAGACATCATTTGACTTACTCAAGATTTGGGAGGGAGAGAGTAAGATTGCTCTCAGTCAAGACATGAAGATTGGACCAATGGCAGCTGTAATTTTGGGGTGCATCCACTCTGTAGAAATAATGCAGTTTAACATCACTTTAAGTTCTGTAACTCCATCCTATGGAATTCTGGGATTTGTAGTTTGACAAGGTCTTTAATCTTATCTGTCAAATCAGGTTGGTACCTCACAAAACTACAAATCTCAGGAATAGACAAGGGAGCCATGGCAGTTAAAATGGTGTCAAAATACATTATTTCTACAGTGTGGATGCTTCATCACTTTCACTTGATGCATTGATCAGAAACATCAGAAACAACTCAGACTGCCCTCCAGGTTGACAGGTCTTTCTGACAGCAGATGGCAAACATTGGGGCTTTTTAGACTGCCCAAAAGGGGCGGTCCATGCTCGCCCCTTCTAGTGGCGAGATAAGGCCTAGGCTGCCGCACGGGCAGCCCCAGAGGCCTCATCCCGCCGCTTTTGGAGGCTGCGGGGAACCAGCAAACTACCGGTTCCCCGCGGCCTCCAAGCGGGGTGCAGCAGGCGCTCTGGGCGCCCGCTGCACCCCACTTCCCTCGGCGGGACTGAAGGGAGGAAGGGGCCGCCGCCCCTTTCTCCCTGGGTCTTTGCTGCGGCCATTTAAAGGCCGCGGCAAAGACCCGCCGCAAAAAAAGAGCTCCGTTTTGGAGCTCTTTTTTTGCGCCATGGGAAGGACACGATTGGCGCCCTCCCGCGGCATAAGCATCAAAACGTGCGCAGCGTATCTAAATGGCGGCGTCCATGCGGTTTAGGCCTAGGGAGGGTGTAGATGCTACGCCCTCCCTAACCCTAAAAGCGGGCTTTTTAGCCCTAAACGCGCATTTTTTGCCCATCTAGAATGGACCATTGAGCCTCAGACATGCAAAGTTTATTTTTGACATGGTCATGGTACTTCTTTGCAATTTTGCCCACATATTTGTTGTTTATCTAAACAGAAAGGTAGGAAGGGAGAGAGAGAAAGATAGAGAGATCCTAAAGATGCTAAATTCTTTCAAAATGTGGTTCAGAAGACGCAGAAACCTGAAATACTTGTGATCTCATATATGGTACTTTTGGAAAGCTAAGACATTCCTGTCTCCATTGGTTTGAAACTGTCTCTTGTCATTTCTTTAAGATAACATTAATAATTGATCCTTCTTTTTTTTTAGAATTTGGGCATTATATGAATTATTTGAAAAACTGCTATCATAATCTTTGTGCAGCCTACTCCTTGCAGTATGCTCAGCTGGGTTTACTTCCAAGCACGTTTGCATAGGATTTCAGGATTTTGTTTCAGGGTGTCTATGGACTGCTCTTTCAGTCTTTCATAATGTGATCTGTTTGCATATTTATTTAGTAGCTTATTGGTGCTGCATTTATTCCAAGTAGAAAATCATTTCTTGGTTAGGTCATGAGGCTGATTTTCAGGTACTGTAATTTCCTTTAGAGTTATTTGACCTTTTTTGCCACAGATACATAACACATAATACATTTGTTAGGTCACAACAGGAAATTGTAGCAGACAGTGATATGCATGTCAGTAATGAAGAGTGTCTTCCGAACGTGCATCCAGTTTAAAGGCTTTGACAGGGGCAGCTCAAAAACAGTTTTTTTGCAAACTCAAAAACTGAGCAATAAAGCAACATTGACTCTTGATTGCTCTGTCTGCAAGACCTCCCTTTCCCTGACCTGCACATGTCCCCTTTAGGGGTGGTACCAAAAAAGGCTCCGGGTAAGGTTCGCCTTATTCATCATTTGTCTCATCCAACAGGTGTGTCAGTCAATGATGCCATTCCGGCATTAAATATTCTTCCTTTGACCACACCATCCGTCTAATCAGGTCCTGTGGTAAAGGGACATTATTGGCCAAGTGTGACATTCAGTCGGCCTTTCGCCTTTTGCCTGTCCATCCCAACGACTTCCCCCTGTTAGGTTTTAAATTTCAAGGGTGCTGGTATTTTGATAAGGCCATGCCCATGGGGTGTTCCATCAGCTGCACAGCCTTCGAAACTTTCAGCACTTTCCTTGAGTGGGAGGTGAAGCGGTGCGCTGGCTCTCCTTTAGTAACCCAATATTTAGATGACTTTTTATTTATAGGTAAGGCCAACATAGATGATTGTCAAAAACTCCTCACCACCTTCTCCACAATGGCGGCTGAAATGGCTGAAATGGGTTTGCCTCTGGCTGCCAACAAGACTGAGGTACCGGCATCATCCCTCACCTTCTTAGGCATCCTTCCATAAAGGATGGCATTAGATTCCATCCGTGGTATATCCTGTTTGCCCCAGGATAAGCTTTTGGCTCTCAGGACTGCCATTTCAGAATTTTTAGTCACAAAGAAAGTTACCTTAAAGCAAGTGCAGTCCCTGCTGGGTCACCTTAATTTCACTTGCCGGGTGGTGTCTCCTGGACGGGCCTTTTGCTTCAGGCTGGCCAGGGCAACGGCGGGGATGCGACTCCCTCACCACCGTGTCCGTATTTCCAACTGGATCTGGGAGGACCTCCGGGTGTGGGACACCTTCCTTGCTGGCTACAATGGAGTTTCTATCTGGCAGAGGTCTTGGCAGTTGGGGGACAGCTTTCAAATCCACTCTGATGCAGCCGGTAGTATTGGCTTTCGGCCTCTACTTCCAGGGTCACTGGTGTGCTAAAAGGTGGACTCCTGAGTGGGCTCAAGGCAATCTTCTCCGGGATCTTACATTCCTCGAATTGTTCCCCATTGTAGGGGCCGTTCGCATCTGGAGGTCTGATTTTGCCAACAAGAGGATAATTTTTTGGTGCAGCAACCAGGCTGTTGTCAATGTGGTGAACAGCATGTCCTCCACCTCAGAGAGGGTTATGTTTTTGGTATGGAAGCTGGTTTTAGATTGTTTGATTAATAACATCTCATTCACAGCTCGTTTTGTGCCCAGCTTGCAAAATAATGTAGTCGATGCTCTCTCTCGGTTCCAGGAGGACAGATTCTGACGGATGGCCCCGGAGGCAGACCCCTCCCCAGTACAGTTTCCGGAGGACCCCTGGAACGTTGGACCTCTTCCATAAGGGATGGCATTTTATCCTCTCTTGCTCCTTCCACCCTCAGGGCTTATAAAAGGGTATTTTCAAAGCTATCTGCCTTTTTTGAGGCCTCCGGTATCACCGCCCGTTGGCCCATCGATTCGGCCCTGGTCCTCGGCTTCTTGTCCTAGCTTAAGTCCCTAGGGGTTTCCCCCAGGCCATGTCTGTGTCCCTTGTGGGTATCTCCTTCTTCGCAAAAGCCTCGGGCTTGGCCGACCCTTGTGCTTCCTTCCAGGTTAGGCAGACCCTGGAAGGTTGGAGACGCTCCCGCGTCCCATCTGCTAATGCCACACGCCCCATCACATTGCCCCTGCTGGAACAATTAGTCTCAGCCTTCCGTGCCATCTGTTCTTCCCCCTATGAGGTGGGCCTGTTTAGAGCTGCATTTGTTAAGGCATTTTTTGAAACCCTGAGGGTAGGTGAGCTAGTTCCATCTGCTTCTTCTGATTGTACTATGGGATCCCTTCAAGTGTCTTTGCTGTTAATGCTGTTTGCTTAGTTCTTCGTAGGTCGAAATGTGACCAAATGGGAAGAGGATCTATGATCACTCTCAAGCAATTTAAGGGATCGCAGGTGTGCCCGGTTCGAACTTTATGAAAGTTCCTGGAGGACCAGCCATTGGGTCAAGGCCCCCTGTTCTGCCACATTGATGGGGCACCTGTCATGCATTACCAGCTGGTGGCTGTGCTTTGTTTGGCATCGAACAGTTTGGGTCTGCCAGCCAAGGAATTTGGAGGACATTCCTTCAGAATTGGAGCAGCTACATTTGTAGCACAAGCAGGACTTTCTGTGGACTCCATTAAAAGACTTGGCCGTTGGAACTCTAGGGCCTATTCGGGTTATATTCAGCTGGGCTTGGAATTATTTTCGGGTCCTTAATGGTCCTGTTTGGTGTTTTGGGTCCTTCTTGGTATGTTCATAGGGTTGGTGGCAGGCGGTTTGTCTCCTCACTGCCTGTGTGGTGGCAGCATAGGCCTGGATCTGGGGTGAGGGGTTTCCAGGGCTCTCTGGCACTGGATCGGGAGTCCTCATGACCCGGGTGTAAGGATCGAGCTGCTGTGGCCAGTGCGGGGGCCACAGTCATTTAACACCGGGTGACTAAAGTGCCTTGCAAATCGAATTGAAGCAGCACAGTTGCGTGACTGTGCATTAGGGCGGGGCTTGGCACCTACATCATCCCGATGCTTGGCTCTCCAAGCAACCGTACATTAGCCAACTGGGGTTTGGCTGATGTCCAGATCCAGACCTTTTGCTTTGGGCCAACCCTATGGATATGTTCTTGTTTGTTTTGCTAATAAAGTTGTGGCCATGTTCTCCTCCAGCCATGTGTTTATTGTTTTATTGGCGCCTGACCTGCGTGGCAATTACCTACCCCAGGACAAGAAAAGTGTTACCACCACATTATAGAATGAGCAAAAAATACTTGTCAAATCCCTATTAATAACCTAAATAATAAGTCTGCCAAAATGACAGTATGGAAGAAATTTTTCAAGTAGGCTTTTATTATAGTGAAGGATTTTTGTTTTAATTAAGTGAATGTTTGATTATTTCTGATCTTCATTTTAGTAACTGTAAATAATGTTTATAGCCAGCATGCTGTATTCGAGCATTGGACTTCAACCCTCAAGTTTAGGGTTCAATTCCCCACTCAGCCGTGGAAACCCACTGGGTGACCTTCGGGCAAGTCACACACACTCATCACCAGAAAACACCAGGATAGTGTCACTTTAGGGCTTCCATAAGTCAGAAACAACATGAAGCCACAAGAGAAGAAAGACAATTTTTATAGATAATGAGTTGTAATTTCCTGAGATCATCTGATACGTATTCCACTGAGGTAGGTTGGCTTATCTGGAGAAGAGACAACTATGATCATTAGTTATTTTATCCCTAAGTATTATATATTGTGAGAATGCAAAACATGACTGTTTTACTCTGCTTACCCCTCTACAGCCCTAATTTGACTGAGCACCCCTCCCTATATCCCCAAATGGAAAAGTGTACAGTCATGCAAGCCAGCTATTCTTCCCACTAGGCCACATATTCTAGGAAGTCTAACTAGGGTCATGTTTTGTAATCTGTATGTTTGTTCCATCTGCAGTTTTGTAGTGCTGTTTCTAATCTAGAGGGAGCTATCCCAGAGTAGAATTGTGGCGACTCCATATTTAGCATCAGTCAGAGCTGATTAGCCAGACGCTGTCTCTCTCAGCTCAACCTTCCTCTTAGGGATAATTTGAGGTGAAAAAACAAGGAGGGAAACAACCATGTGTGCCATTCAAAGTGTCTTAGAGGAACGGTAGAAATCAATGAGCTTATTGTTTGGGTAAATAAGTCGCCTTACCTTTTCTGGCTTGAATTCAGTATCCGGGATGCCCCCGGATGTTATCATACCTAAATTGCCACTGATCTAGCCGGGATGCCACTGCCTGGATGCATCCCAGGTCAAAGCCTTGCTCAGCCGGTCAATTTTTGAAGTTGGAAGCTCCCCAACTTCGAAAAAGTGCTGGCTGAGTGAAGCTTCGACCCAGGATGCATCTGAGCAGCAGCATCCTGGCTAGATCAATTGTGATATAGGTATGATAACATCTGGGGGCATCTCAGATCCTGAATTCAAGCTGGAAGTGGTAAACTGGCTTATTTGCCCAAGCAATAAATTCCAAAGTTTAACAAATAAACTTTTAGACAATCTTTTATTCATACTAAAGGTGTGTCAACGCATAAATCCACAACCTGTTGCTATAGTCCATAACTTGAGCCTAAATGTGCTTAATGAATTAGAAGCAAGTCTATAATGGTTCATTGGGATATAATCTGGGGCAAATTGGCATTGGATTGGAATTTAGGCCTGCAGAAGAGGTGGAAATTTTTTGGCTCTCCAGAGATTGTTTAATTGCAACTCCCACTATTCTTCATCATTGGCGAATGGCTTGAGTTTCTGAGAGTTGCATTTTAACAACATATGGAAGACTACACAATTGCTATCCCAGCTTACAATCAAGCCCCATGTGTCGTGGAGAGGAATATCTGAGTGTCATTTTAAAAAAAATGAAATCTGACCTTTTCTACATTACCTTCCACTCCATCTAATACACACACACATACACACATGACTGATAGCCAATATATCCCCTTCTGCAGAGGTGCTTTAGGGACAGTTCCAAAAGCCATGTGTCCATGACACTAAACAAAAAGTTGTGGGTTCTGCCAACTGAGGAGGCTAAGCCAAGGAAAAGAAAGGCTTTTAAGCCTGCCACAACTTATGAACTAAGGCCCTGTTCAGACCAACAGTTGATGCTGGCCTGTATGCGAACTAGGGCTGAGCATCCCCACAGCCCCAGCCCAAGTTTCGCTGCCCTGCCACTATCATGGCATGCACCCATCCATGCAGCTTGCACCATGATGACATACGTGGCAAGCAGCACCCAAACAGCATTGGCTGGAAGGGGTGTCATCATGGTGCTCAAGCACGCCAATGATGCCCCTTCTAGGAAGATGCTCAGAGTAACTTCTTTTAGGGAGCGGGTCGGTGCCAAAATGTGTGGCTACTGAGGCATCATCCCAGGGCAAATGGGTGGCATTTAGCCACTTGTTTGTATAGCCCCTAAGAGGCCAGATTTACTGGTCCTGTACATCCATCTCATGCTAACATAGAAAATTTTCTCCCCAAGAGGAATCTGACATCAGGTATGTAGATTAACCAGTCCAGCCCTCAGTCTGTTGGAAGGAGGGAGAGGAGCAAAAAAAAGAGTGGGATTGGACAGGTGAAAAGTCCACTGAGTTGTGAGTTGAGGTTAGTTGTAGTTGTGATTAGCAGTTAGTTGTGGTGGGAGCTGGACAATGAAAAGAGTAGAGTGTTCAGGGGGAATTAGAATTAAATACAGTTCTCACAAGTAGTGAGCCAACTTGATGCTTCTTATAAAGTATTTTAATGATGAACCTGGGTTTTTTTGCTGTTAAGCTTCTGCCTGAGTGACTTCAGGGGACAATCTGAATCTCACTCCATCATGAATCCTGGAAAAAACTACTTCCTTGTCCACATTTGAAACAAAAGGAAGGGTTCAGAAGAGGGTGTAAGGAAAGTAAGAAGAACTGGAGATTAAATACTAAAGAGGTAGCCTGCTAACAGGTTTCCATCACACCAGGGTGCAAGTGAAATAGTAAGAACAGATTATAACTGAGCACACAAATGTCTATGGAGTGTCAGTGGGATCATGGAACAGCAGATCACATTGGAAAACCAAAAAATGTTCTTGTCCCTGAGCTGATCTTTCAGCTCATAAAGTGCCAGGTGAATAAATTAGACTGAACCCCTTTGGTCTCCTTGTAATTATATCTTTCAAGTTACCTCCTCTATTAATTATACAAGAAGATTCCATTAATGCAATAATTCTGGGCTGAATTTATAACCTCCAGGAATTCAGTCCTTCTCTTACAAATGAACTTTGTCCCTGAAAACACAGATGAGCTTTATTTTCCATGTAGATTGCCTTCTACAATCATGTGTAATTCCAAAGTGATTCCCAGTGTGAGATGTAATGCTATCATGCCCCTCAACATCAGTAATAAAAGGAATCTAACATCACTTGTAAAGTACAGCCAGGAAAGTGAAGTGTCTGCCTTGGGTAGCTGATTCCAGGTGTCATGAAAGGGCAGAAAATGGTTAGTTATTTGATTTATTATTATTACATTTTTTTACACTTGCTACTGCCAAGGAGAGGGAGAGGATTTTCAGCCTCAGGAGCCATAATAACTTGGCTGGCCTTAGACACTGTGCAGTGACAACTGGTGGCTTCCTTGTCAATCAGGCAGTGGATCAATCTAGGATATAGATTCAACTTTAAAACAAGTTTCCAATGTGCTGAATCTGTTTGGAAGATAGAATGCAGGACTTTGGATAGGTCCTGCAAAATTCAGAATAAAAGTCAAGTTGGATTTACTCCCCTGCTGCCATGGAAGCCACAAACTGCCACTGGTACTATGCATCTGAACTGAGGCAGGGAGCTGTCATTTGCTTTCCCACTTCCAGGGGTAAATATCTGTGCCTGGACCTGTTTGTTATAGCTCCTTTGGCCTAGCTTTACTTGTCATAACTTTTGAGTGTCTCTCTTTTGATAAGATGATTGCTTGCATGCAGAGGGCACCATAAATAAATACATACATAAATCAATCTTGATCTGAGTAGCTACTACATGATGCTAATGCTGATATTTATTGTCATCATCACCATTGTCATCATCATCACCTTTTGTTTCTCTTATCAGCCCTCAGTGAAACCCATTTTGCCCCAGTCTAATCTAATTAACTCTGCTCAGCAATGCATGTACTCGAATCTTAAAACCATTATAAATGGCAAGACATGGGGTTTTCAGTATCACCCTCATTATCTCTTTCACACGCACACACAAACTCACACACACTTTGTAATTGTATTTAACATCCAGCCAAAGTTCTGAAGACATTTTAATTAGTTCAAATAAAAGTTTTACCCTACTTTTTTTAAAGTGAATTTGTCTGCAGGGTGGCTTCCCTTTCTTGTTTTTGATTCTTCATTCTTGGTTATCACTAAATCATTGTTTCCCATACCAAAGCAATTAGAGGGCCCTGCATTTTTATCCTATCCAAGCAGTGGTAGTTATTTAATTTGTTGATATAAATGAGCCAAACATTGGAACAACCACATGAGGTAGATCATTGCTGATCTTTCCTAAGCAATTATCATGCATAACCCTGATAAATTAAAATTTCAAATTCAAAAAGCATTAGGCCCCTGTTATATTTTAAAGTGACACCAAACGATTAAATTCTTTCCAGGTGCTGCTTGATATGCATCTGGCAAAAAGAACTAGGAAGCAGCTGCTCCCTAACAAGTAGCCCCTTTTCCCTTGGACAGCCCACTAACAAGCATCTGTCGGCTGGCTAGGTGCATAACCAGGACTTGGTTCTCACTGGCAGAGAATATGTACCTGTGAAAGACCCATTGCAGGGAAATGGTGCAATGATCCTTGTTTGTTTCATAATGGTATAGGAAAAGAGGGCAGCCCATGGGCTCCATGTGTGGGAAACAGGCAGCATTCTCCCTTGAAATTTTGAAACTGAAGTGCTCCCCCTGCTTGGGCCATGAGCCACTTTCTGGAGCAGACAGAGCCAAGTTGTATGTTCTATTAAAGTTGCTTTTAACTGATATTTTTAGAGGAACCTGTTATCTCTTTTTCCCCCCTAAAAAGCAGCTGTCAGTGAAGCCAGATAAGGTCTGCAGTGCTGGCAGATTTAACACCTCCTGTTCTCCCCATCTCCATGCTACATCCAGAGTTGGTAAAGTTACTTTTAAAAAAATCTCAGCTCACACATTCCACTGGCTATTAGAACTGCAATCCAGAAAAGTAACATTTTCAATCTTTGCCTCACCAAAAATCCATAATTAAAAGCTCCTATTCCAATTGATATTTGCTATTGGTCTGCTTCAGTTTGTTGATACAGTTCAGGGTGGGCAATTTTGGCAGGTCCTGGAGGCAGTTTTCTATCCTGGGGAACTCTCAGTGTTTGTGAGAGGCTTCTAAGAGACAAAGTTCACTATATATATATATATTTTTTTCCCGGAAAATAGGGCAGTGTAAAGGATCAGGGTCACTAAAATAGCTTTGAGGGCTGCATTCAGCTCCAGGGTCTCACTTTCCCAACCTCTACTTTTATAGTGTATTTCAGACTTAGTAGTTTTACTTTTACTATTGAACTGTTTTAATGTTAGCCTCTTCCAGCACTTACAAAAGCAGCCTATAGAATATTAAAAATCGGTCAAATGGTATGACATTTTTGGATTTCAAGATAACAACTGGGTATGTTTGGGAAGAGTCTAACCTATCCTGTAAATAGCGACCAGGTAACTGTGCACTTAAATAGAAGGGATCATATCACCTCTGTATGCTTTGTGCCATATTATTGATAAGTATTAAATAATAGTGTTGAATTTCATTCATTCTCACAATATGACAGTCATCGTGGTTGTACATTGGCTTTACAAAGTAAAAACCAAATTGACCCTAGCTGGAATTAAAATTAAAGTGTTCAAAAAAGTATACACTCCTTACAAAATACACTCCTTACAAAAGACAAACCTTCCATTGCCTAATCTGACTAAATATAAAAGCAGTCCAATCCTGTATTTGTTTACTCAAAAATAATTCCTTCTGTGTTCAACAATACTGTGTTCAAGCTAGAGTGCATAGGGTTACAGTGTTGGGATTAAATCCCATTGAATTCAATGACACTTACTTCCAAGTAACCATAGATAAGATTGGATTTCTAAAGAGATAAGTTATACCTCTGCCTTTCAGGACTTTGTGCCTGTGTAAAAGTAAGAGGGGAAATGTTAAGAGATCAGAGCAGAAGAAACAATAAGAAAGGCCCTTGGCTTCATTCTCTGGGATGCTTCCCTATTGCTTTATTCCCTGGGATGGATGTGTATAACTGAATAAAGGGGAGCTCTGAAAGCAGCATACATAAATCTTTCAAAATAAGCCAGCCATTATATTTTTGTTTTCCTCTGGGAAAGCTGAAGGATACCCACTGGAGACAATGGAGAAGGGTCTAAACCCTTCTGAAAGCACCACAAATGGAAGTAATAGAACCAAAAAATTGCTGATGGGCAAATGCTGGCCCCAATCTAAGTTTATTGGGACAACATGGAAGAATGGTCTAAGCTTCATGTACTGCCAGAGATGGTCTTCAGAGTTTTAGGAGTTGAAACTTTGCACTTCAGGGAGCTTAGAGGTTATTGTACTTGAATAGGTTTCTGTGCCTTAAACCTGAACCAAGGTATAGAAAGGTAAGATGCCAGAAAGGTACAGCTAATAACTACATCACCATGATAGCTTGACTGAGAAAGTTGTTGTAGGCTGCTCATTGCTCTGTTACAGTGTCACAGTGCAACTGCTCTATAGACAGTAATCAGCTCCTGTCTCAGGGATCGGATGAAATGAGGAGCCTTCAGCTGTCTGCTCATTCTGTCACATCTTCTTTGGGCTATTCAGTACTGTTTAATGTGGGACCACTAGCCAGTCCTCATAGGCTTTGCAGCTAAGGCCAGAATCCTGTTTGGTGGTGGATGTTGTTGTTGTTGTTGTTGTTGTTGTTGTTGTTGTGTGTCTTCAAGTTGTTTCCAGCTTATGGCAACCCTAAGGAGAATTTACCATAGAGGTGTCTAGGCATGGGTTTCCATGGGTGAGTGGGGAATCAAAGCCTGGCTTCCACAGTCATAGTTCAAGGCTCATCCCATCTTAACTCCTGGTTTCAGTTGTAATATCCATACTCACTCAGTTCTCCACCTGCTTGATGCACAATGGTACATGGACACAGCTGCACTCTCCCACCCTCCACACAAAAAGATCATTAGAACAATCACCACAATGACCATGTGAACAGCTGGAAAGTTACAAAGCATATATTTACTCCACTACCATTATCGTATTATGCAGGATATTAATCTGTGAAAACCATTCCAAGGACCAATTCAGGAGACAATATCAGCTCTTCAGTTCATAGTGAATTATGAATCCATTGTGACAACTGTTTTGCAATTTAGTAATACTTCAACATGTGTTCAGTGGTAGTGACTAAATCAGCAGGTCACACTTTACAGATGGACTTTTTTAAATGTCAGCTCAGAACATAGTGCTTTTCAATAAACAGTTCACACCTTTGGCTGAGACTAGTGGTTCATAGTCATAGAATGAGGGGTAAGCTGATGCATTTGCATGTGTGAATCACATTTGTTTTCATTTGTTACAGTAGCTTTATGTTTATTTTATTCCCAAATATGAAATTCAACCCCAAATGAATCCACAGAATAGTTCTCATGCTTTTAACTCCCCCATTCTTGCCACCATTTTAATGACACAATCAAAATCTCAGTATTTCTCAAAAAGGTGTCAGTAATATTTTAGTAGGCTAAAATTAGTGATGCAGTACATTCAGGGGTTGTGGAAAGTTAAAAGATGATTACTTGAGGTAAGCAACTAGATGGCATGTTATGGTTATTATTATGGATATGTCAATAGAATATGTTAAAGGTGGTTTTGAGCTGTGACAGTAAGCAACATATTGACTGGCGATCCTCGCTAACAACCTATAGCCATTGATTAACCATCTATTAAAAGCAAGTGGAAGTAAGTTTTGTAAGGACTTTCCTCTGAGGTATACCATCAGGAGTGGCATTTCTTACATTGCATCTGGAATCTGAACCACAGCCAATGAGTGTCACACACCAACCAGTAGCATCATCGGACCGCAGGGTGCAGGATAACAAGAGTGGATGCTACAGCACATGGGAGACCTCCAAATGAACAACTTTTTCTGCAAGGCCTGAAACTCAACTTGAATCTTTCATTCCTCTGGGATTACATTACTACTTCCCAGACACATTCCATCCCACAAAGTATGAAGCCTTAAATCAAGGGTGGATAATGTCTGAGTATCCAATAATCATGTTTACCTTCTCCCAGCCACCAACAAGTTACACATATATTGACATGGGGCAGGGGGAAGCTGAGCTAAGCAAACCTTGTTAGAGTCAGTCAATCACAGCTCTCGGGATGCTTTGAGGGGAGGCATATATGGAGAAAGGATATAACTTATAAGGTTGCCTGTAAAAGAGTTAGGATAGCCAGAGGCAGGGCAGGATCAATTAGGAAGAGAGAAACTGATAAATCTGGATAGAGTATTGGGAGCTGGGAATAGCAATAGCAAGTACATTTCTATGCTGCTTATCAGTGCACTTAAGCAATTTCTAAGTGGTTTACAATGTGTAAGCTAATTGCCTCCAACAAGCTGAGTACTTATTTTAGCAACCTCGGAAGGATGCAAGCCTGAGTCAGACCTGAGCCCTGGCTGATATTGACCTCACAAACTCATGGTTTGTGAGTGAGTGACTGCAGTACAGGCATTTAACCGCTGCACCACCAGGGCTCTGGGAACCTGGAAAGAGTTCGGGGAGGTCATGTTTAAATGAATTCTTATATAATAAATCTTTTTTAGATTTTTTTTCTGGTTTTATTTTCTACATTTAAGAACTGAAAGGGAGAGCTGGTCCCTTTCAGTGTTTATCCACACTGAACCCACTGATCAGCACAGCCACTTGTCCAGAATAAAACTCACCTCGAGGCCCAAATACCAGCCCCAGTAAAAGTGCAAGGTGAGGAACAGGAGCCCTAGGATTGGAACTGCCTGGAGTGGGCTTTCATTATAGCTTGGAAAAAAGCTAAACAGAACACTGAGGTACATTTTGCAAGAGCACAAAATGTACCCAACATCTCCTAGACTGAGACATGGACAGGTAGTATTCAGAAGTTTTCAAATTAGGATGAAAAGGGTGTGATTGTCCCAGGGCTTTTAAAGTCGGGGGCACCTTGAATTCTTGCCCACATCCCCAAAAATCTTTCAACTGAGGCATAAGATCTTGGGAAAAAAATCATCCAAACATGTCACCCAGATTCAAACTGGGATTTGAAAGTGCCACGTGAAAGTGAGGACTGTTCATAATTTCATATGTAGTTTAGGGATCTTCTCAGAAATTCTATGATACTCAAATATGCTCGCATAAAATTGTTCTAGGTGCATATTGTCACAGGCCAAAGGACATATCCTCCTTCCATCCTCAAGGTGATCAGTCCAGATGATGCAGGGCCCAATCCCCGTTTCTGGTGCAAACTGTCCAGATAATGTACAACCAGTTCAGCACTGAACCCATGGTATGCTGTCCTTTACACAGATTTTTAAATGTCATCATTTTCTCTGGATCTTCCCAGAAGATCTGGAACTATTCAGAGGAACACCAGGCAGCTGTTTACAAAACATTCTGCTCTGCCACCCACCTCTGGTATGAGTTGCTCCTTCTGAAGTCACACCTGGCCATGTGATCAATGCTGGGTACCTCATTTCTGACCTGAGAGGGAATGACCTACAGCAGTGGGCAGCACAGCAGGGCACACATGAGAACAGCCACCAGGCATCATTCTGGAGTGCCCAGGTAATAGAGATACTGCGGCAGCTGTGGGGCCAGAATACTCCTGGCTGCTTCTGGAGTATTTTGGCCCATGCAGACACAACCCAAGAAGAATTAAAACACAATAATAAAATAACAGTATCCAGAATCAATCCAAAAAAGATAATACACTTGTACCTTCTAGCAGACAGACACAGACTTATGCATTGTCTTAAGCTGCGTTTATCACCTTGTCACAATTGTTGAGACTGATTGATTGATTGATTTAATGTTTATGCCACCTTTCTTCCAAAAAGGGACCCAAGGCAACACAAAATATAAAAACACCTTAAAACAAACTCTTTAAAAGACAATTTAAAATAGCCTAATTAAAACACTACAAAGTCAAAATTTTAAAAATACAAAAGTTTTAAAACATCATTTAAAC
Source organism: Urosaurus nigricauda (assembly GCA_034509955.1). NCBI lineage: Eukaryota > Metazoa > Chordata > Lepidosauria > Squamata > Phrynosomatidae > Urosaurus > Urosaurus nigricauda. The sequence goes on from JAOEGL010000006.1 coordinate 113,212,534, forward strand.
CACCACCCCCAAATAAAACCAGCCTTGTATGATTTTAAAAAGCCTGTCTGCATAAAAATGTTTTTACCTGCTGCCGAAAGGCCAGCAGGGATGGGGCCAGTCGAGCCTCCCACAAAAGGGAGTTCCAGAGGGTGGGAGCAGCCACTGAGAAAGCTTTCTCTCGTGTCCTCACCAAGGGAGCCTGTGATCTTGGTGGGACTGAGAGAAAGCCTTCTCCTAAGGATCTTAGGGCTCTGGTTGGTTTGTTTGGGGAGATACAGTCTCTCAAACGGTGTAGGGCTTTATAGGTCATGATGAGCACTTTAAATTGTGCCCAGGAATGAACTGGTAGTCAGTGAAGCTATTTCAAGACAGGAGCTGTGGAGTATATGTATGGGGTATGAATCTAAGTGGGAGGTTGTATAGTGCCCTAAAGTGGCAGGAGACTAATGGGACAGGAGGACAATGTGAAGAGAGCTACCCCACAGATTTGGGCAATTCTAGGCCCAAACTAACCCAGAAAGTCCTCAACCAGCTTGGCAGGGGCAATTCTATAGGGATTAGTATATGAGTGCTGTCCCTTGCATTCATGCAGTAATATATGTTTTTCTGCTGCCAACTGTGTACAGTAAAGTTGTGGCCTTATCTTTCCAACCATAGTTTCTGAGTCTGACCTCTCCTTGTTGGCAGTAGCATTCCTGTCATTAGTTTCTGTAAGAGTAGAGATGGAGAATATGGAAATAAATTTCATCTAGTCTTTTATTAGAGTCATCCATATCGATTTAGCTTGATTCTGCTAAAAATACAAAGAAATATTGAGAGGTCAAAAATCTGGCATATGCCTTTCTTCTGTTGCATAGTAGAGTCTTCTTTTGTTCAAACAGAATTGGTGGCTAGCTAACAAAGTGCACAGTGTTAAATGCCTTTACACTAACAGAGACTAACACACACACACACATTCCATCCCAAGATGCAAATCCTCATTATCCACCTAAGTTTCTTGTTCAAGATAAATGAGATGCCATTGCATAAGCAGCACATACTACCCCTTCAAGGTTAGTTTAACTAAAGAGGTTATTTAAATGCAACAAGAATATATTTCTGATGTTTTAGATTGTTTTTTATGTGATCTCCAGGACAGTTTGGCCTGCTGACTTTTTCATTAGCTAAGTAGCATCATGACACTGGCCTTTAAGGGTTGTTTTCTTTCTCCCTCCAAATCCAATTAATACCATTGACTGTATATTGATGTCTTCCTTATGAATCAATTAAACTTGGTGTATAAAATCAGTGTGTACAGAGCCATTGTACTGTCCATTCTCCTCTATGGGTCTGAAACATGGGTCACCTATCGCCAACATCTGCGACTCCTCGAACGCTTTCATCAGCGCTGTCTACGCACAATCCTAAACATACACTGGACTGACAATGTGACGAATGTTGCTGTCCTGGAGCAAGCAGGGTTCACCAGCATTGAGGCCTTGCTATTGAAAACGCAGCTGCGCTGGGCAGGTCACGTTTCTAGGATGGAGGACCACCGCCTCCCAAAAATAGTACTGTACAGTGAACTCACCACAGGTCACTTATTTTGTTCTTGCATGTAAGAAGAGAAAAGTTTAAGCACTTTTTTGTTCTGGATAAGTTTATGATTCAACCCGTCTTGAATTTCATTGTGGGAGAAAGGCAGAGCATACATCCTGAAAAAAATGATGAAATAACTTAAAATTCAGCACATTTTAAAATGAAAAATCTCAGAGGCTGCATCTGCACTGCAGAAATAATCCAGTTTCATACCAATTTAAGTGCTATGGCTCAGTGCTATGGGATTCTGGGAACTGTAGTTTTGTGAGACATTTAACCTTTTCTGTCAGAGACACACACAAAAACAATTTCTAGAGTTCCATTTTATTGAGCTATAGCAGTTAAAGTGTGACAAAATGGATTGTTTCTGACGTAAGGGTAACCTCAAAGTAATGAATCTTTTTTCATTGAGCTGTCTCAAGGTGTTGGCAAGAAGAGAAAATTCATATTCTTTAGATTCCTGTACCAAAAATATATGAGACCTACAGGTCCATTAGCTGTAACCACTATTGACCTTGGTGGGAGCTGTTGTCTAGAAACATCTGGACGTTCTCCATCCTTGAGCTTGTGCCTGCCTACTCATGCTAAAGATGCTCTCACTCCCATCTCACCAACTAAATTGCCTATGGCCCTCTTCAGACTGGCTTGAAAGGTCAGCTTGGGAGCGGACTCGGGGCATCACATCCAGATGGCACACACCCCGACTCTGCTCCAGGGCACCATAATGCCACACACCACTCCACACAGTGGATGGCATGGCACTGTATAGCTGTGCCACCATGGCTATAGCACCCTTTCGAGGGCATAAAAAAGACCCATTTTTTGTGGCTCCACTTCATGCCCTAGAAAGGCCAGATCAGGGCCATGGCATGCAATTGTCGTAGCCCCGATCTGGCTAGGAAATCCTGCCACCCCTTAGGGGAGGTCTGTCAAGCCGCTATGTCTGTGATGGGAGAGGGATTCCTCTGTGATCATGCACAGGTTTCCCATTATTGTGGGAATTTTTTCATTTTCCAGCATGTATTTCTTCATGGCTTCCCTTATTGCTTTCTCTGAGATGTTATCTGTTATCTTTTACCTCTTCTCATTACTGACTCTTTTACTTGCCCCATAAGCCACATTTAACTGAAAGGTCAGATAAAGATATTTTAACATAAAAAATTACCTGGATAATAAGGTGACCCCATGGATTTCATCGGATAAGAAATACTGGGAGGTGGCTTTCCAGTTCTTTCTTCTGAATTACAGGCTATAACACCTAGAATTTGTTGGTGGTCTTCTATCCAGGTACTAACCATAGGGTGTGTATACTATTACCTGTACAGTTACATAACCAGCGTACTTTATTTATTTATTAAAGTTTTTATATCCCACCCTTCATCAAAATATTGCAGGATGGGGTGCAGGCAGAAAAACAGCAATTTTAAGCAATCAAACAATGTAAAACAAATTAGCATAATTGAAAAGCAATTTAAAACAATCTAAAATGATTCATGACAGTTTAAATTACACATTTTCAAGACTATCATGGCTTTGCCTCTGAATGATAAGTTCATGTATACATCATCTGTATTTTGTATAAGTATCTATATTTTGGTAATTTCATTTTTGATTACCTTTTATGGCAGTCTGTTCAAATATTCTGTTGAGATCCCCACCGCCCATCAAAAAACTTTGGCACAGTTTTTCAAAAGCTACTGATCAGTCCTCACAGTTTTCCTGAAAGTGGGTGATTCCTAAAAATACCAAAGGGTGATAGCTTGACAAGCTATTCCAACTATACAGTTCATCATGGAAGTTCTATAGCCTAAAAGATCAAGGCTTTTAATATTGGTTTTGATATGACTCACTCAATGACAAAATATGTCACTATCTACAGAGATGCCCTAGATATGAAAAAAGCAAAACATTTTCACACTTTCACTGTCACCTTAACCAAATTTACTGAGAAGCAAATTTCATCAATTTACACAGGAATTGCTTACATGTGAATGTGTTTTGAATCTCAGCCATTCCATCTTCTTTTCAAATTTCATTTTCTGTGTGAAATCTTCGCTAAAAGTATGCTGCTTCTTTCCCACATGGTTCATTTTTATTCATGGAGTCTTCACATCATAATGTTGCTTCAAATAATGTTTTACTATCCTGAACGGTGCATGCAACACACACACAGTTGTACACACAAACTGAATGTAGCTTAATTACGTGTGTGTGTGTGTGTGTGTGTGTGTCTGTATCCCATAGGGTAGATGATTACCTTAGCAACATTAAAAAAAAACCTCACTGTGTGCTTTGATTACCATGATTAATATTTCTGTCCATAAGATTCACAATCTAGGAAGCTTTGGAATACAAGGGAACAGAGGAAGAGAATATTTCTTTGCTCCTTGTGTGAGGAGTTTCCCTCAAGGGAGTTTCCCTTAAGCAGGATTGTCCTATTTATGATTTATAGTCCATGAAGTCTCCCTTTTATGCCTCTGGTATTCAAGCAAATAATAAGGATATCACTGCCTATAATTTTCACTCCTCCAAATGTATCCATAGACCTCTTCAACATATAGCCCTCTAGCTTTACAGTGTATGTCTTCCCAGATACTTGACAACCCCCTTGATTGTGGAAGTCACAGGCAAGCTATAAAACCAGGAGAATTAGTGACTCCTTGGTGGACAGTTATATATGTGGCAGGCCTGCATTTGTAGCTGTTTGGTGTGAGTTTCTTTAGGGTGATTAGTCTTCACCAAATTCATCAGCATATGTACCACTTCTTAAAGGGAGAGAATCACTATGAAGATTTAGGAATCAGTCAGGGTTTGGAAACGTTACTTTTTAAACTACAGCTTTCAGAATTTGACAACCATGGTCAATGGTGAGCCAGTGTGATATAGTAGCTTGAGAGTTGGACTGGAACTCTGGAGACCAGGGCTCAAATCCTCATTCAGCCATGGAAAACCACTGGGGGACTTTGGGCAAGTCACACTCTCCCAGCCTCAGAGGAAAACAGTAGTAAACCCCTCTGATCAAATCTTGCCAAGAAAACCCAGTGATAGGTTCACCTTAGGGTTGATATAGGTCAGAAATGACTTGAAAGCATGCACCAATAACAGTGGCCAATAGTTCAATTGTAATCTTTAAAAGTAACCTTTCTGAGCTCTAGAATGAACCTTCACAAACACTTTGGTCCGGAGGAATGACAATAGCTTTACATTTCTATACCACTTAATGGTGAACTCAGCACTAAGTGGTTTAAAGTCTGTAAGCCAATGGCCCCCAACAAGCTGGATACTCATTTTCCTGACATACAAAAGGATGAAAGGCTGAGTCAACCTTGGAGCCCTGGGATTAAACTCATAATGTTGTGGCTGCACCACCAGGGCCTTATTGATAGGTGCTACCTCTATCTGTGGTACATTTGGAAGGTTCAGGGAACAGTGTGCCTACCATGGTGTTCAGAAGTGATTCAGAGAATTGTAGAGTTGGAAGAGACCTTCAAGGGCCATCCAGTCCAACTCTCTTCCATGCAGGAAGATGTAATCAAAGCACCTCCAACTGAGATGGCTATCTAGCCTCTGTTTAAAAGCTTCCAAGGAAGGAGACTCCACCACTCTCTGAGGGAGTGTGGTCCACTGTCAAACATTAATCCCTTAGGAAGTTCTTTCTAATGTTAAGGTCACTTTTCCTGTACTTTGAACCCATTGATCTGGATCCTATTCTTTGGAGCTGCAGACAGAAAACAAATCTGCTCCTCAATCAAAGCATTCCTGACAGATAGCCATCCAGCCCCTGTTTAAAGACCTCCAAAGAAGGAGTCTCCACTACCCTCCAAAAGAGTATGTTCCACTGTCTAACAGCTCTTACTGTCAGGAAGTCCCTCCTAATGTTGAGGTGGAATCTCTTTTCCTGTAGCTTGTATCCATTGTTCCATGCCCGATTCTCTGGAGCAGCAGAAAACAAGCTTGCTCTAACTTCAGTATGACATCCCTTCAAATATTTACAGGATTGTCATATCACCTCTTAACTTTCTCTTCTCCAGGCTAAACATTCCCAGCTCCCTAAGTTGCTCCTCACAGGGCATGGTTTCCAGACCTTTGTTTTGCCTCAAGAAGTCTGTTCTTTCTGTTTATAGTGGCTAAATAATAACTTACATATTCAAGCATATTTCCGAATAATGTGTTTTGTTAGTGGCTATAATAGCTGCTTGATATATTGTTGTGCTTGTTGTCTCTGTTTTCACCTTCAGTCTTTTGATTGATCATTTTTATTAAAATAATGTGGACACATTTTAATGGCATGCACTACAATTTAGCTAAATTCAACCCAGGCCCAGTGCCTGCTTGTTGCCCCAAGGGATCCAATCCACCTGGGTGTTCTACCTGACAAACACCAATGAAATGAATGCATTCTGATGGATTGGGCCCCTTGTGTGCAGTTTACCATTGTAGCAAATTAGTACCCAAATGTTAGCTTTTACATGCTAATTGTGTCCATTTGGCTGGCAAAAAAATATTATACAGTCTGTCATTCTTGGAAATTGGATCTCACACCTTTGCCAATGTCTGCTGAGCAGCAAGAGACATTTGGAAATGAGGCATATTTTTACAGTGAGCAGAGAGAGATTATGTGACAACAACAAAAAAGATGCACTGCTTTATGGCATCTAAATGTGAAAATAAAATGTGCTTTCTGGGGATGTGTAGAAATGTGTATTTTGACGAGACTGTTTCCAAAATGTTGCTGGAAGGGAGCCGCACCAGAGCACATGGGAAGAGCTGGCTCATTTGGCTGGCTCATTTGGCTCTTTTGCTCTCATACTGTGAACCCCTTATGCACTAAATGTAAAATGAATGTCTCCCCCGCCCAATATATATTCCACCATCAGATTATTTCAGGCCACAAGATGGTCGCCTAGTAAGGAGTGAGCTTCTACTCTTGTTCTTTCTTAACTCAGTTTTCATTTGTGGAAGCCATAGGATGCTGAGCCACTTTGACTGTTTTCATAGGCCACACCTAACCTCCAAAAAACAACAGAGATTCATGTGGCACCTTAAAACTGAACAGATTTACTGCAGTGTAAGCTTTTCATGCTACAATAAATCTTCTGTCACAGCACAAAACAACAGCAACAACAAATATGGCTTCTCCTCTGGATGTAGCTCCAGGCACCTCTCCATCTGGCTCTGATTTTAGTTGCCTGCCCCCTTCTCCTACTGTGCATGAACAGCCTCTTGAAATTCTCTACCCAATTTATTGACAGTGATATTTGGGAGCAATTTCACTGGATTCTTCTGTGTGAAGGAAAAATTCTTACCATGAGAAATTCAGGCACTCCTACTCGTTCTGGGGATTTTTTTAGTGGTTAGGTAACAACTTACTAATTCAGGCATATTTTCTAGGGATGTGTTTTATTAGTGGCTATAATAGGTGCTTGCTGTGTTATTGATTATGAGGTTTTCCTTTAGCAGTGGAAATACCCTATTATATTTCCTTTTTTTCCAGTGGGTTTGTTTGCTCATTTGCTGACATGCTTGTGGCTGCTGCTTCTAAAATGCCCAAGAGCAGAAGCTGTGGTTAAGACAAGGTGGTAGGGGAATTCATATCAACCCATTTTCTCTTCCACAATGAGTTTTCTTCACAAATACATGCCTAAACAATATTGTAAATTAAGCCTTTGTTTACCTTCCAGTGGCTGGTCAAAAAGGAAACCATACTAAAGGCAAGATATGTAGGTAGAAAAATTACCTGTTCTGACAAACAATTATCTTTCACCACTTGAGGAACTAGGTTTAAAAAAAGGTACAGGTTTCTCCTTTGACAAGTTTATCTAGTTGTGTCGGACTATAGGGGACAGTGCTCACCTCCATTACTAGGCCGAGGGAGGCAGCATTGTCAAAGATACCTCCATGGTCATTTGGCCAGCATGACTGCATGGAATGCTGTTACCTTCCCACCTAAGTGGTACCTATTTATCTACTTGCATTTGCATGCTTTCAAACTGTTAGGTTGGCAACAGCTGGGACAAATGACAGGAGCTCCGTCTGTCACATAGCGCTTGGGTCTCAAATTGCTGACCTGCCAACCTTGCAGTCATCAGAGTCAGTGTTTTAACCACTAAACCACAGTGTCCCATTACTTGGGGGACTACAGAGCTGTAATCCCCAAAAGTGTCACTTCCAAGCTTCACAATTTGAGGGGCTCCAGAGCTGTAATCCAAAAAAGTAACATGTCCAAGCATTGCAAACAGGTTGAAACACAGGAGATTATCACACACCAAATTGCCACCAGGATAGACGTGTGTTGTGACCATCACTGATGGATTTTATTACACTAATAATAAGTTTTATTTCTAGCCCGCCTCTCTGAATGAGCAATCAGGGCAGGTTACAGAAGAGAGTTAAAACAACAGCAGTTAAAACATCTGATCCCATCCCTGCCTCCCCCCCCCCCCTAAAAAAGGATTAAACTAAAAAACAAGTTAAAACATAACATACAATAAACAATATCAACAGTATCAACTGAGAGTCCTTGAGCTGCATGGGTGGGCAGAGGCTGGAATCTCTACAACCAAAATTTGGAGCCGAGAGGTGTCAAAGATTTTCCGGGAAGGCCTGCCAGAAGAGATGCGTCTTTAGAGCTTTTTTGAAGCCGTTGATGGATGCAATAAGACGCATCTCATCCAGCAGGTCATTCCATAGCTTAGGGGCGATGGAATGGTCTATGGTGTGAAAGGCCGCGGAGAGATCCAAGAGCACCAGAAGGGTCACACTACCCCATCAATGCTCAAGTGGAGGTCGTCCATCAGAGCAACCATGGCAGTCTCAACTCCATATGCTGCCCTGAAACTACTGTGGAAAAGTAGTATCAAATCCTGGCTTCTCCTGCAGCTTTTCAAGAACAGGAAAATCACATTCTTAAAAAGCTGCAGGAGAAGCCCAGATTGGATATGGGCTGCCCACTGCCCAGCTATGGGGCAGTGTCATGACATCCATTGGTGATGGTTACAACATGTGTCTATCCTGGTGGCAATTTGACTTATAATAATCTCCACAGAGGGCTTTTTTGGTCCCACTTTCCTAAATGTGACAAGTATCAGATGCTTTTGCAAATTTTTTCCTCCCTTACATGATATGATGGTCAGCCATTCACTACTACCAGCTTTTGTCTTGACTTTTGTCAAGGTCTGCAACCAACTGCTTAGAAACATGCACATAGGAACCTTTCAAAGCTGCTAGAATTGCCATCCACCTGGTTTAGCTATCATCCTTTTTCCAACTCTGCATAGACAAGTGTTTCTGGAGATACTGGTGGAAAGCCATAACCTGTTGTTTGACCTCAGGATCTGGAAATCTTCATGGTGGAAGGCTGAAATTGCTTTTCAAAGAGTAGGAATCACCCCTTTTCCTCCAAAAGTAAATGTAGGCTGTTCTCATATTAGTGCTTTTCAGTATTTGACTGTGAAGAAATACATCTTTTAATATGTGGTTTTTATGGTTTTTTGGTTTTTTGTTTTTTGGGGTTTTTTATGATTTTGGTAAAATAGTATACCTCATATTTCTGTTTTGTATGGAAATATCTGCTTTCATTGTGTTGTCCATTTCTCCAGGTACTTTGAGGAGGAGGAACATGAAGCACAAAAATTGTAAGAATAATTGATCTGTTGAGGGAAGTGTTGTGCTGCACCTGAATATAATAGAATATTAGAAGAAAGAGCCAGGCCCATGTGCTAGTTATTTGCTGACTTCCATGTGTGTATCTTTCCTAAGGAAACTTCATTATTTTTCAGTTTTGACAGAATATTTTCCACGTGCAACTCCATATGGATAATTCCTAATGTATTCCAGAGGAAATAGTTATGACCCATAGTTATCAGTGGAGAAGGTTTTATCAAGTGTTAAAGCCATTTTAACACTCCCCTTCCACAATTCCAGATTACTGATTAAGAGAAAAATCTGTTTGTAGAACCATAGAGTAGGAAGAGGCCTTTTAAACTATTAAATCCAGTCCCTACTCAGTGCAGGAAATCCAGCTAGAACATCCCCAGACCCTATCACCTCAGAAATATGCTATGAGCTTTCCTAACATGAGTAATACAACTGGCAAAAGAGCCTATTTTTCAGGGTTAAAAAATTGAGGGATAGCATATGTGTGTGTTGTGGAAGCATCAATGAACATTTTTAAAGTGGCTGCATGTGGTATGTGTGTTGGATATGCAATCTAAAAAGGCAAAAAAAGTTACAATAGATTCTTATCCAGATGTGAAGTTATGCCTTCTGCAGGCAGAAATATACCAGAAATTATGTATATGCATCTCATATCTGTTGCATGTCTGGACTCTCCTAAACAAGTCTGCATGATCTTGACTTTTAAATTAATAATATTTATTCAACATTAAGTGAAGTGTCCAGCCTTGCAAAGGTTACAAACCCCTTTGATAACCTTGTAGCTAGTGCTTCTCCTCTCTGACATGGAGAAGGATCTCCTCACAGGTCTCATTCAATTTTCTTCCAGTTTGAAAAGTTTTGATGCCCTGTAGGGAAACACGACATGAATTTCCCTGGGGTTCTCTGGAGAATTATCCAGACCTGATTGCAGCTTTTTCTCTACTTTTTAGGAAAACATAGTGAAATCTGACCCCTAGAGACTGAAGATGAGCATGCACATTGCAGACAAATTTTTCAATAACTGTATTAAACCATTAAGCAAACAAAATGTCTTTACAGTGTATACCCTGAGAGTCCATTTAGTATCTATGCCCAATTTCAAGTGTCTGTTTCATAGACTTCGGACCATGGCAGAGGCAAACGAACAAACTCTCTTTTATTGTTAAACAGCAGTGATTCCCAAAGTGGGTATGTACAGCCCGCCGAGGGGCAGTGGAAAGATCCAGGGGGGGTGGCGAGAAAAAAGGGGGCAGAGGGGAGCTTTCAGTCCAAGTATTGGCGCACAAGAAAGAACATGGAACCAGCAACCTTTAGGGCCATGGCGGGGATGAGGAGAGAGTCCTTTGGCTCTCTTGGATTGAGAGTTCTTCCTTTTTTGGGGGGGGGGGGCTGGCTACACCCCTTTCTGCCCCAATGAAGAAGGACTGAGGGTGCTTTTTCACTGGGGAGAAGCTTCTGCCTCTGGTCACCTTGGGAGAAGCAACCAAGCAGTAGGCCTCCTTTTGCTGTAAGAAAAAGGAAGGAACAGGCTTGGGTCACTGCTACTGCTATAGTCACACATGAGAGACTCAGGCTGAGGAGATGGTGGCAAGCTGGGCTGAGGGAGAGGCTGTTGGCTGGCTGGCTGCTGCACAAACAGTAGACCCTATTAAGAAATAGGGTTGTTGCCAAAGAAGAAAGGGGTCTGTAACCCAAAAAGGTTTGGATAGAGTTTGACGTTTACTTAGCAGACATACTGGGTGGAACCCTACTATCTACCCTGTTGCCTTAAAGAATGCACCCAGCTTCTTGTATTCATTCTAAAGTTGAAGAAATGCATTGTCTTAGCAAACTCTAAGGCACTGATGACCAGAAAAAGATCTGAAAACACACACATACACATACACATACACATACATATACACATGCACTGCTTCTTTACACATTAACAAGAAAAGCTCAGTGTTAGCATGGATGTACAATTCATAATGATGTGAGGCATACATATTTTTTATCTCGGTATCGAAGTCAACATACAAAATATCATCACTTCCTTGAAACCCTGTTCTTTAACGAACTTGCTATGTATTTTGAACTATGGTTTTAGTTATTCTATAAGCAAAAATTACTTTAGAATTCTTACTAGTGACAATTTAATATCATGGAGAATAAAACTGCTACCCCAAGAATTTCCCAACATATGTTAGATATTGAATTCTTCAAGTATCAACTATCTGTACATGTGGAGGTCTTGTAACAACACAGTCTATTTCAGGAGGAGTGATGACAGCTATGCAAGAGATCACAGGTTACACGATCTCTTTTCACCCTCTTGTCATATTAACAGGATATCCAAAACGGAGCATCCATGTTAGAACTGAAGAAGTCTTAGCAGGTCCCTGACAAGTACCAAAAAATAATGATGATGATGATGAAATGTAGTTGGATGACATAAAGTAAAGCAGTCTGAAATACGGATTTTGGTAATATGAAAATTTCAATTTTGTCTGAGCCAGGAAAAGAAGATAAAATTATCATAATGGCAAATACCAATAGTCATTTTGTTTTTGTTCTGTACTTCTGAGTCATTTAACGACCTTGGCAAGATTTGTTCAGAGATGGTTTGCCACTGCCTTCCACTAAGACTGAGAGGGTGTTTGAACTCTGGACTTCCAGAACTGTAATCCAACACTCAAACCACTACACTACACTGGTTCCTGCAACAAGTTATGCTGATTTAAAAAGTTAGGAGATTGGCAAATGTGACTTCTAGTTGCCTAGTGTGCCATTCTGTTTTGTGGTCCTTGTAGAAAATGAGAGCTCTGCCTTGTATTCCATAAGTTGGAAATGATTTGAAGGCATACAACAACAAGGAGGCCACAACCTTAGAAGCTGTTATTGCACTTGCACCCTGCTAGTGAATTTTCCAGAAACATCTGGTTGCCCATTAAAGGAAATAAGATGTTGAACTAGGTTGATCACTGTTCTGAACTATCCAAATGCTTCAGAGCTTTGGAAACTTGTTTTTAGGCCATAACTCCTAGAAACAGCCCAGCCAGCATGGCCACTGGAAGATTTTGGAAGCTGCAGTCCAAAAAAGCAACTTTTGTAAGTTCTGGCTCTTCTTATGTATAAGACCACATTATAAACCTCTTCTTCACTGGAGAATTTATAGTCACTAGGCCTTGAGGTGGAGAAAGTAGGACTTGAGCAGTCATTACTTCAACTATAGCTGAGATAAAAAGGCTTCTCAAAATCCAGAGACGTAAGGGCATGAATTTACATGAGGATTTATTATCCCCTGCACTTTTTCTTCAAATAAGAATTTGTATAATAACAGTGAATTACATACAACAGCCTCTCCCTTTAAAATTACTAAATTGTGCTGGCACAAAAAACTCTTGCTTAGTTTAGAGACATCCTCAAGCTACACGAATTGGAGGGGAGATAATATATTTGAATAATTTCAACTTGAAAGCAACAAGAACAATAAAAGTTTGACAAACAGGTGAAAGCATCAGCTACATATCTGGGATACTCCTTTTTCTGACTAGTTTAGGAAATGTCTGTACAATATGGAAATCTAATCCCTGACTTCTGAAATCTCAGAAAGCATTCCCCACACATTTTTTTTTCAGATTTAAGACTAGAAACTTGTTTTTATTTTAAAAAGTAAGGTGATTTCTCCATTTTGTACTACATAAATGCTCCCCACAGATTTTTCTTGAATGTAAGGCATATGTACATCACCCTGAACACAGCTAGGATAGTCTCAGGACATGGGAGTATAAAGTTGCTCCAGCTGTTCGTGAAATAGCAATAGCAGCTTCATTTATATACCACTTCATTCCACACTAAGCACACTCTAAGTGGTTTACAAGTGTAAACTAATTGCCCCCAACAAGCCAGGTAGTCATTTTAGCTACCTTGCAGGGATGCCAGGATGAGTCGAGCTTGAGCCCCTAGCTGGGATTGAACTCACAACCTTGTGGTTTGTGAATGAATGGCTGCAGTACTAGCATTTAACCACTGTGCCACCAGAGCTCTTGGAGACTTGGTGGCATGTGAAAATGCTTACATTCTGTTTACAGGGAGATCAAGGTTTTATGCACAGATAACATTCTTTCTAACACTCTTTCTAATAAGCAATAGAATTGTATGTAGCATACAATTCTATTGCTTATTCCAGACGTATTCAGTCTTGAAAATATATCCCTCCTTCCCACCACCACACCCTCAAATGTGTAATTACCAGATTTCCCCCTTTTTCTCTCTCCCTAAGAATATGGACAGGGTAAGATTAATAGAAAGTGTCACAGAGGTATGGAGGCTGACAAGCAGCGTCTTCTAAGAAAATCTTCTCCTTGAAGGAGTATATAGTCAATAATAAATCAAAATGCTGCAGGGATACTTGAAGCAGCTGCATTTCCATCTGAGGGAAATCGGAGCTTTTTATTTAAATGGAATAGCTGATTTAAAGGCAGAATGTAAAACCTTAAATGACAGTTAAGGCAGCCTGTCCTCAGGGGAAATTTAGATGTACCGAGGTACATTATCAGTTTTAATAGTGATTTTTTTTCACTTAAAGCTGTTCCAATTTAAGGGTTCTTTGAAGGCTGGAATTAAGTGTTACACTCGGTTACTGCATTATACAGGGAGACGGGTTTGCTGTGAGTCGAAACCCAACATTTAGCTAAGAGAAGAGCCAAATTCTTTGAATTCATTGTTAACCAGCCAACTTGTGCAAGACACAAAAAATTCAGGAAAAAATGTTATTTCATTACTCCTGAGCCAGCAAATCAAGTGGATTTGATAGTTTTGTTAAACTGGAAGCAGGGGGAGACAGGGAGAAATTACATCCAGCCTTAGGATCAGTTCTGTGTCATGAGGAATGAGCTTTGGGGCATCTATGCTGAGCAGAAAAGTGACTGATAAATGAGCTTGTAATAAATAAATTAGACAAAGTTGATTCAGAATGAGGTGGTACCTGCTCAGAAAGGACAGCTCTGCTCCTGGATTAGATTTATTTTCTCCCAGTTGTTTCAGAATATAGGCAAATCTTTTTGGATCTCTGTAAATCTATATACTTCTTAAGTGGATAGAATATGAGACCCATATAGAGAGAGAGGTAGGATATAAATTAATTAATAAACATACACTTGTGTTTTTTTTAATTAATGCAGTAGCGACTCATTGAATCTGTTGATGTGCTCACTCTGAAGTGCCATCTCCATACTACCATTAGTGTGCCAAATACTATGAGGCATGGGGTGGATTGTGTACCAAACAAGAGGTGATGCTTCCCCCTACATTTCCATACTGATGTTCCTATTTATTAGTGCCCCACTTGAACCATGAGCTTCCATGGAAGAAGAAGCTGAATTTATGTGCTGGAGGGAACAACATGACCAAGAAGCTTACAGTACCGTTGCATGCCTTCTCCCCTTCTGAGCTTCCCTAAAGAATCAACATGCATTTCACAAAGAGAACTGCAAAGTCAGGGAGCCCATTTCAAACAAGAGCTACTGCTAACAAGGGAGATATTTCTAACATAGTATGCTAACAGTACCAGTACAACCAGAAAACAAACAGAACAGCAAATAAAGTTCAGAAATAAATAAGCTAGTGATCTATATGCAGTGACAGAAAATATTTTAGATGGTCACCAGCATTCCTACTAAATTTCAAGACTAGGCTTGTAGCCAACAGTTTCATTCATAAAAAAAACTATTTAAAAAAAATGTTATAGGTGTCCCATGTTATCTCTTGGCCATACTTAAAGGCACTGCATTCTGAAACTCTTGTTTGTAAAATAGTCCCATTATCTTCCTGATCTTTTGGTGTGGCATCAGTTTTGTGCGTCAAAATTCATGTCTGGCCTTGAGACTACTGACTGCAAAATAAGTGGCTGCTGTGCTCACATTTTTGGTGTATGTTAATTGACTGCTTAGTCTCAGTTCTCATTTGTACCTCATATGTCTGTTGAAAGGGCAGATGATAAAATACTCATTTAAAAAATCACAATAATAATTGCAAATAGTAAATGGTGAAAGTTACAGCTATTTTCAATACTTCTCAGTTTAAAGGGCTGGATTTTAGATACCAGCTATTTTGATGTTTTGTTTGCTGTTTTTGCATTTATTTCTTCCTGGTGTATTCTAATGTGTTACCTTTTGTGGTGTTGTTTAGATGGAAGTTGCCTTCAGTTACTTCTCATACCTTTTTAAGAAAAACAAAAACACAGAGTTATATTTTTTTTCACATATTTAAAATCTGTAAACTAAAAGAAATGATGCTGACCACTTCTAGCAGTTGCTTTTTTTTACAGATACCAAAAACAAGAACTGTTAAACAAAAAGTTAAAAAGTGATGTGGTTGAAAGTGCAATTTGATAATCTCCCTTTCTTTGTTTGCTTATCTAAAGACAGATGTTATCCAAAAATAAATGTTGGATTAGTCGATGGTAAATACTTTAAAAATATACTCCTTATGTAGAGTTTCTGGGTTTTATAGGAAATGTAAAGAAATCTTAGTCTCCCAAATAGAACAATTCTAAGAAGGTTTCATTTTAGATTTCATTTCCATTAAAAATGACTTTCGATATCAATATGACTGCCAACTGCTTGTCATACAAATTTACACAGATTTCATTAAAAGAAAAACTTGTAAGCTGTTAACACTTTGTACAAAGTGCATTTTATAACTATGCACTGGCAAGAGACCACAGCGCTGTTTGCATTTCACTTGCAATGGGCAATTTGACTGGGGAGAAGCAAGTGGCAAATGTCAGGGGAAGGCAACAGTGATAGTTGACAGCTCTTTCTCCCAGCTAACTGTCCCCCACCCATTTCCCTTTCATGAAAGGCATAGCTGTGGATACTGCCAAGCATATTCTGCACACAGCTCAGAAAAGTTACTTTTGATAACCTTTAGGTTCATTGGTACATTTTCAAATCTCTGGTACTGCACTCCTTCAACTAGTCTTTTGCCCCCTGATATGTTATCAGACTCTACTCTGTTGCCAGTTTGGAGGTCACTGGCCCAGTCAAATTCTGTACATAGAACTGACGGGAGGTGTCATCACATCTTTTTGCTTGAGTCTGCAAAATCTCTTGGGCTGGCCGTAACATCACAAGCACACTTCATAAGATATCTTCTGCCATCGCTTAATGACAAAAAAAAACACATGTGTGCATGCAACCAGACACATCCAAGTCCTTCTTTTGTCTGTGCCTCATTTCAAGCCTGCCACTAACATTTAGCATAACCTCTAGAATTCAGCACAAATGATACAATGAACCTACAAATGAACAGTTTTCCTTCTTCTACTTAATAAAATATTTCAATCCCCTCCAGTAACATGGTTGATAAACTAACTTCAGAATCAAGCCAAAATATTAAACTGAGCAATGAGAATGCAGGATGAGAAGTGGGTCACTTCCTGTTCCTATATCCATTATTAATAATAATAATAATAATAATAATAAATTTTATTTGTATACCGCCCTTCCTACGATCAGGGCGGAGAACAACATAAAAAGGCAATATAAACAATAAAACCAATTAAAACGTTAAACAACAATAAAACAGTATATCAAATTACAGCGGCAGTATATCAGGTCTCTACCCAATGAGAAAGGGGAATCAAGTGTGAGAAGATGTCAAGGGTACGCATGGTTGAACAAGTATGTTTTTAAATCCTTCTTGAATGCAGGGAGAGAGGCAGCCAAACGGAGCTCAGTGGGGAGGGAGTTCCAGAGGCTAGGGGCCGAGATGGAAAAGGCTCTCTTTGAGGTTGTTATTAATTTAGCCTCTGGAACTCTAAGTAGCTGTTGCCCCGCGGATCGAAGTGTGCGGGGCGGATTGTGTGGAGAGAGGCGGTCCTTTAGGTACTCTGGGCCCAAGCCATTTAGGGCTTTATAGGTAACGACCAGCACTTTGTACTGAGCCCGGAAGCGGATAGGCAGCCAATGAAGATCTTTCAAAATAGGTGTTATATGGGCGGTCCTGGGAGCACCAGTGACCACCCGAGCTGCCATATTTTGCACTAATTGTAGCTTCCGAGTGTGATACAAAGGCTGCCCCATGTAGAGTGCATTACAGAAATCCAACCGAGAGGTTACGAGAGCATGTACTACTGTTTCTAGGTCCCCCCGGTCCAGGTAGGGACGCAGTTGGCGTATCAGCCGAAGCAGAAAACAGGTGCTCCTGACTGTCGCATCCACCTGAGAAGTAAGATGGAGCGATGAGTCAAGGAGCACCCCCAAACTGCGTACAGTGTCCTTCACGGGGAGCGTGACCCCGTTCAGGACTGGTGGAACCACCTCCAAGCCTGGGCCGGGGGAGCCCACAACGAGTACTTCCGTTTTCTCTGGATTCAGGCTGAGTCTGTTTTTCCTCATCCAGTCCATTACCGATTCCAAACAGGCCGCGAGAGGAGCGACGCCATCCCTGGTCACTGCATCAGTCGGAGACATAGAGAAGACTATTTGGGTGTCATCAGCGTACTGATAACCCCACGCCCCGTGCCTCCGGATGATCTCTTCCAGCGGTTTCATGTAAATGTTAAAGAGCATGGGGGACAGAATGGCTCCTTGAGGGACCCCAGAAGTGAGGGCCCTCTTATCGGAGCACACGTCCCCCAGCTGCACCATCTGGAATCTCCCAGAGAGGTAGGACCAGAACCACTGGAGTGCAGTGCCCCCGATTCCCACCTCCGCCAGGCGTTCCAGAAGGATACCATGGTCGATGGTATCGAAAGCCGCTGAGATGTCCAAGAGCACCAACAGGGACACGCTACCCCTGTCGATGCCCAGACGGAGATCATCGACCAGGGCGACCATGGCAGTCTCAACCCCGTAGCCCGACCGAAAACCGGTTTGAAATGGATCTAGAAAATCCGTTTCATCCAAGATCGATTGAAGTTGGAGTACAACTGCCCTCTCGATCACCTTCCCCAAAAATGGCAGCAGCGAAACTGGCCGATAATTATTATGAACCAGGGGGTCGAGGGAGGGCTTTTTCAAAATAGGTTTTATGATGGCCAATTTTAGATCTTCAGGAAATTGTCCTTCCCTCAAAGATGAATTAATGATCCGGTGTAACAATGTGGTTACAACCGGTCCCCCCTGGGCCACTAGCCACGAGGGGCAGGGATCGAGAGAGCAGGTTGTCTTCCTAAGACTTCTAAGGATCTTGTCCACATCCTCGGTACTGACAGACTCAAACTGATCCAGTACAACTGAGTCCACGGAAGCTCTCGACGCCTCTATTCTGGTTTCTGTTTCAAACCTGGTGTCCAGACCTTCGTTTATCCGAGAGATTTTATCCGCGAAGAAGTTGTTAAATTTGTCGCAGCAGGCCTTGGTGGGTTCAAGGATCTGGTTCGGGGCAGGGGGGAGCTGAGTTAGCTCCCTCACTACCCTGAACAACTCTGCTGGACGCGACTCCGCGGACGCGACACGAGCAGCATAGAACGAATTCTTAGCTGCTAGTATCGCCTCTCCATAGTCCTCCAAATGAAGGTCTAGGAGAGCCTTGTCGGATAAACGCTGGTGTTTCCGCCAGGCATACTCTAGCCGTCGCAGGACCCGCTTCCTTGCCCGGAGATCTTCCGTATACCAGGGCTTCCTTTTGGAAGCGGACCTGAGAGGGCGCTTGGGAGCGATACTGTGTATAGCCCTGGAGAGATCAGTGTCCCAGGTGTTAACTAGGGCATCAACAGTGTCGCCGTCACTTCCAACCATATATCCCTCTAGGGCTTCTTGGAACCTGTCGGGTTCCATCAGCCTTCGAGGGTGGACCATTCGAATAGGTCCGCCACCCCCGGGGGGGATCTGGGTTGATGCCTTGATGCTTGCCTCCACCAGGAAATGATCCGTCCATGACAGGGCGGAGATATTGATGATTTCCGCCCACGGAGTTTCCATGTCCGTACAGAAAACCAAATCAAGTGTATTCCCCGCAAAATGCGGGGAATGTGACAAGCTGAGACAGGCCCATGGCTGTCATGGTATCCATGAATTCCCGAGCTGCACCAGATGGAACATTGTTGGCCGCGAAGGGGATGTTGAAGTCTCCCAGGACTAAAAGCCTGGGAGACTCCAACACCAGCTCCGAGACCAACTGTGTCAGCTCGTTAAGGGAGTCCGTTAGCGCACGGGGTGGCCGGTAGACCAACAGAATCCCTAGACTGACTCTAGCCTTCAGGGTCAGGTAAATACACTCGATGTAGGAAGTCTGACGAACATGGTTCCTGGTTAGAGACAAGGTGTTTTTATGCACCAAAGCAACACCCCCCCCCCCGCCCACCTAACCTGTTCTGGTCCTTCACCGAGTACCCGGAAGGGAGGACCTGAGCCCACACAGCATCCCCTTCAGGCCCAAGCCAGGTCTCGGTTATGCACGCCAGATCACAGTTGTTATCCTCTATTAGGTCAGAGAGAATGTGGGTCTTGTTTTTAATGGATCTGGCGTTGCACAGGAGCAGAGACAGGGTTTGTGGTACGGTTGGAGTGACCCTCAGGTCCCTTTGGTTAGGAGTAGGACTGGAAGGAGAGATAGATATTAAACATCGATCTCGCCTTCCCCTGTAACGCTGGTCCTTACTCCTACCGCCATACCTCCCCTTGCCCCACACAACTTGAATAGGTGCTCCGTTCCTCTTAAGAGAGTTATCTGCTGCTATCTCTAATGACCCATCCCCCGTGTCCATGCTCCGGAGTTGGTATCGGATAATATAGTGATATAGCCCGCTATTATCCCTAGACCTCAACAATATACACTCTCGATCAGAATTATTTCCCAACAACCACTGTGTTACTGCCTAGTTACAACATTAAAATTATACTGGATAAAACTAAGACTAAATACAATACCCTTAATAATCCCTCCCCCCATGAGCCTACGCACACCTAGAAGGTCAATTTGATCGAATTATTCGCGCCTGAGGTTAAAAATTGCGGTGGGCCATCTAAAAAAGAAGCTCCCACCGATGTCTGCTCCTCCATTCTCAAGTCACAAGTCACAAGTCCGCTGCCCAGCTGTGTTGAAGATATAATAGACCAGCACTGGGGAGGCTGTTTCTGGGCCCGGGGAGCCGGCTGTTTTGAAGGGAGCGCCCCTCTCACTGGCGCTCCGCCTCGGAGTCTTCACCACAGCGCAGCTGTGGATGATGTTCCGGCGCTGGGGAGGCTGTTTCTGGGCCCGGGGAGCCGGCTGTTTTGAAGGGAGCGCCCCTCTCACTGGCGCTCCGCCTCGGAGTCTTCACCACAGCGCAGCTGTGGATGATATTCCGGCGCTGGGGAGGCTGTTTCTGGGCCCGGGGAGCCGGCTGTTTTGAAGGGAGCGCCCCTCTCACTGGCGCTCCGCCTCGGAGTCTTCACCACAGCGCAGCTGTGGATGATGTTCCGGCGCTGGGGAGGCTGTTTCTGGGCCCGGGGAGCCGGCTGTTTTGAAGGGAGCGCCCCTCTCACTGGCGCTCCGCCTCGGAGTCTTCACCACAGCGCAGCTGTGGATGATGTTCCGGCGCTGGGGAGGCTGTTTCTGGGCCCGGGGAGCCGGCTGTTTTGAAGGGAGCGCCCCTCTCACTGGCGCTCCGCCTCGGAGTCTTCACCACAGCGCAGCTGTGGATGATGTTCCGGCGCATTTCTGCTTCATTTGCAGGATGCTTTAAATGCACTTTAATCTCTCTTTAATGTCAAAATCAGCCCCATTGTGATAAACATTTTTATGCCTCTTCTGCCATTTCCTCTCTCCTCAGTTTTCCTCTTTACAAATGTTCAAAATTTCTTAAGCATAAGATTTCTTTTTTTTCTTTTGGTGTGACTTCAGTAAATTTCTCTTTGTAGACAGTCACACTCTTTGCTTCACCACCTCTCCAGTATCCTATTAGTTACACTTTTTAACTAATACAAGTGTATTAGTTACACTTACATACCTCCAGTGAGCTCAAGATGGCATACATGGCTCTTCTTTGGACTATATCCTCAAAACAACTGCATGAGGGAGGTGAGACTGAGAGAGTGAGTTGCCCAGTGAGTTTCATGGATCAGTGGAGACTACAACCTGGATCCTAGTCCAGGTCAGGACCAACACTCTAATCATTACTCCGCTCTGGCTGTAGAATAATATGGACAATTCCCACAGTGTGCTGTGGTGAGAAGCCTTCAAATGATTGCATGATCTAGTAGTTCTGCCAGGTGCTACAGCAACCGACAGAGAACTACCTTTGAATCTATGTCTAGAGTTGTTGCTTCCCACTCAATTACTCACCTTGTATTTAATGAGCCTGGCTTGGGCAGAGAGAAACAAAGAAGCTTAAGGCAAATGAGGCAAACTCCAAGCCACTAGCCTGTCAGAGGGATGCAGGGCAAAAGGATCTACACTCCTTTCCTACTGGAGATCCATAGAAAGAATGAGAAAATTCCCTTAGGGAGTCTAGTGTGAAAAGCCCCCAGATGACTGCAGCAGCAAATAGTTCTCACAGCTGCCACAGCTACCTGTAGGCAGAATCCTTCAGGCCCTGATCATTCACAACACTCCACAACCTGTTCTGTTTTATCCACAAGTGAAAAACTAGGCAACCATGCTCCAGCTTTGCTGGGAAGCCAATGGGACATACAGTCCTCATCTTCTCAGAATGTCTTCTTCTGCATGGTGGAGGAGGGAGAAAGCAGAAGGGGGAATTGTTGAAGCGTGTGTTTTCAGGGTTCCTTCAGAATCTGTCAGTATCCATTATAAAAGTAAGTTATTCTATCAGCAGGAGCAAACTTTTGCATCCTCTTTTGTGCCCTTTGAACAAAACTTTCATCCCCATCCCCCACATCAGCTTTCACTTAAGAATGACATTCTGGATCTAATCCTCCCATAGGTCAGACTGTAAGTCCCCAATCGATTCAGCTCATTGTTTACTTCCATTTATCCCTCCAATCTTTGCCAGGTTGTGTTGAATTAAGACAGCAGAAAGGAAGAGACCTGGAGAAAACTCTGGATACCAGTTGCCCTGTGCTTTCCTGCACTGTCTTCAGTTTGTGACATATTTTAACTGTCTTTTAGGAGGAAAATACAGATGAAACTGCAAAGGCAGTGTTTGTGTGTTATTTTAGCACATTGAGTCCCACCAGAAATAAGACCCTGAAGGAAGAAAGGATACTTGCAAAAACCTGTCACATCTAGTTTGCACAAGTTTGCACTAAGGGAAAACGCACTTGACAAGTAAGGCTTTTCCAAACATGGTTTTATTTAGTTGACCCTGACAGATTTTTCTGTCTAACACAAAGGGGGGATGTGTATATATATTCTATATAATATTTAAAGCACAATCAGTTTGCCTCTACCTGTGGAATTGAGAATCCACTTTTCTGGCATCAGTACAGCACAGACTTGCTCACATTTTTAAGCAGCAGAGATTCATTCCAACAATCAGTAGTTTAAGCTATAAAATGCTTCTCTTCTGGACTCCTGCCACATTGAGAAGAGAACTATGTAGATTATTGCACCATTGAAAAATGCGTCTTACCACTGCCGAATTCAGACTTTATTCAGGCTGTACCTTGGTGTTATTGCCCAGATTTTCTCCCCAAAACCACCATCTGGGTATAGCCTGGCTCTAACTTTTGGACTTTGAGAAATGGCTGCCAAAACGAGTTCAGGGACCAGCATTGGAGATGGGCTGTACCCAGATGGCAGTTTTGAGGAGAAAAGCCATGCGATAACACCAGGGTACAGCCTGAATGAAGCTTGAATTTGGCAGTGGTAAGAGACTTTTTTCAGTGGTGCAATAATCTCCCATTTCAGTGCAACCACACCTAGATAAATGAATTACTTTATGACTGAAGTTACTGCTGGAGGTACTGATATTTGAGAAACATGAACACACTCCTTGTTAAATTGTACTTTACACCTAACATCCATGAATAGCCATGTTGGCCGTTTAGCAAATTCAATCAAAAATCTATCAAACAGTGATACCTATACTGGCCAACCAAAATGTATGGAAATTTAACAATTTAACAAAGCAGCATCTTTGCTGTGATGCAAATGGATGTTGAATTTCCTGGACTGTGAAAATCTTCCAGTTGCCACATGGCCAGAAGGAGAAGGGGCCAGACTGCAAGATATGCCCCTCCATACCATCTTAACTAAGAACAGAAACAGAAAAATGCAGGCCTATGACAAACATCTTCAATTTTTTTCTCCCATTTGCTGTGTAACTTCTTGCCTCATGAAGAAGCCAGCGAAGCTTTGAAAGTTTGCAATATGTGTATTGTACATTTTGATTGGCCAATAAAGGTATCACTTGTAGATTTTTGATTGAATTTGCACATAACTGTAATTGTAACACTCTCTGGCTCTCTCACTTTCTTAAAAGAGTATTTCATGCACACTGTTTTAGTTATTGTTACACCAGCCATAAAATATAGGTCTGTATTTATTATTACTATTATTATTATTATTATTATTATTATTTCTTACCCGCCCCTCTGTAAAACAATTGAGGCGGGGTACAACAGGTTTAAAAAAAACAGATTACAGATTAAAATAATTCAAGAATTCCATCCCAACCTCCCCCCCTTAAAATAGGATTAAACTAGTTAAGTTTAAAATTAAATTACTAACAATAAAAATACAATACGACATAATATTACCTACCCACCCCCAATTTCAGATGGAAGGCTAAAGTTCTCCTTTAGGGTAAGTTTAAGATAACTCAAACAGTTTACTCACTCCATCCACAAAACTACACCAGCTTTAAAGATCAAATTTACATCAAAAGAACACAGTGGTGTTTAATTCTCATATTTCTATCTAGTTGCAATAGCAAAAAAGTATAGGTGTTCTTTACTGGGAATTATAGTTTTGTGATGTATGCCAAAAAGTTTGTTAGAGATTTTTTATATTTATACACACATACATACCAGCACATGCTAAGACAAACTACAGCTCCTAGGTTCCCCTTTAGTGTCTAGCAGAGATGCATCTTTTGCTAAGGAAGGCAGGATGGCATAATCCCTACAAAGTCAAACTCACAATCCTGTCTTTTAAGCAGGAGATTTGCAAATGTTAAATGAAGGGTAGCCAGGGAAGCCACAATATCAGTGTGACATTTAGAAAGCATTGATCTTACATTCTTGCAGAATTTTGCTTCCTTTGGACTAATTACTTCTGTCTGACAAACTCCTTTGGTTCTAGTGTTGTTTGCACCATATGTGATCAAAACAAACACACACATTGGGGATGCATATTTATGCAGAAATGCTTTCCCTTGCCCTTTGATTTCTAAGTCTATGGTCTATCATTTCAATGAATATGCACCTGAATGTAATGACAGCTGGCTCTGAACACACATGTGCATGCATATTTGGGGAGGAGAGAGACAGGATAAACACAGTCTGTCTCCTATTCAAATGATTTTGCTGCCTGCTAGCAAATGTGGAAGGTCTCTCTGAGATTCTAGCCTTGCACACATATGCACAGACGCCAGTCCCGGTACCTTCCCATTTGGTGGCACTCAGAACAGCTGGTGATTTCCACCGGTTAACTCCCAAGAGGCCAGCAGCATCAATTTGTGACTAGCTTTGTCTTCAAACATCTCAGGGCAACCAAAATGCGACAGGATGACAGATAGCCCTCTCAATGGATACTGACAAACAAATTAGTGCCAAGATGCTTTGTAGAGCATACCAGATGTGTTGGGTTCTATCATATGGAGCAAGCAATGAAAAGCTGTCTGTGTCCCATCTGTGCATTTTAGGCCGTCACTGTTTGTGAAGTAAAAGGCACTGTAAACATTTGGTCTGTGTTTTTAAACAGTCTTGAGTTTTGGCCTTATTGTACACTGAAATCTTTTTTCTATTTAAAATATTTTTCCCCAGAGAGAGAGAGAGACAGAGAGGGCTGGGAAATCCAGTACTTCCTTTCTTATCTGGATGCTGGAATGAGTTTTAAGTACTGTAGATGATAAGCCAGAATTTTGCTCTATGCTGTTCAGTCGTTACACTGAACTGGGCCTAAATCTTTGTCCGTTTCCTTAGTGTGGTGAATTTTGGTTGCTAGTTAAGAGAATGGGTTTCAAATGAGGGTTTTTGAATTTGGTATGGTGCCTGCACCTTTGCCTTATACATGATTAGTATGTTCGCCAACCAAACATTTGGTAGGCGGAGGTGAAATATCACAAATCCTTGTAAAAATTCTTCAACAGCAGTACTCAAGAGATACATAACATCACAGGCATCAGTGTTTTGTTCATCTCACCTCTTTGCTGTGAAATAAAGTATCTGTCTCTCTCTCTAGACTTTGTGACACAGTCCACTGATCATAATCCTATGCATACTTACCTCACAGTAAGCCATGATGAATGTTTTCAAACTTAGTTCTTCTAAATAAAAAGGCAGAATGGCTCTGCATGTCCAAAATTAATCTACCTAGCGTCTCCTGCCTAAGGCCTCAAGTTCAGTATATCATTAGCTTTGTCTAACTTCATTCATGCTAGCTTCCTAGCTTCCTAGCACCGTAGCTTCCTAATGCCTGCCAAACACCTAATGCCCACAACTACAACACATGAAATATGTAAAAGGAATCCTAGTGACTGCTAGATGAGGTCAAGTGCAAAACTGTGGTTTGGAAGCAATCTAGATACAAAGTGATGGTTACCTGGGGCAGGGGTAATACTTACCCTGCCTCATGAAATATACAGTGGCATAAGCTGCATATACAGATACACATTGTGAATTGTGTGTCACTTTTATTGTGTTTATGGAATGTCAAATTGTATCCCATCTGATATTGTACAATATTTGTCTGTTGTTTCTTTGTATTGATGGGTCTATGGGCTGTAGTAATAAATGCTATACTGTACATCAAAGGCTTCAATGCAGTGCTCCGGATTTGGGCAGAAGAGCTGCAGGAAGACCTCTATTTCTTTTAAAACAACACATTAATATTAATATTTTACAGGCAAAGCACACTGGGTCTGGGAGATAGCAATTAGCACAAGCTGAGATAATTTTTTGTTTCCTTGACCTTTGTGCTTGCTATTTTTTAAACACTTGAGAGTCAGAACCCCTTGCTGATCTACTGCAAATCACGCCACAATGTATCTATAGATCTTGACCTACCTGCTGCCCTTCTCTGTTGTAGAAAAATAGTTAAATCTTCTGTTTTGGAAAGTAAAAGAATAAACATTGCATTGCTGATACAGATCAAAGCTGTGCCCAACAGGGGCGCCATAAACACAACCATGCCTTCTTGCTTGTGCAGCTCTAGTAATCAAATGTGTGTTGCCACCCAATAAAGCCACAACAGAGTCATAATATGATCAGTAATTATTCTTCCCACAGAAGACCATAAAAACATCTCATTTCTTTTTGTTTTACAGATGATGCCAGTGCAGAGAGTGCTCATTTCACAATTGCAACAAATGAAATATGTAAAGCAATTTGTGTGTGTTAGAGAGAGAGAGAATGCCCAAAAGGAAGAACACCATTTTAATTTTTTCCTGTGCTTTTTATTCTTCTTATTTTAAAACCAGAAGACAAGGGCATGTTTGAAATTGCACTGGATTTTTTTTCCCTTCAGCATTGTAGACATAATTCTGGCAGGTCAGTTTCTGCTGAGTGTTTTCGGGAGAAAGGAAGAGACTAAATCTAAACTTATTTAAAAGACCCATCTATACACTCTAAAGACACTGACTGAATAATACACTAGACCACTTGTTTCCCAAATAAACTGGGAACCCTCAGTTGCATAGGGGTACAAAAAACTCCATCCTGGCATAGAATACCTTTGCTGTTCTCTTATTTTTTGGCATCACTGTGATAGAGTAAGTAGCTATAAGTTAGGAGTTAAAAACCATTTTGGCTAAGAAAACACAGGGAAAAAATGCAATGTGTGCTAAGGGATAAATGGGAGCTTTTTTTCCCCCACCAGCAGGTAAGGGGCTTTTAAATTCTCATTTGATCATTTACAAAAAGCCTCTGACTTGATTGTTAAATGTTGTCTCTTGTGCTTAAATTTCATGCTGGAGATTATTAAAAATTGACTTTACAGTATTTATTTTACTTATCTACTCCAGCCAGGCTGTGCTGAACTCATAGATTTGGTGAATTATTAAATTTTAAAAAGCCATTTGTGTTAGATTTTATACTGGCTTTCTCTCCGTCTATAGGGACAAGCACCTCCGGTCCTAAAAGTTGGAGATGAAATGCTTTGATTCATCTTTAATCTAAGAGAGGTTTTTAAAAATAAAAAGTGTGCATGTGTTCAGAGATGTAAGACATAATGACAGTCTCCAGTGTAATACTTAACTAACTGCTTGTTAGTGTTAACATTTGGAAGTGTATGATGAAGAGAAGGGAACAATGTAGCATTCAATAGGTTACCCAAGCAGTAATGCTGGACAAAATAATTCATTCTATCAGATAACAAGATCTATTTTGGAACATAATGAGATGTTAATAAAGGTCGCTGTGCCTACAAACCCATATTATATGCCTATATTAATAGACCCTCATGCATCTTGAATGTGGTCTCATATTTAATAATTGAAATCTCCAAAGCACACTGAAAGTGATGGGAGGTACAATGGTACACTTAATTAAACAAGCTGAAATATCATAGTCACACTGTGTGTGTGTGAGCTCGTGCGCACGTGTGTGCATGCGCACACCTTCAACCCAACTATCGACTTTTGGCAACTCTCTGAATTTCATAGGGTTTTCTTAGACAAGGAATACTCAGAGGTGGTTTTGCCAGTTCCTTCCTCTGAAATACTACTGCCAATAGTCAATCACACATTGACTGCTACTACTACTACTACAATGAACTACTTCTGAAGGCTGATCAGAAAGATCTGTTACTTCAAACTACAGTCACTAGGCTGTTGGCTAAAAGGGTTGATAGAAAATGTGTCTTCAAGTCACATCAACTTATGGCAATCCATGAATTTCAAATGGTTTTCATAGGCAAAGAATACTGAGAAGTAGTTTGACATTGCCTTCTTATATAGCACTTGTTATTTCCTGGTTTTCTCCTTTCCATGTGGTAACCAGGCCTGACCCTGCTTTAGCTTCAAAGATCAGATGGGATCTGAAACGTTCTGGGTATTTAAGCAATATGGTCATCTCTTCCTGGTATGTAAAGAAATGAATTGGTTTCTGGGCCATTTACAAGCACTGTCAGCAGTGCCATATCTGTGGTGTTGTGCATTCACTCTGGTCTGAACTTTAAAGGAGTGCAGACTCCTGTCACCCAAATAATGATCCCCTTGGAATTTAAAAAAAAAAATCTTTAAAATTCAGACTAAATTTCAGAGCCAATCCACTATCCAGTTAACATGAGATCTACTAGCCACAACTGAGCAATGTTCATTCAAAGTGCTAGTGTTTACCTTTAAAGCTTTATGCAGCTTTATGCAGCTCTGGAATTCTCTTCCTGGCAGGAGACTGAACCAGTACCAGTGGTGCGATGAGCACTAGCAAATTTTCTCATGCTCAGTGAAAAAGTGGCTTATTAGAGAAGAACGACTCACTGAGAAAATGGTCAACCACCATGAATTTTTCATTTGTTGGGACTTCTCTGTGAAAAATTCATTTGTGCAAATACCTTGGCTTTCATGGAAAACTTCAAAAGTGTTGTACAGAAAACAGTATATTTTTGCAAAAGCACCATTTCCTATTTTTAAAAAAGCATTTAAAAGCCAAAAAGAAAACTGGACAGGCATTTTCATAATCTTATCTGGCAGGGAGAAAACTTTTGAAATTACTCATTTTGTGTATCAGAGCAGAAAAAAGCAAACATTTGCCTCTCTACCTGATAGCAATATTGTTATAGTTATCTTTTGGTTGCTAGTTAAAGATTTCTTTATTCTCACATACTTTTTATTTCCATTGGAGTACTGTGTATAAACAAGATCTGGGTGACATTTTTAAAAGACTAGCACATTTAGAGTGCAATAAGCTATCATTTATTGCAGGAGTGGATAATTGTCATATCCATGTCCATATTGCTGAAAAATACATATCCATGTCCACACTGCTGCTGTTGCACATCACCAAAAGTTGATGCTGGAAGTGAAAAAAACCTGTTTTGTTTTAAAAAGACATTTTTTCCTTTTAAACAATACACATAGATCACATCATATCACTATTATAGGCTTGGTCCATTGAGTATGACTTTCAATGAATTTTTGAGAGTACTATTAAACAGAGGTGATTGGAAAAGTCCTTAACGCACAATCATCCAGTCTTGGGAGCTCATCAGATGAGCTTTAAAACTGTCTCAAGCCTCCCAGGCTGCAGCTGGGATGCAGGATGGAGGCACAGATTATCGCATGTTTAACTGCCACCTAATAGCCTCCCACTATCAACTCTAGTCCCAGCCATGCTCCACCAGCACTTTCAAGAAGCCACCCACCCCTTCTTCAGCCAGATCAACCACATGCCATGGCCTTGATCCAAAATTTCAAGGACATTTTTTGCACCCTGGAAAGGATGTGATAGCCATGGCGACGCAGCTATACAAGGCCTCTTTGGCATTGTGTCATGTGGGAGGAGCGCTGTGATGATGTGCGCCATGTGGAGTGGTGTGTGGCATCACGGCACCCTGGGGAGTGGGGTCATAGCGTGCATCATGCAGATGCAATGCCCAGATTCTGCCCCCCAGGCCAGCCTTAATAGCCAGTCTGAAGAACTCTTTAGTTGGCTTTTGCCTTCCCCCCTCAGC
Source organism: Urosaurus nigricauda (assembly GCA_034509955.1). Classification (NCBI taxonomy): domain Eukaryota; kingdom Metazoa; phylum Chordata; class Lepidosauria; order Squamata; family Phrynosomatidae; genus Urosaurus; species Urosaurus nigricauda. Next base: position 113,242,450 of record JAOEGL010000006.1, read on the forward strand.
TCGCTTAGCAATCAAATTGTGTGTGTGTGTGTGTGTGTGTGGCTGATCCCAAGCATGCCTCCATAGGCAAGAAGAGCTGGCAAAAATGTAAATTCCTCATCAGATTAATGGAACTTGTCTTCCATTTGCAAGCATAGAAAGAGTGAGTTGTCAGATGAAGGGATGTCAGCCGGCCCTGTATATGTTACTGATTCTAATTAGCCCATTTTTTGCCTCAGGTTTGCAGTATTTGAGGTGCAAGAAAAAAATTAATGCATAATAAAATAGCTATCCAAAAAGAAATTCCAATAAAAGAAATAATCTGTCATAGCAGACCCTTTCCTAGATCTGTGGTGTGATCTCTCCTTTTCTATGATCATATTTACGGTATGCACCCATAAGGGAATCCCATGGGTGCTAAACATCCATTTATATTATATTCTGGTCATGCGTGCATTCCAGCTGCAAATTATATTCCAATTTGACACATATTTGCATGGTTAAAAAGAAAAGAAAAGAAAATCTAAACATTTTTTTTCCATGATGGAAACCAATATAAGATGGCAGGCTTTTAATTGCTGTTCCTCTCAAAGGAAAATTGTGCATTTTTGTGTAAAACGTTGTGGATTTTTGTAATATGCACAGCAACCTGCAGTAATCCATCTTCACACTCCAATTTTATATATATATATATATATATATATATATTCATACAGCCAATCAGGAATCACATAGCAATATGATAAGATAAAACTTTGTAACCAATCAGATTTGACTATGGATTTGTGCATCATTACAGAACAAAATTAATTTAACATGAGCTTTATTTATAGATCTCTGGACTGGTCACTTGAATGTTTCCTACCAAGAATTCCCACATGTCATCCATGTTATACTTGCTTTCACCTTATGGTATGCATAACCAGAGTTTAGAAAAGTTGTTTTTTTAGACTACAACTCCCAGAATCCAAAACCAGAGTGGCAATTCAGAATCTCATGCACCCCAGAGAAGAGTGGAAACAAAGACTGGTAACCCTGTCTTATATCAGGTGATTTCTAGCCAAGGCCAAAAACGCCTCTTAAAAGAAAACTGCCTCTTAGCAGCTGTCCCTTGTGTCACACTTTTATCAACAGAGCCAGCCTGCAGGATTTCACAACTGACAATGGAATGCATTGGAAGGACAAATCTACACAAAGGATGAGAGATGGTATCACTCCGATTAAACTGTTGGAGGAATGCCTCTGTCAGCAGAGTCCCCTAAAGGGGACTTTATAAAACGACCTTCCCTTGCACTGAAATGGGGAGGGGGAAGCAAACAAGTCATTAGACTACACCATGTTATAGTCTGTGAATTGCTATTTCCCCCTACTTGGAGTATTAAGCAGAATATTTCTTTAAATTAGCTATTTTCCATTGCCATGGGGGCATGATCTATGGTGCAGCCACCACTGAAATGAATCTGTGTATGATGGTGGGTACGATGGTGTTACACTGAAAGAAGTGACAGAACTCTGGATTTGGATGTGGAGTCAAAGGCTTTCATGGCCGGCATCCATTCTCTTCTCTGAAGATGCCAGCCACAGATCTTCTAGAACATGGCCACATAGCCCAAAAACTCCACAAAAACTTCTGGTTTTGGGTTTGGGTCCCTATGGAGCTGTAGGGGAAAAGGAAAGGGAAAAATTACAACAAACAAAGTAATGGAAGCTTAGCTATACCTTAGTGAATAGGATTACTAACTGTATAATTACAGTAATGATCAGTATATCTGAGTGGATTAGCACTAGCATGGAAGATGGAAAACATTATTTGGAAGCAGTTGTAGTGTTGATCATTCCGGAGGATCTTTTGACTGGTATCCCTTGGCTGAGGGGCAGAGAAGCAAAACAGATATTTCAGGACCTGCAGAGATAGAGAAGAGGGTGAGATAATGAGTGAATTGATCATACAATACTTTTATTTCATCTTAACTGCATCATGGGAAACCAATCCATTACAATGTTGTTAGTGTTATTGATCATTATTTCTACTACTGCAAGAGTCAATATTCCAATCACTTATGCAGCTGGAATTATCCAATAAGTATTTTGTTGAATATGAGGATTAACATTTATGTATGCAGGAAAGCATATCAGCTAATAAGTAATGGGTAAAACCAAAATGTGATCCTTTTAAAGGCATGTAATCTTTCTTCTCTCTTGGGCTCTGCTTTGCAGATATGGGTAGACTGAGGATTGGGCAACCAGGCAGAAACCAAGGAATTTAGGTAAAGATTGATTATTGATAAGATTATGTTCATACAATAAAGGAAATATCAACATAGAGAAAATGGTAGAACAGGACTGGAGACCCTATGATTCTTCTAGCATTATTGGACTACAACCCCTTTTGCTCTAGTTGGAAAAGCCCATAGTCAAGGATGACAGGATTTATAGTTCAACAGCATCTCACATTCTTAATCCTATGCTTCAATAAGGAAAGAATGGTAGGTTCTGAATGAAATTTCATTAAGAAAGATGAGTCCAGTGCATGTGGTTGCACTGACTGAAATGATGAGCTCCTGGTATGTTTTTTACCTTTGAAAGCCCTTAACTCATATTCATTCAGTCTTGGGAGCTCATCAGATGAGCTTTAAAATTGTCTCAAGCCTCCCAGGCTGCAGCTGGGATGCAGGATGGAGGCAGGGATTATCGCATGCTTAACCGCCTCCCACTATCAACCCTAGTCCCAGCCATGTTCCGCCAGCACTTTTAAGAAGCCAGAAAGCTTCCACCCACCCCTTCTTCAGCCAGATCAACCACATGCCATGGCCCTGATCCAAACTTTCAAGGACATTTTTTGCACCCTGGAAAGGATGTGATAGCCATGGTGGCACAGCTGTACAAGGCTCTTTGGCATTGTGTCATGTGGGAGGAGCGCTGTGATGATGTGCGCCATGTGGAGTGGGGTGTGGCATCATGGCACCCTGTGGAGTGGGGTCATGGCATGCATCATGCAGATGCAATGCCCAGATTCTGCCCCCAGGCCAGCCTTAATAGCCAGTCTGAAGAGCTCTTTAGTTGGCTTTAGTTGGCTTTGTGCCTTCCCCCCCTCTGCTCGCTCAGCTCACTTAGCAATCAAATTGTGTGTGTGTGTGGCTGATCCCAAGTCTAACTACTCAATTAAGCTGTAGTTTGCAATTATGCAAATAAGTGCCACCATTTGATTACCTAAAGGGTCATCACAAGAGCTTGGAAAAGTTACTTTGAGAGGACTGTAATTTCCAGAATCTGCAGCCACATTGTTCATTGCCTTTGTTGGGATTTGGGGAGTTGTAGTCCAAAAATATAACTTTCCTAAGCTGTGCATATTCAAAATATTGATTCTTTATACATGGAGGGGTACTTTCCAGTTGCATGCAAACAAGACACTAAGTCAGAAGATCTCTCCTAGCCAGCTGCCATTGCAGTGCAGACATCCTTCAAAGGGAGACAAGCAAAATCCAACAGACAATACAAAGTTAAGTGCTGTTTTCCTGCTAAGCTAATCAGTTCTGTCTGAGGATGGAGGGATGTGTGCCAACTGAAAATCAATGCTCTAAATCAACTTGGCGCACGCCTGAACACTGCCAAAGTGTCAGCTACTAACAAGGGAATAAAGAAAACAGTTATTGGATACTTAGAACTCTTTTGTAAGTGCTTGTATAAAATAACATATCTAATTTAATGCAAAGTTATAAACCTAATTTGGCTTTATGGGTATTGCAGCAGGGAAGCCAAGAACAAGTTGTCTCCTCCCTTTGCTCCAAGAATAGTTTAATCTTCACTGGATTGTGGATCATCATTATCAAACACATCTCTGTAATATACAAATGCAACTTTTCAGTGGCTTTTCCATTTGTTACTCAGGTTTTGGGGTGCTGTTCTCATCTCGGTGGCTCTTAGAATCATAGAATCATAGAGTTGGAAGAGACCACAAGGGCCATCCAGTCCAACCCCCTGCCATGCAGGAACTCCAAATCAAAGCATCCCCGACAGATGGCCATCCAGCCTCTGCTTAAAGACCTCTAAGGAAGGAGACTCCACCACACTCCAAGGGATTGGCCTCTAAATGTTCACAGACTCTTTGCTTAATGATCTGCTGTAGAATCTTTCCTGGAATTGATGTCAGACTAACTGGACGATAATTGTTGGGATCCTCTTTTTTTCTCTTTTTGAATATGGGGAAAACGTTTGCCCTCCTCCAGTCTGCAGGGACTTCTCCTGTTCTCCAGGAGTTCTCAAAGATTATTGCCAGTGGTTCCGATATTACATTTGACAGTTCTTTTAATACTCTAGGATGTAGTTCATCTGGTCATGGAGATTTGTATTCATTTAGGTTAACCAGGTATTCCTGTACTATCTCTTTACTTATTCTGTGCTGAAATTCCCCTATTCTGTCTTCTACTCCCTTATCCTTAGGTTGAGCACCCTTTGCCTTTTCTGAGAAGACTGAAGCAAAGAAGGTGTTGAGTAATTCTGCCTTTTCTCTGTCCCCTGTTAGCATTTTGCCATCTTCTGCATGCAATGGCCGTACCATTTCCTTCTTCTTCCTTTTGCTGCAGACATATCCAAAAAAAGCCCTTTTTATTGTTCTTAACCTCTCTAGTCTTGGTGACTTGCAGCTTTCCTTTCTGTTTGTTCGTGGTCCCAAATTTTGATTTCTTCTCAAATTCCTCCTTGTGTCATTTCTTAAACCTTGTGTACTCTGCTAATCCTGAAATTTTTCTCAATCAGGCCTCTGGATCCTGCTTTCCTAGATGGTGTTCCTCCTACCCCTTTTTTAATTAGGCCTTTTTGCCTACCTTGCGAATCATCTCTCCCAGTACAATAATCCAGGGTCATTCACATTGCCAGGACTTCACCCAGTGCATAATGACCTAAATCTGATTGTGAACCCCAGCTCGAGCAGATCCATTGAATCAATTCCTGAATGTCAAGTCAACATCTATTTAAACCCCATTGATTCAATAGATCTGTTGTGGATGGGACTAGCAATTGGATTTAGCCCAATGAATGTATGGGACAGCTTGGAGAAATTACTTTTTTGATATCCAGAATGTCCCAGTCAGCATGGGGACTGACCATGCTGCCCAGGAAACTCAAGGAAGTATAGTCATAAGAAGTAGTTTTCCAAACTGTGGAATGCACAGACAAAGCATAAGTGATGGCCACTGACTTAAACCAATCCTTGGATAGCTTTATGAAATTTATACATTGGCATGCTTTTGGATACCAATTTCTGGGCAGCAACAGAAGGAGATAACTACTGCTAGTGGCCTTCGCTAAGGCATATGACAGGCCACTTGGGGGAAGCAGGATACTGGACAAGGTGGACCTTTGCACAGATCCAACAGGATTCTGCTGATGTTCTTATGTATTACCACACAGACCGTTTTGAAAAAGAAATGTGTTTGACTACAGCTCTGGGAATTGCACAGCTGGCTATTGGTTTCTGGGAGATATAATACAGATGCAATGTATTTCCTAAACTATGGACCTGGAGCCCATAAAAAAGCAGGCTTATTCTTCTCATGTGTATTTCATTTCTGTCCCACAGAGATCCATGTGGTACTCAGGTTTCAGCCATAAGCTATTTCTTCTAGACTAATGTAATTTCTCCTTTTGCATGTCTGCCTTTTACAATTTCTTTGTGTTTCTTGCAAAAAAGAAAAGAAAAGAAAATCACAAGATTCCCCCTGGTCCTAATAAGTTTACTTCAACTTATGAAAGGCTACAGCTTCCTCTGGCCACTTGTTTATCCCAATTTTCTCATCATTCATTGTCATGTTGTGAAACATTCTTCATAAAACTTCACATGATCACGCCATACCATTCTCATTCTTTATTTATACCTTTACCAGATCATCCAGAATAAATGCTACCAGCCTCACAATGATGACTCTGAGAAGCTATGTTTTGAGGAACAGTTCTCTCTGTGTGTGTGGTGAGTGTGTGTGTTTCTAAGATAGTGAGAGTCAGAGACAGAGACAGCAACTCAACATAATAAGCTAATTTACTTCCACAAAATGTACACTATTAAAGTCAAAGAGGATTTTTGACAATGGGAAGGGACTAAGATGGACAGCCATTTTTTGATGCGGATGAAAGTCATATGGTGTCACCTGCCATATGTTCTTTTCCTTCTCTGTTCTAATCTTCAATCCTCAGAGTTTATTGTGTCTGCAAATTTGCAACCATCTAAAGTAATAGGAGCATGTTTTTCTTCAAGAAAATATAGCCAAAGCTTCCTCATTGTGGGCCATTACTTGAAAGCTGAGTACAGCCACCCTTCACAGATTTTTTATCTATAGATTCAAGCATCCATGGCTTGAAAATATTCAAAAATATATAAAGTCCAAACCTATGCCATTTATTTAATGGGACCTGAGCATCCACAGATTTTGGTGTCCAAAGGGTCCCTCAAACCAAACTCAGCAGGTACAAAGGGCCCCACTATACATGCCACTGCTCCTTTGACAATGTTCACTCTCAAACTATGCTCATCCTGGTGTCTTACTTTCTGCTTCACTCTGGTGGTATGCTGGAGGTTGGAGGTGCTGGTTAACTACCAGATCACCATTGCAGATGGCCAAAGAGTCCTACAACAACATTCTCTGGGGTATAAAACTGAATAGGTCTTATAAACATGGGTTCCTGGTCCTATAAAACAATGAACTCAACTGCATGTGTGAGTACTTGGGAAAACATTGTGTGGAGAAAATAAAAATATTTATTATCATCTCTTGAAGAAAGTCTAAGTACAGTAGTCTGTATGTAGCAAAAAGGTTGATCTTCAAGATTTTACAGAGGTCAGGAAATATTGTGTGGCCTTTTGGTGCAATGACACTTCCTTGATTAGTATGTCCAATTTCCCTTCTTTGGCCAGAGTTGAATAGACATGAAATCTTTACCAGATAATTGCCAACCCCCAGGAATTGGCCCTTTTCTTGGCAAATTTAGGGGCACAATTCCCATAAAGGCAAATGAGATAGGAATCCAGATCCTCCCATTTCATATTGCCCCTGTTCCCAGACTGCCCAGGACTGGGAGAATGGCTTCCCCCATAATCTTATTTCTAGTATGGAAAGCTGAAACCAAGCCATTGCAAGCATGCGCTTGGTTGGCATGCTTTAAACAGATTAGCACACCGCTGCCACCCCTTTTAAGAATGCACTAAACAATCCATTTAACTTACTGCACTTTTAAGGGAATCCAGAAGTACAATGAGCAGCAAAAGATCAACTCATGGTATAAAGCAGAGGCCAGGAGAGGATTAAGGTTAAATATGCATTATTGCAAAAGTACAAGAGAGGAAGGTCATACCTCCCCCAATCTGTAGTAGATACAGGATTAAATGGAGAGCTTTTAATCACTAAACGCTTACTGTACCTTTCAGAAGTAGTACATAAAAGACAAACAGCAGTGAGTCAGCTTTTGCTACACAGCCTGCCGATCAGTAGAAAGCTGTATGAGAGACAAGTGGCTTGGTTTTCTGAGGGTGGCCACTGCCACACAAAAAGCACAAAATAAGGCACAAATTTGCTTAAGATGTACATATGCATATGTGCATGTAGAAACAAATTGAGAAAGAATTATGTTTATCTAAATAGATATACAGTATAGCTCGACTGTGGGCAGATGACCTGTTTGCCTGCTCAGACTCCTGTCCAGATGTTAACTATTGAAGGGAAACTTTAAGAACCCTCTAGCTTTTGATTCTTGTGGTTCTTTATTTTTAAACTGAATGAATTACTGTATTTATTTCTGTAACGGACCTGTATAATTTTAAACTGGACTTGGTCTGTAAAGCCCTTGAGAGGACTGACCTCTTTCAAATAAGAGACAGGGCCAATTCTAGTTTTTTTTAAAAAACCCAAAGCTTACATTTTGGGAATATGGTCTCAGATTTTCAAAGAACGGGTAGGCAAAGAGATTGCATGAAGATGCTATGAAAGGAGAGTAGATGGATCCAAACCACAGTTAGCATAAGTTTATAAGTGATTTTTTCCCCTGTTTGTACTATAGCAACCTTCCCCAACCTTGTCCGTCGCCTCTGTCGCCATATGTTGGGTACAAATACCACAATTTTTAGCCAGCACTTCAAATTAGACAACAGTCTAATATCTGGAAATGCACAAGGTTTGGGTAGCTGTTTTAAAGTGTTTTTTTTTTTTTAAGTGATTCAGCTTTTCATTTAGACTTGGATTTCAGAGCAAACTAAAAATCAATCTAACATTGTTAATTTCATGTTTAGCTAGCCATGTCTGACACCTTTAGGACTCAGAAGGAGTAAATCAGTTCATTCAAATTCTGTTAATTAGAACACAAATAGGATTCTCTAGTAAGCTTAAAATGACAAAAAGTCCCTCTGAAAAGACAAAACGGTACATTAAATTATACACAGCTTCTTCATAAAGGTAAGCATGGGTTAGTATAATCACCCAGAACTCTTCCACACTGTGGAATTTTATGAAAAGAAATTTGTAATAAAATAAAAAAAAAATGCTAGAAGTTGGAAAGAACTTGAAGGCATAAAATAACAGCAACAACAATAGGAAACATTAGTTACTCACCAATATGTAGCCTTTTCTACTCCCCTGGTGGACAAGCAGTGTTAGAACATACCCTTACTATCATGTGTATGCCTACTGAAAAGTACTACCCAATGTAGAGGAACTGCCAATTATTATTATTATTATTATTATTATTATTATTATTATTTATATCCTGCCCCTTTGAGAGCAATTGGGGTGGCTAACAATATTAAAAAACACAATAGATAATACAGTAAACTTCAAAATTTCCCTTCCTTAAAAAGTTATTAAATCCTATGAGAGATTTCTACAGATAAGGCAGTCTTATCCATAGGCAATCTTAGGGGCTTTCTAGATTGGCATAAAGAAGTGTGTTCATGGCTGCATGAAACTCTAGCCTTTAGATGAGAAAAAGGGAAAGTGTGCCATGAAAACACTTTTTTTGCGTTTTAGGGGAGAAGAAGCGCCTTTTAAAAGGTGCTGGTTTTCCCAGCTTCTTTTTTAAAAACTGCAGAACAGCGCAGCTCCATCTAAAGGCTGTGGTGCAGCTGCTAAGCATTAAGGAAAAGGCAACTTCATGTCACACTTTCCTGCCAATCTAGAAAGCCCATTAGGTCTGTCCCCACAGAAACAGAAAACATTTTTATCTGTTGAGGCTTTTGGACTTTGATATGTACTGTCTTTGTTTGGTCCTGGTGAATTCTGCATCAGCTGTTTTGTAATCTTTTAGTAATATTTATCTTTTTGTACTTCATGGCAATCATCAGTATATTGTGGTTTTTTAGTCACTCAGTGTCCCAGACTGGAAAAAGAGTGAAATAAAATATTATATACACACAAGCAAACCAATAAGAAAGGATCTAGTATATTTTACAGTCCTGAAGCTCTCAGCTGTACACTAAATGTAAAAGATGTGATGTGTTTTAGCAAGTTTCCACAAATGAATGTAAATGGGCATTTGAGTAGATACATCTAGCTAGCAGTGCTTTGGCATTTTATAAGAACTCACTCCAAGTCAGCCTGAAATGCATGGCCATTTTCAGAATGAGGCAGGTTGCATTGTAAACTATTAGTTTTTCATTGTGTCTAATAAATAGCAAGAGAGAAAAATCCAGCTGTAAGATGGATTTTCAATAAGAGAGGTGAAGTGTGTCTGTTATTCTCTATTAGATTCCAGAGAAATCAATCTGATATCTGGTTCAGGCTACTAAAATAATATCTAAAACTATTCAATTTGGTTTCAGGAGTGTTTCCCCCCCTTTTGTCACTTAGCCTAAGGACCCAAAGAGATAAAATACCTTGAGTTATTATAGCTTTATGGGCACTTCCATTTCTGAGTAAGGATTACATAGCATTATGTATTTCTTAGTGGTTTGAACCTAACTGTATTACCAGTCAACAACTCATACTTCTATTGTAATGGAAAAATGGGTTCGGCTAGGACTGTTTATCCAGTCCTCAGCATTGACAGAGTAGAGTAAAGACAAGAGGACCCAGAGTCGGCTAAAGGTTCCAGATTTATTCAGCCGGCATAGAATAAAAATGTCCTCAGTGGAAAATTCAGATTTCCAAAGACTGAGACCCCGAAAAAAACATGATGATAAGATTTATAGTTTTTACACAAAGGACTTCCAAAAATGCTTTCTATTGGCCAATCTTAACTCTAAACAAATGAATCTCAAGCAATCAGACAAACGAACGCAGGGAAAGAAATCATGAATTAGGAAAAAATATCTATACGATGCTAATGAAAGAGGAGGTTTCTCTGTACCAAATTTACAACTTTATTTTGAAGCATGTGCCCTATCCTGGGTTAAAAATTGGATGAAATTAGATAATAAAAAACTTCTAAAATTAGAAGGGTCAGAATTACCTTTTGGATATCATGCTTATTTATTCTATAATAAAGCATCAATCAATCGTGATTTCCATAACGCACTCTACATGGGGCTACCTTTGTACCAAATTCGGAAGCTTCAGTTGATTCAAAATGCAGCGGCCAGATTGTTGACGGGGGCTTCAAGGATGGAACATATCACCCCCATTCTGAAATCTTTGCACTGGCTGCCAATCTGCTTCCGGGCGCAATACAAAGTGTTGGTTGTTACCTTTAAAGCCCTATATGGCTTGGGCCCAGATTACTTGAGAGAACGCCTCTCCCTATATAATCCACCCCTCACCTTAAGGACAACTGACAAGAAACTGTTAAATTACAAACACACGAGAATAACATCTACATCTCCTTTAGCATTCTCATTTGTGGCTCCAAAGCTATGGAACGACCTACCGGAGGAGATCCGTCTGATACCTACACTGGAAGTGTTCAAAAAAGCACTGAAGACGGATCTCTTCTGGTGGGCATATCCACCCGACCTTATTTAACTCCCCACTGAGCCAGAGCTACCCCCAGATGTTGTAGATTTTGTTGATGTAATATGGTTTTTAACTTGTCGTAATGTTTACACTGATTTTATTGTATTGTATTTTTTATTATGCTGTAAGCCCGCCTCGATCCGTAGGGAGAGGCGGGAGATATAAATAAATTTTATTATTATTATTATTATTATTATTATTATTATTATTTCAATACTCACTACATAAGGGCCTCCATATACAAAGTCTGGAAAAAATACAAAGATCGTATCTGTCTGAAACTACCAACTCATGAGGCATTTTATAGGACAGATGCCCAGAGAAAGGAGGACTGGTTAAAATATTGTAATATTTTAAGAAAAGAAAGATCAGGTTATGAAATAGAAGCATTAGAACAAATTAGATCTAAGGGCTATAATTTTGGGTGGTTTCTTTATTTCCAAATGAAATCTAGATTCAGAAGTGACCAAAAAACAATAGGGATCACAAATACTCAAACTGATCTAGAAGAATGTATAATGTTTGATAAACTGTCGCCTTTATCTAGAATATATAAAAAAACTATTTGAAATCTATACTGAAGAAGACCTGATAAAAGACCATATGATTAAATGGGCTAAAGACTGTGGGCATTCATTACAACTTGAACAATGGGAACATTCATGGAAAAAAAGAATGAAGTATTCAAGAAGCCAGGATGTGAAAGAAATGTTTTTAAAGATCTTATACACATGGCATTTATCACCTGAAAAAATAAATAGAATATATGGAAACAGGAGTAACACTTGTTGGAAATGCGGAAAAGAAAAAGGCACCTTCTTCCATCTTTGGTGGACATGTCCATATGCCCAAAAATTTTGGAAAGGAATACATGAAAATATAAGAGAAATATTAGACATAAGACTAGACTTTAAGCCAGAAATACTACTTTTGAATATGATAGAAGAGAAAATCAAGAAAGAGTTTGGGAATGTTATATTCTACATGTTAACATGTGCTGGATTAACGTATGCAAGATACTGGAAAATTCAAAAGTAAATACATTTAGATGAATGGATTTTTAAAATGGTGGATATGTTAGAAACAGATGTATTGTCCAAGAAACTGGATAGAGATTACAAAAGAGTAAATATGGATGGATGGGATAAAATATTAAGTCATTTAAAGGAAAAATGGAGATGTGATCTGCCTATAAAGCTTACAATATAACTTGTCAAAATAATAACAAATTAAGAACAAAGAAATATATATAACTTTGTGGTATTAATATAATCAATATTTGACAAAATGAAATCTTTGACTTATATCAAGAAACAATACACAATCTAGAATATAACGATAATTGTGGAGGTAAAGTAACATTTGTAAAATACATATGTATATATGACGAAATTGATTTGTATACCACAAATTACATTAAGTTGGATCAATAAGGAGGGTTAGCAATGATAAATCTTGTATTTAATATGATATGCAGAAAAATTAAACAAATTTATGAATCAGTGAGTAGGAATCTTCAGAAGTTCAATTTTAGATTAACTGTTTGTATTAGTGTAATTAATGTGTAAGTCTCTATTTTGTTTTTGTTCTTTTTTTCTGATGTTATGTATATGTTTTTGTATTTGTATACTGTTTTTTATATGTTTAATAAAAAAAAATTAAAAAATGAATACAATCCCATGCAAATAGAAAAATGGACTGTAAGTACATTGAAACAAATGTGTGCATGATTTAGAGAATTGCTTTTAATAAGGTCAATGAATTGGTCTGCTCAACTCACAGTGACTCTCTGGGTACTATTTCATATTAACACACTTACAAAGAGTGTTTTCTGCCTACAAAGAGGCCTGTGACCTCACTGGAATGGAGACATATTGGATTGCAAAAGAGGGGTCCCTGTTGGGAGGCAAATAAACTTTAAATTTCCTGGACCTTGAAAATCTCCCTATTGCCGCATGGCCAGATGGAGGAGGATCCTGCCTGCAAAAGATATCCTCCCCATCATAACATCTTTACTAAGGAGAGAAATAACATGCAGGCATCTGACTAACATCTTCAATCGTTTGTGTTTTCTCCTGTTTGGTTTGTAATATTTTGCCTGATGAAGAAGCCCATGGAGCTTCAAAATCTTGCAACAAGTATATAGTGCATTTCAGTTGGCCAATAAAGGTATCACTGATGGATTTTTGTTTTCTACACTCATAGTACGATTATTCCACTTTAACTAACATGATACAATACAACAAATCCCGGGATTTGCAATGTTGGGATAGGCACTTAGAATTCTCTGCAGAGAGAAGCATCTCACCAAACGGCAACTCCCAAAATTCCATAGGATGTTGCTATTGGCAGTTAAAGTGGAATTATAGGGCTGTAATTGTGCAGTTTGAAAGGATCCTAGGTCTCCACAAATGTCCTTATTTCACCTTCTGCCTGTCCCTTTTTAACTGGAGATCCCAGAGATTGAACCTAGGACCTTCTACATGCAAAGCATTTGGCCTCTTACTGAAGTATGGGCCCTCCTATTGCTCTTGATCATGAATATCCAAAGCATAGTGTCCAGATCTTTGAATCATATAAACACTGTAAGGCTGAAGGCAGGGACAGTTAAATTAAGTTTTCGAGCTACTCTGTGACCCTTTGGGACTAAAAAGTGGGGTCTAAACACACACACACATTATAATTCCATATATATAACAAGCCTACTGCCTTGCTGTGCGGCTGGAAATGTAACTTCTTCACCAGTGTTGAAGAAATTTCACTAGTGCTGCTCCAGCTGGGTTTTATACATAAAATAGGTATGAAGCCATAATTTGTGGGGGAGTGTTTTATTTCTGGCAGAAAAATACCTTCAGCCAACCCTGACCCTGAGTGTGGGCTACACAAACATACATGCATATGTGTGCACGCATGCACACACACACAAACAAATATGCACAGAGTGTGAGTGTGTGTGTGTGTGAGAGAGAGAGAGAGAGAGAGAGAGAGAGAGAGATTCATGGAAATAGAAAAGTGCTAGCATAATTACATCGCTATTGTTTTTGGTGAATTTGCAACAGATGTGAGGTTCCTAAAACTGTAGGAATGAAGGAGTTCCCAGCTTCCCACATGGATTTCTAAAGCTGGGATCTGGCCCATTCCTACTCCTGCAGACTCCTCTGAGAATGGCACTCATGCAGTGAGCTGGAATCATGCAAGATTTCCTAATTGGGATGGGCAGCCTGCCTCCAATTTCTCTTTTTATAACCATCCATTTCAGAAATCTCCAGCATACAAAGCTTAGTGTAATCAATTAGTATAGGATGATAATGGAAGCAATTCAGTAAAACATCATTAATGCTGATGTGGCAAACTACTGGTCGCCATCTGTCTAATCTGGCTACATATTCAGGGAATGTTTTTTTAAACCCAATTATTAATAGTGCTCATTAACTTCTATGCAAAATGAACATGCCACATTTCCAAATATATATGAGGATTTAGGTGAGAAATGGCTGCTGCTTCTATTCATCTTTCCTTAAATCAAGGAGACATTAATAATGTTGTATATGCTGTAGCACTGCTCAGATTATAAGACATGCACCCACGTTACTTTTTCTGTTATCTTCCTTAGCAGTTTTTTTTTTCTTAAGCCTATGGCAGTGATTGATTTGGCCGTAGGTGGATTCCAATAGGTGGTTGAAATCATGAGATGTAGTTTGTGGTTTTCAATAAGTCCTCTCCCCCAATGAGCATTCTGTAAGGTACATCAGTAATTTTCCAGCTCTGGTCCTTCAGGTATTTTGGACTTCAGCTCTCAGAAGCACAAACTGAAGTCCAAAGCATATGAAGGACCAAATATTAAGGACCATCAATCTTTTGCTACTGGCTGTTCTGATTAGTCCTGATGGAAGTTATAGTATGACCATTTATAGAGAACTATATATGCCCCCCCCCAGCTGACAAGAGAAGGGTCACCATGAGAAACATGGCTCATCCACTTCTGAAGCATAGAACAGCATCTTCCTTTAATATTAAAGCATTAAAAGAAGCATAAATATTGCAGAGGGCTGTCAAAGTACATTTTCGCTTACATAAAGGTGTCAGTGCTTGATCTCATTGAAAGTATAATTGTGTGGAAATTGCAGACTTTGTGCTTAACAGTATTTTGTCTGGTTGCTAATGGACATGGAGCTTTATTTATGAACATACTTACAGCTCATGAATAAGTTCATGGGAAAAAAGAGGAATTAATGAACATGATATTTGTCAGCTCCCCATCCTAACCCCACCCTATACTGAATGGATCAGGATATATTTACTACTAGCCCTTGTGTTCACAACAGCACTGCTTCACAAACATATAATTAACATATTATTTGCTTGTTTCTCTGGGTGTCAGGTTTTGTTGAATTTTTTTTACACATTTATGTCTGTGTGTATTGTAAGTTGTTTACACAATGAGCTATTGTGCTAACATAGATAATATTGTAGCTGGTATGATAATTGGCATTGTGTTATTGGGATGCATTTTATCTTATTTTATACCACTGGCCTACACATACACCCACATAGAAAATTATCAATATGAAAAAAGAACAGGAGTGAAGTGGATTGCTCCCAACTTTATCCTGTCCTTATTGCATGATTGCACGAATATTATCACACACATCATGCTTACCGTGTCATTATCCCATTAATGAAGTGGAATTGTCACATCACTTTTCATTAATGGAAACTTCCACTTCATTGATGGGATAACGATGGGAAAAGTTAAACGTCATCTGATAATTTTCATGTGATCGTGCAATAAGTACGAGAGCAATCCACTTCCCTCCTGTCCTTTTTCACATGTGATAATCTCCATAGACTCACACACCTCTGAAAATGCATTGCCTGCAGTGCTGCAAACCAGAATGAAGGTGGATCTTGCAGTTCATTATTATGAATGAGTATGAGCAGTGGTATAAGGGAGCCATGGCCTTAAAGTCAAAGCCTTGGGACTTTTTGATTAGCAAAAACTAAAACATCACCTGCTACCTCCCTTGGAGTTCTTGTTCCTTCTAAGTCTTTTTTTTTTTTTTTTTTTTTTTTTTTGGAAGGGTCTCAGCCATTCAAGGCAAAGCCATCGCCAAATACTTTGGATTACAACATAGCTTATAAGAAGATACTCTCCTCCACCACCACCACCACACACACTGCTTTTCTGTGCATGAAAAGTGTTAAGTGAACTCCTCACATTCTCTTGAATCCTGTCAATTCTACCAAGCTGGCCAGTTAAGCTGCCTTGCCCTTCTCACATGAAGAAAGGGGCAACCCCCACCCCCCTAGTAAATCACACATGTATGCTTATCATAGAATCACAAAGTTAAAAGAGGCCAAAAGGGCCTTCTAGTTCAACCTCCTGTCTTGCAGGAATATACAACTAAAGCACCTTTGAGAAATAGCCATCCTGTATTTAAAGGGCTCCAAAGAAGAAGAGACCACTATTCTCTATCTCAGTCTATTCTACCATCAAACAACTCTATGATCAGGAGGTTCTTTCTAATGTTTTGGTAGAATATCATTTCTTGTAATTTTGAAGCCATTGATCCATGTCCCAGTATCTGGAGCAGCAGAAAAAAACTTGTTCTGTTTGCTACATGTCATCCCATATCTATTCATCTTTCACCTTTAAAAAGAAGCTGAAACTAAGTTGAAAACTGCTCCAGCTTTGGTAGATGTGTGTTCTCATGGTATTCCAGGCACTAACCAAAGACCCAAATGAATTTTGTTATAGTTCCACTCTCTCAACCTTGGCAACACAACTGTTCAGAAGAAACAAGGGATCAACAGGGCGAAGGCACTTCCAAATTGTCCCTTTTGATTTACACATTACACCTGTCTTTACTAGAGCTGGAAAAGTTCATTTTTCATTTTCTGCAAATTCCAGAATCTCACTAGGCATGCCAGGAGGCTCTGGAAGTTGTTTTCTCAAAACGAAAAAAGGAACTTTTCCAAACTCTAATGAAGACAGAAGCAATTTGTAGCTCAGTGAAGCCAGTTTCTTTCAAGCAGCTAAGCACAAGCTAAAAGTATGTAATCATTCCTTAAGATATGTATCCAAACTGGCTGTTGCTTACAGATGCTTCCATTCAATTTTCCTTCTATCTATTTTCTTCTCTTTCTCCACAGAGCCAGTGATTTCTCTGTCTCCACAGACCAATCCTGCTTTTTTTGGAACGCTCATGCATAAACAAATCTATCCTTCCCCACATCTTCTACAAATACATTCACTCCTTATTTCTTCAAAATTGACAGATCATCTTCCATTTTGAATGCCTTGGTTCAAATTCTAAACAACCAATTTTGTCATTTTTACTGACTGCTAATTTTTTTCAGCTGAAAAGACCTGAGACAGGCATTAATCTTCAGTATTATGGCTGTCACAGTGAAGGCCTTGACATATTCAGGATAGCTGTGATACCTTCAGCACATGATCTGATGGCATCTGGTCAGGGGAGTGAATCACATGGATATAGAGCTTTCAAAGTCAGGGTACTCAAAAGTTGTAGTGTTACACTCAAATTTCAGTCTGTTCATCCAGGATGCCACCTACATACTCCATTTCCATTGTTGATCTTTACCACTGGGGTAAAGATGCAGCAGCTTGGATCATTTCTCTCCCAACTACCAATGCTTTTTTTGGGGGGGGGGTGTTTTGTTTTGTTTATTTTTACTGAAATTAAAACCTGCCTGAAGGTGCAAGGGAATAGTGAAAGAAACAAACTGTACATCCAAATAGTTATATGAGGAAAATTGACAGCCAATATAAAGTAGTGACAATATTCAACCATGATTCCTCCTTCTACCCTGAGGTTGCCAGGTGAAACAGCATTCCTGTCGCTTTAATCGTCGAGTAGAAGAAGGAATTTAGGCTTAATAATGTGTTGCTTAATCATCATCATCATCATCATCATCATCATCATCATCTTTTATTTATATCCCACCTACTCTGATTAGGACCAAGGCGGTTTACAGTAAAACAATACAAATAAAATAACAATATACAGTAATACCATATTCTACCCTGCCCCCCTTAAAATAACAATTAAATCACAAATACATTAAAAATTGATACTAAAAATCACTTCGTATGGGGTACGAAATAATCAATACGATAAACTACACGCTAGTCAATTCAGTGGGTAGCTGAAGCTATTCCGGAAAGGACTGTTGGAAGAGATCCGTCTTGACAGCTTTCTTAAAGCTATCCAAGCTTGTAATGTGACTGATCTTGTCCGACAGGCTGTTCCATAGTTTGAGAGCAGTTGCAGAGAAGGATCCCTGGGTTGCTATAGTTGTTCTGGTCTTCACTGGTTGTAATAGGTTCTTTCCTGAGGACCTGAGGGGATGGGTCAATTGTACGGAAGGAGATGATCCTGTAAATAGGTTGAACCCAAGCCATGTAATAATAATAATAATAATAATAATAATAATAATAATAAAATATTTATTTATATGTCCCGCCTTTCCTGAGATCAAGGCGGGATTAGAACAATAAAGTACATATAGAATTCGTAGTTAATACAATTAAACAAAATATATCAACGTAAAGACACAATGCAATATCAACAAAAATACATTCATGATATCACCTATGCATAACACTAATACAAATACAATATCAATAAAACAATTCACAGCATAAACATAATCGGTAATTTACTGTTACAATCAGTTACAATTAAGATAAACATAAAACAATCAGTTACAGTCCCAAAGTCCTCTGCGGGATAAAAGATGTTCAGGTAGGGCTTTAAAGATCATAGCCAACACCTTGTACTGAGCCTGGAAACCAACATGCAGCCAGTGGAGTGATTTAAAGATAGGTATTAAATGGTCACTCCTTGTTTTTCCAGTGACCAATCTGGCTGCCATGTTCTGAACTAACTGAAGTTTCCAGACTAAGCACAAGGGTAGCCCCATGTAGAGCACATTGCAGAAGTCGCGTCGTGAGGTTACCAGTGCATCTACCAAAGTTTCTAGGTCTCTCAGTTCCAGGTGACAAGCAACACATACAGAAATTTCTTCTACACAACCATTAAAGATATAGGAACACTTTGTATTGGTCAATGACCAAATAAATTTTACTACTACAACTATAGGAACACTGCCCTTTATTTCATCTGGCAACCCTGACTCATCCCCTCATAGTTCACTGAATTCACAGATGTGGAAATAGGCATTTGGTGACATCCTGTAATACACTGTTCTCTTGAGACATAGGCCACTGTCAGTAAAAGACAAACATGTCAAGGTTACAGTATTCCAAAAGACTTGTAATTTAAAACATATTGCTTTATCTCAACAATCATATGAAACACTTTGAAATCATAAAGTTTCAACCTATATTCTTTGTTGCGGAATGGTAACATTCTAGATCTAACAAAAAAAATTTTTTTTTTCATTGGCATATTTCAGGTTTAGTGGCAAATAATGGTTAGGCACTGTGAGAGTCTGTTTGAAAGAAGCTATGCATTTTCCCCTCTCGCTCTTTCTTCTGTTCACTTTCTACAAGTCACTTGCTTGTTTCTTCTGCAGTTCTGCCCTGCAAACTAGAGAAGCCTGGTTTACAAATCTCATTTTCCAGGAAAGCACAAAAATAGTTTTCTATTTCAAATACTAGCCGGTGGTACCCTCTAGACTCATTCTTAATAACAACTATGGTTTGGTTTTCCACCATAACAGCATCATGGTTTCTCAGGTGACTGGCGGTAACACGTTATGGAAATGTCACTTGCATTTTTCCCCTCACTATTTTGTTTAAAGATAAGAATAAAGACTTCTGCTGTCTTCAACAAATGTTAAATACTGAGAAGAAATTCTTTATAGGTGGAATGGTTAATACGCTGTCTTGGGAACTTCTGTTAAGGGATTAATGGGGTCCATGCAAAGAAGGGATTGGAGTATAAAGTTACCAAGCAATTCATAAAGGGGTGCAGAGAATCACTGACTGATTTTTTAAAAGCAGAATTGGAAAGCTGTGCTTTAAAAGTAAGCAGTTATAGTTAATAATCCTGACCTCCCCCAGTAGTAAATTACCATTATAGTTACATTTTAAAATAATACTTTACTCTCTCATTTCTGAGAAGTAATCAGAAAGTTTCATTTTGGTGATTTAAAAAAAAAAAAACAGAACAAGGCTGCAAACAGCACAAGGCAGTAGCAATAAGGAGGCACAGCATGACCCAGCAACCATATGATATTCCTCATTTACCATTTAATGAGACCACATCCAAGTAGCTATAAAGCAATTAAAATGCATATTTATATCACAAAAGGTGTGGTTTTTATCCCTCATTGTCTTATTTATACCTTTGTTACTGGAAATAGGAAATAATTACAAAAGACACATTTGTAACTATTTACTTCCAAGTTCTGTTTAAAGAAAATATAATCATACAAAATACAAAATAAAAAAAATTAAATTTCATATATTTTGTATACATAAAGCTACTGTCCAGAACAGAAGAAACCAGAAGCAATGTTAGGTCTGGAAATATGCAGAAGTCATGGGAAATTATTATGTAATGGTGTCTGGTAAGGATAAGAAGATAGATACATAGAAGACAATGAGAATTATAAGGAAAAGACGTCTGAATTTTCTCTTTAAGGAGAAAAGACAGAGTTCCTGGCCACGAGAAATTTATAGTCTAAAATCTGCAAGTGGTAAAAACAAGAGAGGAAATGAAGTGGGGCTCAGGAGGTGGACATAGAGCGAGGTAGATGGAGAAGGGGTAAGGGAGACTTACAGAGAGGAGGTTACCAAGGGATGTTTTTAATAAATGCAATTAGTGTAACATGGTGTAGTTAGGGATGAGTGTAAATTGATGCCAAAGAAATATTCCAACTACCTCATAAAAATGATTAATTTTGCAGAAAATCTCACATTTTATAAGCATGTGCTCTAGTGTCTTTTTTTTCTTGTTACAGAAAAAGTAAGCATTTTGTCGACTTTCATCGCACCCTTCAAGTATTTAAGTCCTGGGGCAGCAAATGTGGAAGATGAAGACAATTTAAGTAAGCAGTTTCTCTTCTTAATATGCAAGTCAATAGCAGAGTAAATATGAAGTTCTGTACAATATGAGTATGTTGTTAAGGTAGATCAAGACATACATTTCGCTATTTGCCTTGTACAGAGAACATAAGAGCCAACATAGCTTGAGAAAATTACCTTTGAACGAAAACTCTCAGAATCCTCCAGCCAACACACTCATTGCTGAGTGTGTCATGCCAAGTGTGTCATTGGTCATGCTGTTTGAGGGTTTTGGCCACTGTAGTCCCAAATGAAACCTTTCCAGAGATTTGAGAAGCAATCCAAAAGCAACATTTTTGTCCATCAGAAAGCTAGAATTAAGAATTCCATGTCATCATGCAAGCGGTTGTATTCACCTTGTTGTACCATTTGTTCCCGGGCAGCATGGAATCACACAATAGAGAACTGGCTCCCATCTCCCTTTGGGGGATGCACAGATGGGGCCACAGTCTCATTCAGTTTTATGGATCTTCCCTGGGAAGTTAATGTATAATCATCATCATCATCATCATCATCATTTTATTTCTAGCCCACCGCTCTGAGCAAGCAATCGGGGCGGGTTACAACAGAGGGGATTATACACAAAATAACAATATACATGAATTAAAAAACAAATGGCAATGTATTAAGCAATAACAACAAAATCAAATAGCAATTAATAATATCAATAACTAGCAAAATACATAATTATAGCAATAAAAATACACAGCAATTTAAGTAACAGTAAAATTAGCGAAGCAAAATACATAACAATTAACAAAGCAAAAATACATAATAGTCACAGCAACAACAACAAAATACATAGCAATCACAATAAAAAATAACCAAAAAAATTAAATTAACAAAGAAAAATACACAATAATCAACATACCAAAACAAGCAAAAAGAGAATAATCCCCATTTTCAACCCCCCATCCCAATCCCAGAAACAATGCGAATTATACACATAGAATCATAGAGTTGGAAGAGACCACAAGGGCCATCCAGTCCAACCCCCTGCCATGCAGGAACTCCCAATCAAAGCATTCCTGACATATGGCCATCCAGCCTCTGCTTAAAGACCTTCAAAGAAGGAGACTCCACCACTCTCCGAGGGAATGTGTTCCACTGTCGAACAGCTCTTACTGTCAGGAAGGTCCTCCTAATGTTGAGGTGGAATCTCTTTTCCTGTAGCTTGCATCCATTGTTCCGTGTCCTAGTCTCTGGAGCAGCAGAAAACAAGCTTGCTCCCTCCTCTATATGACATCCCTTCAAATATTTAAACAAGGCTATCATATAATCTCTTAACCTTCTCTTCTCCAGGCTAAACATCCCCAGCTCCCTAAGTCGTTCCTCATAGGGCATGGTTTCCAGACCCTTCACTATTTTAGTCACCCTCTTTTGGAACCACTCCAGTTTCTCCGCATCCTTTTTAAATTGTGGTGCCCAGAACTGGACGCAATATTCCAGGTGGGGCCTGAGCAAAGCAGTATAGAGTGGCACTATTACTTCCCTTGATCTAGACACTATAGTTCTATATATGCAGCCTAAAATTGCATTGGCCTTTTTTGCTGCCGCTTCGCACTGTTGACTCATATTCAATTTGTGGTCTACTTGGGCTCCTAGATCACATGTGGTCTCGTTCAGCCAGGTGTCTCGCATTTTATACCTGTGCATTTCATTTTTCTGTCCTACATGCAGTACCTTACATTTCTCTGTGCTGAATTTCATTTTGTTAGCTTTGGCCCAGCTTTCTAGTCTATTCAAGTCATTTTGAATTTTGATCCTGTTCTCTGGGATATTAGCTACTCCTCCTAATTTGGTGTTATCAGCTTTTGCACATTAATGTAATGCAGCACTTCACTGGGACTGGCTAACGTTGATGGTCATAAGAACACGGATTACCGCTTTGGGATATGGAAGGATCATATATTGAGATCTTAAACTGTTTGATTGTTAATTATTGTTGATTGTGCTTGTTTTAACTTTGCTGTATTTATGTTTTAAATTGTATACTGCCGGCATCTAATGATTGCCTTGTAAGCTGCTCTGAGTCCCCCCCTCGGGGGTTGAGAAGAGCGGGTTAGAAATACTGTAAATAAATAAATAAATAAATCTGCAAATTTGATAACTAGGCCCCCAATACTGTCATCTAAGTCATTAATAAAGATACTGAATAGCACTTGGCCCAGGACAGAACCCTGTGGCACCCGACTGGTCACTTCTCTCCAGGATGAAAAGGAACCTTTGTTGAGCACCCTTTGGGTGCGGTCAGTCAACCAATTACAAATCCATGTAACAGTGACCTTGTCTAGTCCACATTTTGCATGCTTGTCTGAAAGAATGTCATGGGGAACCTTATCAAAGGCCTTACTGAAATCAAGATACACTATATCCACAGCATTCCCTTCATATACCAAACTGGTAATTTTATTTTTAAAAAAAGAGAGAGAGAGAGAGAGAGATCAGATTTGTCTGGCATGACTTGTTTCTCTGAAACCCATGTTGACTTTTTACGATTATGGAATTATCTTCTAGATATTCACAAACTCTCTGTTTAATGATCTGCTCCAGAATCTTTCCTGGAATTGATGTCAGACTAACTGGATGATAATTGTTGGGATTCTCTTTTTTCCTCTTTTTGAAGATGAGGACGTTTGCCCTCCTCCAGTCAGCTGGGACCTCTCCAGTTCTCCAAGAATTCTCAAAGATTATTGCCAATGGTTCCGATATTACTTTTGCCAGTTCTTTTAATACCCTTGGATGCAGTTCATCTGGTCCTGGAGACTTATATTCATCTAGGTTAACCAGGTATTCCTGTACTATCTCTTTACTTATTCTGTGCTGAAATACTCCTATTCTGTCCCCTGCTCCACTGTACTTAGGTTGAACACCCTTTGCCTTTTCTGAAAAGACTGAAGCAAAGAAGGTGTTGAGTAATTCTGCCTTTTCTCTGTCCCCTGTTAGCATTTTGCCATCTTCTCCACACAGCGGCCCTATCATTTCCTTCTTTTTCCTTTTGCTGCGGACATACCCATAAAAGCCCTTTTTATTCTCAACCTCTCTAGCAAGTCTGACTTCATTCTGCGCTTTAGCTTTTCTGACTTTATCCTTACAGGTGCTTGCTATTTTTTTTGAATTCCTCTTTGGTGATTATCCCATTTTTTCATTTCTTATACATGTTCTATTTAAAACTTAGTTCCGTTGAAAGTTCCTTAGTCATCCATCCTGGTTTCTTGAGACATCTCCCATTTTTCTTCCTCATTGGAACTGTTTGAAATTGTCCTTTTAGTATCTCCCTTTTGAGGAACTCCCATCCGTCTTGAACTCCCTTCTCTTTTAGTATTTCTGACCATGGGATCACTCCCAGTGTTTCTATAAGTTTTCTAAAATCAGCTTTCCTAAAATCTAGAATGCGTGTCTGACTATGCCTGGCTTCTCCTTTCCATTGTATAACAAACTCCAGGAGAACATGGTCACTCCCACCTAAGTATCCAACCACTTGCACCCCATCACCTAGGTCTTCCCTATTGATTAGGATCAAATCCAAAATAGCAGACTCCCTTGTTGCCTCTTTCACCTTTTGGACAATGAAATTGTCTTCCAGGCAAGTGAGGAATTTGCTAGACCTTGAGGGTTTTGCTGAGTTTGACTTCCAGCAATTATCCAGATAGCTGAAGTCACCCATCACTACTATGTTTTTCCTATCTGAGTGTGTGGTCATCTGTTCTAGAAAGGCATCATCCAATTCCTCTGCCTGAGTCGGGGGTCTGTAGTAGACTCCCACAGTAACATCCCTGTTGCTTCCCTCTCCTTTAATTTTTATCCAGACACTCTCCACCTGGCTTCCAGTATTGATCTTCACTTATATAAATATCCCTGACATATAATGCTATTCCTCCTCCTTTCTTGTTTGGCCTGTTTCTCTTAAAAAGGTTATACCCCTTTATTTCTACATTCCAATCATGAGACTCATCCCACCAGGTTTCAGTGATGCCTATTATATCATATTTCCCTTGTTGTGCTAGGAGTTCAAGTTCATCTTGCTTATTTCCCATGCTCTGTGCATTAGTATAGAGACATCTGAGACCATGTGTCCCCTTTGCTTGCTGCATGTGCACATTTTTTTGCCTCCTACTGTTGGGTCCTTTCAATGTTTCCCTTGTTCTGTCTATGGCAGTATGACTATTTTCTCCAGCACTTTTATCTCCTTTCCCCACATAACTCAGTTTAAAGCCCTCCTGATCAGATTCTTCAGACTGTTGGCAAAAATGTTTTTTCCAACTGGGGTGAGATGCAGCCCATCCCTTGCCAGAAGCCCCCTCTCATGGAACCGCAGCCCATGATCTAAGAATCCAAATTGTTCTCGGTGACACCATCTGCTGAGCCAGTTGTTGACATCTGCAATTTCCGTCCCTCTTCCTGGACCATGCCCTTCAACTGGCAGAAGAGACGAGATGACAATCTGTGCGTCCATTTCTTTTAGCTTCTTTCCTAGAGCCTCGTAATCCCTTCTGATATTTTGAAGGCTGTATCTTGCTGTGTCATTCGTGGACCCACGTGGACCAAAAGGAAGGGGTATTTGTCAGTAGGTTTGACCAGTCTTGTCAGTCTCTCTGTCACGTCACGGATCTTTGCCCCAGGGAGACAACACACCTCCCGAGACATCTTGTCAGGCCCACAAATCACTCCTTCTGTACCTTTCAGCAAGGAGTCCCCCACCACAACCACACGCCTCCTCCAAGGCTTAGCAGCAACTGTTCCCTGTGATGGAACTCTTAGGCTCCCCTGCTTGGTCCCCAAAATCTGTCCAGGCTGCTCTTCATCGTCCTCCTTGATAAGGGACAGAGCTTCAAATCGATTCTGTAGCTGCAAGCTCTCAGAACTATCCTTGGTTTCCCTTCGTCTGTGTGTGACATTCCTCCAGCTGTCTTCCTCCTGTGTACATGAAATGACAGTCTCCTCCATAGCGACTTCCTCTGTGTGGTCCCCATCCAAGACCGTTTGTTCTGTTCCGTCCAGGAAAGCCTCTTGCTCCCTGATATGTTGAAGTGTAGCTACGTGGGCCTCCAGCCGCTGCACTTTCTCCTCCAAGAGGGCTATCAGCTTGCATTTGGGGCATGTGAATTTTCCCACATCGGTAGGCAAGAAGGCAAACATCCCACACAATCCAAAAAAAGGGGGGGGGGAGAGACAAGACTCCTCCTCAAGCCCAGGAGCCTAGGCATGGGATGAGCCCAGGTAGAAGGGCAAACAAACACTCTCTCAGCCGGTCTTCACTGGCAGATGTTGGAAAGGAGGGAAAGAGGGCCATTCCTCCTCTTTAAGTCCAGGAGCCCATTGCATCTCTCCACTGAAGAAGATTCACAAGGTTTGGTTTTAGATGAGCCACAGAAATAGGAGGGTAATGGATGCACATTATTTCCACACTCTGTTCTTCCCTATCACATTTTTATTGCATACTCTTGCATTCTGCAACCAAACTGCAGGACACAAAACTGAAATCAGCCATATGAAATGAAAGCAAAACAGAATAATTAAGAGGAAGTGGCACCAGGTGGTAAGCATGTGGTGTATTATCATACTCGTCAGCCCAAACATTAATTTTTAGCTTCATCTTATCTACTTGTTGTAACCTGTCATTGGATTTGGAAAAAGAAGAAGGATGCACTCTGACCAAACAATGTGCTTCTGTTTATTTTAGCATCAGCTACCAGATGGTTCCTTTACTAGGTGGAAAGTATGAACAGCAGAAATGGTATCTCCTTAGAAATGGTGGGTGGGGAAAGTAAATTTGTCTCTGTGATGGTAACAACCCTCTTTACTATACCACCATTCCTACACACTTAACATTTGCTGTTATATTGTGACTCAAGCCTGAATCCTGTTAGTAATTCCATCTAGAATTATCCCAATGAATCAAATGTTGAATGGTGAGTCTATGTTTATGTAAATCCTATTGATTAATTGGGTCTACTCTGTGCACCTAAGGCTGTAATTATGCATTTTCTGGCTAGCACTTCTTTTCAGCATGATGATATGGCATGATATTTGACTAAAATGTAGCATGGAGAAGGAAGAGCATCTCACCTTTCTCTTGCTTGTCACTCAACTATACCAGGTGAGTGGTACAGATGAGTTCTGGAGAGAGACTGTTGTGAATATAGCAGTTGCCTGGTCACATGCCAGTGAGCCCAAAGGAGATGAAGCTCTAACCCTGTCTGGTTCTCCATGCAAGCACCTGCACACAATTCCTCCAAGCACATCACAGGCACAGTTCTCTGCTTGGCCCATATCTTGGTCCATATCTTCTCAGCTCCTGTGATCCAGGGAATGACAAGCAGGAATCTCTGATCCAGTCAGAAGCCTGTTACTAGTATGAAGCACCAGCATGCTGCATCTGCCATGTTTAGGATCAAAAGGCTCTGTGAGACTGGTAGACGTTCAGCATGCCTGATAGTGAAACTATTTCTCTTCCTGGTTTTTTTGTTTGTTTGTTTGTTTGTTTTTGTTTTTGTTTTTATGTTTTTGTCAAGAGATCTCAGCTTCAACATCTAGACATATTTCCTCTAACAAGAGTCCCTGTTCCATGCTTGCAACCCTAAAGAGATACAAGTGCTAATGAAACTTTTTCAGCTGGATCACCAGCTAGGGACTTGAGCCAGCCCATTATTAAACTCTGAGGGCTTCATAAACTTGATCCCACTGCTTATCATTTATCTTTATTGTAAGAACTGTTCAGCAGTGGAGTAGATTGCCTCAAAGGATAGTAGACTCTCCTTCTTTGGGAGTCTTTAAACAGAGGCTGGATGGGCACCATTCAGAAGTGCATTAGTTGTATATTTATGCATTGCAGGGGGCTGAAATAGATGGCCCTTGTGACACCTTCCAATATAGAATCCTGTGATTCCATGATCGACATTAAGTACAAAGATTGTTATCTGGTTTTGGCCCACCAGATAGAGAAATATACCAGTAGGCAGATGCATGAGTTGTTGTAGTCACAGTGGCACAACCTTACTAAAGTATCTTATTTGAACTACTTTTTTAGCCTTTTGAAGGCAGTAACAGAGCTCTGAGGTTTGATTTGACATCTTCTGCAAAAGATCTTATTATAGCCTCATCTCATCAGGCAGAAGGGAGGAAAAAACTGCCCAGCATTGCTGTTGGGTGGAAGCCCAGTCCTGTCAACAAGCATGAGATTCCCAGATTGCTTTTCTTGTGGTATTCATTGTTTCCAAGTATGTCACTGTTTCCAAGCACCTTTTGTGCCGTCTGTACTCTATGCAGTGCAGATGGACAGCAGGAAATAGCATAGTCTGTGTGAGAAGGGCAAAGAGAGAGAGAGCTACCAGGATGTCAGTGGCAGGAAAGGAAGGGTCTCCATTTGCTATTCTGACTCCACAAGTAGCCATCTTACCATGCCTGCCTGCATTATGTCTACAATCTAAATGATTACAGATACTTTCAGATAATGTATTTGTTGTTATGTTGTTATGTACCCTCAGGTGAGTGAATAGACATTGTTGAAACAGGCCAGCCAAAATCACACTCAGTGCTTCATTTTGTTATTTCTAAGATGAAAAGCTATAGGGCAAACAATAAGACATACATATACACCAAAAATGTCCATCCTCTCAAAATTACCATATTTGGGCTGTGGTTTCACTGCTGTAGAAAGGTTTTGTAGCAGCTTTTTCACTAGTAACACTACAGTATCTGTTTTACATACCAGCCTTCCAGAGTGATGTAAGAATATAAGAAGGGCCCTAACAGATTGAACCAATGGCTTATCTAGTCCACCATTCTGTTCCTACAGTGGCCAGATAGGACATGAGCATCATCCTACTTGTGTTGTCCAAGATCTGAAATTACTACCTCTGAAACCAAAAATAATATTTACTCACCATGTCTTAACAGCTGTCAAGAATAATAATGTTGTTGCTGCTGCAGCTGCTCTTCTGTGTTTTGAGGTTGTTTCTGATTTATGGGCCCTAAGACATCATGGAGTCTTCTTGGCAAGATTTTTCCAGGGGCAGTTTGCCTTTGCCTCCCTCTGAAGCTGAAAGAGTGGGACTTGCTGCAGGTCACCCAGTGAATACAATGGCTGAGCAGTCTCCAGAATCATAATCCAGCACTCATACCACTTCAACCATGCTGACTCTTGTCAAGAAACTCACAATGTCCATTCTCCTTTGAAAGCCGACCATGATACTACATCTTATGGTGGTGAATTCCACAGTTTAACTAATTAATTCATTTTATCAGAAATGTCAACTATTGCACTTCTCATCTGCTGCTGAACAGAGAATCCTGGCAGACAAAGCTGAGAAAAATTAACCTCTCCCAGATTTATCCAGCCAGGTCTCTGTGATGCATACCAGGCTGGCATTCTCATCCAGGGTCAGGTCCTGAATGACAGCTGCCTTCCCCATTCACTGACCTTGCATTCACTAGCAGCATTTTCATCCCACAGGCTCTGTTGCCAAGACAATCCAGGTTGTTTGTGTTGGAGGACAGTTTAGGGACAACTAGAACCCTATTCCTGCCCCATCTATAAACATGTAACTGTCTCCCCTTTCCGTACCTCCTTCTGCCCTGTACAACTGTAATGGCTGCCCCCTGAGATCCAGTTCCTCCACTCCTCTTTTCAGAAAACTTCTTTCCTATGGTAGACCGGCTGTGTACTTACAAATGATAGTGCTGTAATGGTAAACTGAAAATTAATAGAATGCATCCCTCCACCTTTTTCAAGCAACACAACAGGGCCTTGCACTTGTGTTCCCCCAGAGTGTCTCCCACAAAGGGACAACCCCCCCCCCCTTTGGTGTTACCTCCTTTGGCAGCAACCTCACCAGCAGTAGATCAACCCCTGCCAGATTCCTACTTTTATGTGCCATTTTCCCCAATTTTACAGTTGGGTAGGTGGACCTGGCTGCAAGAATCTGCTGAGATAGAGTTGGTGGTAAGCCTGGGTTGACTCTCCTGGACAGGTCTTCCTGGTGCTTCCTCTCCTGGAAGAAAGTGCTAGAATTAATTAGGAAGGCTTTTTCAGTGTTGAATATAACCCAAGCAGGCTGGGGCTCATTGGATAACATGAAGCAAACTTTGTCCAAGGGAGGAGATGTTCCATAGCTGCCATACAGATGTCATGCATTAGATTGTTCCACTCAGCAAATGTTCCTAGCTCATGAAGTAGATGCATGAGGACAACAAACTGTGCAAAATTCAGGGGAAAAAGTGGAAAAGAACATTCGTGTTTCCCAAGACATTCAGTTACTGACCATCAAGTGGCCATTCTCAAACACTCCAAGGGGAATCTCCAGTGTAAAACTGCTGAATTACAACATATCAAGACATTCTGTTTTCTTACCTGTCATTTCAATTAAGATAGCAGGTTTCTATGCCCACTTGAGTTTAATTTAGCAACAAAAGGACACATGTGCTTCATGAATTGTCACAGGGTAGATAAATTTTTAAGACTGGATGTAATTATCACAGTTTGTATCTTTTGTCCTTTGACTTGTTTACATTACTTACATATTCCCCCTTCATTCTGAGTTGGCTACTATTCCCAGGTGTTACCAAAGTTTTGTTTAGTATCAAAAACTCATATATGTCATTCTTGTATAATAAGCTTTACTGATGATAAATGATGCCGTTAGTGGTCTATAGCAGAGGAAAGCATTCCAGTCCTTTAGCTGATGAGTTCCATCGTTCCCTCATATGAAATAATAAAATTTTAATTATACCTGGAACATTGAAGCATGAAAACTTTGGATCTCTTTGACTAATAATAATAATAATAATAATAATAATAATATTTCTAGCCCGCCCAATCACGAAGAATCCGGGCGGGCTACAACAGTAAACTAGATAACAGGGTGCAAACCTTTCCAGGTGGGGCAACTGGAAGATGATTATATACAGTAAAAACAAACAAAGGAATCTGAACTATGCAGGTGTGACTCTTCCTCCATATTAATAGCTAAGAAAACAATAGAAGCAGGTAGCTAAGATTTACTTCCCCAGTCTTTTCCCAACTTCATATCTGTTTCCAGCTTTGACCTGCTAGACTGAAGTGGAATAGTTAATGTGGCCTATTAAACACATGACAAAACTGAAGCTATCATACTTTGCCCACATCATGAGAAGGCATGACTCAGTCAAAAAGATATTAATGCTTGGAAAGATAGAAGACAGGAGAAAAAGATCCACACCAGATGACTAGATTCAATTAGGGCAATCGCAGGCCTGAATCTACAGGACTTGGGTAGAACAGTGGAAGGTAGGAGGTCTTGGAGGTGTCTCATCCACAGGGTCACCATGAGTCGGGGCCAACTTGAGGGCAGTTAACAACAACAACATAGCTATTGTGCTGACAAGGATTCTAGAAATAATAAGTTTAATGACAGGAGCCACACTCACTACAGACAGAGGGAATGCCGTGTGTGTGTGTGTGTGTGTACACATACCTGCCAGCCAGCTGAAGAGAACATTTCATTCATGAGATGAAGTGGATTCCAGTTTACAAAGTTCTTGATATAAAAACATTATAATCCTTTCACTCCCATGAGACACTGAGTTGTTGTCATCAGAGGGGTGTACCTTTGTGCAGAAGCCCTTATCTTTAGTCATTGCTGTTGATATAACACAAAACCCTCTTCATAATCAAGAGAGTCACTACCTGGATTATGTTATTTACAGATACTTATTAATAAAGAGACTGAAATCCATTGGTTTTCTTTCCCTTGCCCAAAGTTCAAGCTGCTTGGCAACATAATAACCTTCAAGAGGAACAATATTATTGCTTCAAATGTAGCGTGGAGTACCGGATGGCTAGTTCTTCTGAACCCTTGTGACCCAGAGACAAAGCCAGTGTCATTATTAGTGATGCATTATAGTTCTCAATAGCTTTTCATGGTGCAAGTGCTCCGGGTTAACACTACCATGCATAATAACCAGAAAGAAGAGGGGCAGGAAATAACTGAGAGAGAAAAAGAGAAAGAAAACTGAAGGAGAGATCATGGAGGAATATTCACACATTCAAAGACAAATATATTATATTTTGGTCCCCCTAATCTGTAACCTGAAGCAATGGCCTCCTCTGCTTAGCAGACATGCCCAGCTGTTACTCTGCTGAGTTGGTTTTCTGTTCACAGAGGTGTTTATCTTTCTATATATACCTTGGCAATTTTGGGGCAAGTCACATACTCTCAGCCCTGAAATCCCTGTAATAGGTTCACCTTAGAGTCACTATTGATCAAAAACAATTTGAACGCATGCAAAAAATATACCATCTAGTACTCGCACCATGAAAAACTATTGAAAACTGTTATGATTATCATCATAATAAAGGTCTAACTGAAATTGTTTGTTACAAGTAAAGTTATGAATTAATGAGATTTGCATGAGTTTTGACACCATTCAACAGTTTATTCAATGGATCTCTTCTAGCTAGGACTAGCAGTTGTAGACCTTCACTGTTTTTATTCTCGATGGTTATATATTTTTACTGCAACTCCCAGATTCTTCCAGTCAGATTCTCCGAGGTTCTGGGCACTGCAGTCCAAAAAGTAATTTTTTCCAGACTCTATATAATATGACCCCTTCTCTTCCAGTGGGCTTTATTGATCTTATTTACCTGGGGCACAGGATGACAAAAATGTCTTTGGAGATTATCACACATGCTTTATCCCATCTTTTTCTCAATGGGATATGCATGCGTTTAACGGGTTTTATCACATTCTCCCATTCTTGAAAAGCCACAGGTTGCATACAGGTTACCAATGGGAGAATGCAGTAAACCCATCTTTAAAGTTAAATACGTGTGTATCGGGTCGGGAAAACGACAGGATAAAGCACATGCAATAATCTCCTAGCTAGTATGGCACAAAATTATAAGGATGACTATAGCTAGCCACTTGGTGTTGCACAGAGTACTAAGCCAGGGCATTCCAGGGCAAATATTGAGTAGACCCAAGACCCCCATGCCTTGGCAACTGCCTACAAATGTAACATTCTGTCTCAACCTGCTGGACTTATAATAATAATAATAAGAAGAAGAAGAAGAAGAAGAAGAAGAAGAAGAAGATTTATTTCTATACCGCCCTTCCATAGATCAGGGCGGTGTACAACATATAAAAACATTAAAACATCAAAACCATATAAATTAAAAACAATCCAATTACAATAAAACAATAAAAACAATAAAAACAATGTTCCCAGTACAAGTGCAAGTGCAAGTGCGGCAGCAAAACAGTAGGCGGCTTACTACAGGCTAATAATAAAAAGGTCCATTCAACAATGTGCCTGCTTAAATAAATAGGTCTTTAGATCCTTCTTATATTGAGCAAGGGAGGGGGACAAGCGGAGCTCGGTAGGTAGAGAGTTCCAGAGACAGGGGGCAGAGATGGAAAAAGCCCTCTTCGTCGTACTCACTAGTCTGGTCTCCAGAACTCTCAATAACCGCTGTCCGGAAGATCTTAGTGTGCGGGGCGGATTATATGGGGAGAGACGGTCCTTCAGGTACCCTGGGCCCAAGCCATATAGGGCTTTGTAGGTAATAACCAGCACTTTGTACTGAGCCCGGAAGCGAATCGGCAGCCAATGAAGATCCTTCAGAATAGGTGTTATATGGGCGGCCCTGGGAGCACCAGTGACCACCCGCGCTGCCATATTTTGCACCAGTTGTAGCTTCCGAGTGTGATACAAAGGCTGCCCCATGTAGAGCGCGTTACAGAAATCCAACCGAGAGGTTACTAGAGCATGTACTACGGTTTCAAGGTCCCTCCGGTCCAGGTAGGGACGCAGCTGGCGTATCAGCCGAAGCTGATAACAGGTGCTCCTGACTGTCGCATCCACCTGAGGAGTCAGATGGAGCGACGAGTCAAGGAGCACCCCCAGACTGCGTACTGTGTCCTTCACGGGGAGCGTGACCCCGTTCAGGACAGGTGGAACCACCTCCATCCCTGGACCGGGAGAACCTATCACCAGTACTTCCGTTTTCTCTGGATTCAGGCTGAGTCTATTTTCCCTCATCCAGTCCATTACCGATTCCAGACAGGCCACGAGAGGAGCGACGCCATCCCTGGTCACTGCATCAGTCGGAGACATAGAGAAGACTATTTGGGTGTCATCAGCGTACTGATAACACCAAGCCCCATGCCTCCGGATGATCTCTCCCAGCGGTTTCATGTAAATGTTAAAGAGCATGGGGGACAGAATAGCTCCTTGAGGAACCCCAGATGTAAGGGCCCTCTTATCGGAGCACACGTCCCCCAGCTGCACCATCTGGAACCTCCCAGAGAGGTAGGATCTGAACCACTGGAGCGCAGTGCCTCCGATTCCCACCTCTACCAGGCGTTCCAGAAGGATACCATGGTCGATGGTATCGAAAGCCGCTGAGATGTCCAAGAGCACCAACAGGGACACGCTACCCCTGTCGATGCCCAGATGGAGATCATCGACCAGGGCGACCATGGCAGTCTCAACCCCGTAGCCCGCCCGAAAACCAGTTTGAAATGGATCTAGAAAATCCGTTTCGTCCAAGATCGATTGAAGTTGGAGTGCAACCGCCCTCTCGATCACCTTCCCCAAAAATGGCAGTAGCAAGACTGGCCGATAGTTGTTATGAACCAGGGGGTCGAGGGAGGGCTTTTTAAGTAATGGTTTTATTGTGGCCAATTTAAGATTATGCGGAAAATGCCCTTCCCTCAAGGATGAATTAATAATCCGGTGTAACAATGAAGTTACAACCGGTCCCCCCTGGGCCACTAGCCACGAGGGACAGGGATCGAGGGAGCAGGTTGTCTTCCTAAGACTTCTAAGGATCTTGTCCACATCCTCGGTACTGACAGACTCAAACTGATCCAGTACAACAGAGTCCACGGAAGCTCTAGATGCCTCTATTCTGGGTTCTGCTTCAATTCTGGTGTCCAGACCTTCGTTTATCCGAGAGATTTTATCCGCGAAGAAGTTGTTAAATTGGTCACAGCAGGCCTTGGTTGGTTCAAGGATCTGGTTCGGGGCAGGGGGGAGCTGAGTTAGCTCCCTCACTACCCTGAACAACTCTGCTGGACGCGACTCCGCGGACGCAATACGAGCAGCAAAGAACGAGTTCTTAGCTGCTTGTATCGCCTCTCCGTAGTCCTTCAAATGATGGTCTAGGAGAGCCTTGTCGGATAAACGCTGGTGTTTCCGCCAGGCGTGCTCTAGCCGTCGCAGGACCCGCTTCCTTGCCCGGAGGTCTTCCGTATACCAGGGCTTCCTTTTGGAAGCAGGCCTGAGAGGGCTCTTGGGAGCGATACTGTGTATAGCCCTGGAGAGATCTGTATCCCAGGTGTTAACTAGGGCATCAACAGTGTCGCCGTCACTTCCAACCATATATCCCTCTAGGGCTTCTTGGAACCTCTCAGGTTCCATCAGCCTTCGAGGGTGGACCATTCTAATAGGTCCGCCACCCCCGGGGGGATCTGGGTTGATGCCTTGATGCTTGCCTCCACCAGGAAATGATCCATCCATGACAGGGCGGAAATGTTGGTAATTTCCGCCCACGGAGTTTCCATGTCCGTACAGAAGACCAAATCAAGTGTATTCCCCGCACAATGCGTTGGACCCGAAACCAACTGAGACAGGCCCATGGCTGTCATGGTCTCCATGAATTCCCGAGCCGCACCAGATGGAACATTGTTGACCGTTAAGGGGATGTTGAAGTCTCCCAGGACTAAAAGCCCCCCTTAATCCCCTCCTCTACTGCTATCCCCCTTTCATTGTGTTTTCTGTCTTTTTAGACTGTAATCCCAAGAGCAGGGAACAGTTAAATTAACACTTGTAAAGCACCATGTACACTGAAGGTATTATATACATAAATGATAATAGTAATAATAATCAAGTTCTGCAGAATCTGAGCAGGATGACTTGAAGATCTTATCTGGGGTAGATTCACACAGAGAAACATTGCCCCTGAAATGCACATCTCAGCCAGGACTGAACAGTAAAAACTAATTTCAACCTCTTGAGATGATCCTTCACAATCATGTGTAGAAACAGATGTATACAACGTAGTCATCATTCCAAGAAAGGCAGCAGATTGGCTTATACATTCCTTTCCACATGTCCATTCACATCCTCTGTTGATATGAATGGAGTAATCTTTGAAATTGTCTGTTGATGTACACTGCAGTTAAAGTCAAAATACAATCTAGATGGCAACAAAAAAATCCAGTTGAACCCAATGGGAACTCACAAAAGCAATAATTTTATAGTCAAGCCCACCTGCCACTCAAACAGAGAGATTAAGCCTAGGACCATATGCATAAAATCCATGTTCTTGCTGAGTGTTCAAACCCAAAACTGTTATCATCTTTTCAATATGTTAAACATTTATTCTGTCTATACCCTGCCTATTCTCAGGGAGGTCAGACCAGTATGCAGAACTCTCCCCATGTTCTCATCTTTCCTGTGAAGTAGTTTAACTAAAGATAACAAGTAGCCAAAAGTGAAGTGAATTTCATTGCTGAATGAGTATTTAAAAGTGGATCTTGCCAGCCCCAGTCCACTTAACCCAGCGCCGCTCAACAGCAACAGGTCCAGCAATCAATTTTGGTCCCTCAAAACCCTCTAAAGGGCCGAGCAGACAAGTCAGGAAAGCATAGGCTTGGCTTGGGGCTCAACATGGGGCTCTCAAGCCATCCAGGATTTGCTGTGGAGTTTCTAAGATATTCCATGGCAAATGGCTGGTCAATTTGACTTGCCTTTTTGCCCTGGGTTTGAATCAGACCCATAGATCCACATCCAGTCAGATCAGGTCCGATCTGGGGTTTTGGCCTGCATCATCCAAACAGGGCAATGCAAGGCCAGGGGGAACCCAGGCCTTTTAGCCCATGTGGACAACCCCTAAGAGCCATAAATACTACTAAAAACACAGGAGAAAATAAAACTAACTTATATTCTTGAATAATGTTAGTGGAGGGCACCCCTACAACATATGTACAAAAGGAAAAGACACTCCTGGAGGCTTCTAACAGAGGCAACTCACTCTCATTTTTGGCAGAAAAAAGAGCCTCAGGAGGGTAGAACAAAGGGCTAAATTAACCTCTTTGGAGATTATCACACAGCCATTTTTGCCCAAGATGTGCATGGGATGGGATCAGGCTGGAATAGGGAAGAACAGGTGATATCACACACAAAATTGCTGCTGGGCTGCTGCACGACCAATGCCCAACCCCCAGTCACACTTCTTCCAGCAATTTTGGTGGTATGGAAGCTTTCCATATTACCAAAATCAGCTGGCAGAGTGCAGCTGAGGAACAGGCGATGGTTGGGTAGCAGCAATTTTGTATGCAATATCACCCATTCTTCCCTGTTCTGTCCCGATCCCATCCCATGCACGGCTCAGGCAAAAATGGTAGTGTGATAATCCTCTTTGTGGCAGTACACTTTGCTCACTTCTACTCTAACCAGCAATCTGCACTGGTCCATTGAAGATGCATTCTTGTAAAACAAAACTTATCATTTATACTTTTAATTTAAACTGCTTTAACCCTGGCTCATAATTAATTGGTGGCACTTTTTTTAGTTAGGCAATGGATGTTAATTATTTAATAGAAATAATTGCTCACCTAAACATTAAAACCCTAATACACAAGAGCTTCAGGATAAGATGGAAAACTGCCTACTTCTCATCTCACAGTTATGCTGCATGGTTCTCATTTACAAGAATGCAAGGTCTTCATGTTGCTGGAATGATGTGTAGCCAAAATCAGGCAGAAGCAACTGCCAAGCTCATGGGTTATGTTTCAATCAGCCAACAGTCTGGGGCTCACCCAAAATGCTTCATAAAATACAATAAACAGCAAAATCAGACCAATCTCCCCATACCTTAATAATCAAGATGTAATCTAGTATTTCTGTTGTTGATGTGTGCCTTCAAGTCATTTCTGACTTATGGTAACCCATAATTTGTTCAGAAGAGATTTGTCAGTGCTTTCACCTGAGGCTGAGAGAATGCAACTTGTACAAGGTCACCCAGTGTGTTTCATGGCCAAGACATGAATTGAACCCTGGTCTCTAGAATCTTGGTCCAGCACTCAAACCACTATGCCATGCTGGCTCTCTATATAAACTGAGGCAAGGCCAGGGTGAAACTTGCACATCTCACAGGGAATTGTTTACTTTGGATTATCAGAGTTGGTTACTCTGTGTTTTGATGAAGGAACGCAGAGACCCAAAGATGAATTTTCTGTGTTCACAAAACCATGCAAGTAGAGTTACGAAAGAAAGGGGGTGGGGGTGGGAATAGAGATTGAAAAAGGCAATATGAATTATAAATACAAATAACCCCCTGTGTTTTCTTATTCAGTGGTGCAGAATCAATACAAATTCTTTTCAAACCTGAATAGAGTATGAAACAACAGCTATCTTTCTCTTCATGCTTCCCGATTTCAATATCATTATGTATGATAATTGGGTCTGTAAAAACCTATTAGATGAAGAGAGGGTAGAGGTGTGAATTTCAGGACCTGCCCCATTTTCTGTCTAGAAACAACACAGGTTGTGTTTCCTTTTTGCATGTTTTTTTTCTTTTAACTTTGTATAAAATGAACAGGTGATCAGTACTGCAAAGCTGTGAAATGTGCAACAGGATTTTTCAGGAGTGTAGGTGTTGGTGTTTTAAAATACAACATTTCCTTATGATTAACAAGGTTATGGGCAGGAGATTCAAACTTAGTAAGTTCAGCATCAGTGTGATGGGGTGGATGGTATTGTCATGATTTTAAATGGCTGTTGTGTCAAATTTTTACAGTGTAATGTGTGAACATAAAAAGGGCCCTTATATGGGAACCAAGATCAACCTAGGTTGCATCTACATGGAGGAAAAGAACTGTATCTGCCCCATTCCCACACTCTCCTGTTTGCACAGGGCCAAAACAGGTTGATCTACAGGGCCAAAACAGATACTCCCCATCCTAATCCATGTTCCAGGATGATTTTCTTGAGTAAAAAGAGTCCCTAGTGACCGATCAGATCCCCCTGGGGACTTGATAAGCAGGTTCTCTCACACTGTTTATCCTCAGCAGGTGCATGCTTATGCTGCCATATTTTATGGAGGTAATGTATAGCCATCATGACAAGTGATTCCTTAAATTTTTCGAATCACCTTTTACAGCCATCTGGGCCAGGCTATCTGATGTAAGAACCAGCAATTATTTCCAACCAATGTGCAAGGGACCAGCACCTTATTTGTACCCATTGGCTACAATTGTTTTGTTCTTCACTGGAAACTTTCCCCAGCTTGGGGACCACTGCTTTGAAGAACACTTGTCTAGGCTACTGGCCATTATGGACCTCTTGTTGTAGCAGATTTCACAGTTTATAAATGTACTTTGTGAAGAAATAGTTCCTTGAGTCTATCCTACCATTAAACAACAGTGGATAACTCTCAAGTATCATGGGAGGGGACATTGGGCTATATAGATTTCCTGGCCAGATCGGGGCCACAGCAACCTCACATCGTGGCCCTGATCCAGCCTCTGGAGAGCGCAAAAAGGAACCACAAAAAATGGCTCCTTTTTGCGCCCTTCAAGGGGTGCCATATCCGTGGTGGCGCAGCTTTATGATGCCCCTTTGGCGCTGCATCATGTGGATGCAGCACCAGAGGTGCATCATGATGGCATGCACTGTCTGGACTGGCACGCACCATCATGGTGCCATGGGGATGGAATTAGGGCATCCAGTGTCAGGGCGCTGCACTCTGACTCTGCCCACAGGCTGGCACTTTCTGCCAGTCTATATAGGGCTATTATCTCTTTACCATTTTCTCCACATCAAGTAGAAAAGTTGTCACTATTCATGTGCAGTTTTGTCAATTTGATTTTTTTTAAAGTGAAGAATATTCATAATCAAAATAAAAATCATCATCAATTCCCAAGTGAAACTTTCCATGACATAAAAGATTGATGAAGCTTGTTTTTCTTTATCTTGAATTTAGATTTCTCTATGACATCAATAATATTGGTGGACTTTCATTTGTCATTTCTTTTCAAATAGGTACCAGCAGCGCAGAAGTGAAGGAGAACCGGAATATTGGGAACTTGGAAGATCATCCAGTTACTTCTAATGAAAGGTCAAGGGTAGGAGCTTCCAGGTTCAAAAGGAAAAGGCCTCTAGAAGAAGGCAACAATGGGCATTTCTGCAAACTCCAGCTCTTCTGGAAGAAAGTCTCATGGTCAGTAACACCAAAGAATGCTCTGGTCCAGCTACATGAACTTAAACCAGGCTTACAATACAAAATGGTTTCACAAACAGGCCCTGTCCACGCTCCAGTATTTGCAGTTGCTGTGGAAGTCAATGGACTTACATTTGAAGGCACAGGACCAACAAAAAAGAAGGCCAAAATGAGAGCAGCAGAACTAGCCCTCAAGTCTTTTGTCCAGTTCCCCAATGCATGCCAAGCTCACTTTGCCATGGGAAATTGTTTCAACCCTTCCACAGACTTTACATCAGACCAAGCAGACTTTCCAGACACTCTGTTTAAAGAGTTTGAACCCTCTACACACAATAAAGACTTTTCAGTCTATAACCCAGTTAATAATGAACTGCTTTCTACAGCTTACCGGCATGGAAGGCTATTCTGCCATACGTTGGACTTAATGGGCCATGCTAAACAAAACAAGTGCAAGATGGCTTCCACTGCTGAGAGTGAAAAGAACCCAGTGGTGTTGCTCAATGAGTTGCGTTCAGGACTGAGGTACGTCTGCCTTTCGGAGACTGTGGAGAAGCAGCATATCAAGAGTTTTGTGATGGCTGTGAGAGTGGATGGGAGAACATTTGAAGGCTCGGGACGTAGCAAGAAGCTGGCTAAAGGTCAAGCAGCACAGGCTGCACTGCAGGCCCTCTTTAACATTCGGCTGCCCAGTCACATTCCCAGCAGGAGTAAATGTAATCATTTGCCACAGGTGAGAGCTCTAAGGTAGCCACCACCGAGCTGAAGGAATTCTTTAAGAGTAATGTGATTTGTTGTGTTCCAGCTGTAAATTGTGTCTTTATCAGAACACTCTCCTCACTGCATAGTGTACTATATTGCAGCAAAACTCATTTCCTCACAGAAGCCACACACAAAGACCTTTACAGATACTATACTTTGCTTATTACATCACTAGGAACCATTATATGGGTTATTTTCTAAAGAGGCATCAGAGAATAAGCACATGTAGTGAATGCAAAGATGTCTTTTTAAGTCAGGATATGTTTGTTTTTAAAGGAGAAACCATAAGTAAACAATGATGTGGTATCTTTATTTCTTTTTTCACCAAGTTACATTTAGATAAATAGGATGTTATTCTTTAAAATAACTCACGGTTCACAGTATGTCTTCCCACCCTCCATCTTATCCGTGGACAATTCTGCTTCTGACAAAGCTTAAAGATCATTGTGTGTGGTTATCAAATGTAAAACTGAGAGAAGGGAAATACTGTTTGGTGTCTTGTGGATTGCAGAGTTGATTTAGACAAAGTGTGGGATCATGCAGCCCTGAAGAAATGGTTGAACCGCAGCTGCCAGCAGCCCAGCCCACATAGCCAATGGTGAGGAATGCTGGGAGTTGCATTTCCATAAGAGCTGGAGGGCTGCACAATTCCCATCCCTAAACATATAAAAAGGAAAAAATAGATGTTTTTGGTTTTGGTTCCTGAATCATGGAGAATTCTACACCAAATAATTTTCTGTGCTCACATTTGAGGAATGTTGTTCATTTCAGAGAACATAATGTTTTGGAAATGATGATTCAAAATAAGTACTGATTCGAATGATGTGTTTTTTACATTGACTAGTCCTGGATTTTATTCTGGGCATTTTCAGCTCAGTGTACCCCATAAAGTCTTCTTGATATGGGTTAAGCTGTCTCTTTGCCATGACTCATAGGCAATTGTATTAATTATCCAGCACAAATATCTTCCTTTAGATTTTCAACATTTCCCAATTTATCCACGCATATGAGCTTTTTACCTGAGGTTATTCTCTGTTTTTAGACTCTAGCTGATTGCTGTTGGTGCTCATTGTTTACTCCTACATATTTGGGGAAAGGGTTGTTATCTTGGCAACTTGGACTAACTAAAAGGAGACCTAGGATTCATGCCACTAGTAAAAACCTTCCAAATGACCATATGCTGTTGGTTATACAGTTTTGATAAGAACTTACATGGTGATTACTTCTGGCATCTTCAGGCAGCTCATCTTAGCCTAATGTGGTGTTAAGGTGTATTTCTTTTTCTTATTCTTTTCTTTTGTTTCTTTTTTTTTTTACCTTGCACTCAAGTTGTTGAAGCAGTTGGGCTGGCTTAAAGTTCAGTCATCTTTATAGGTAGTCTTCCTTTTAAATATGTTATACAAATCATAGAATTACATATCTGTGTACTGCCAGTGTACCTGGTTATAAATTATGCTTCATATTGTTCTATCCTTTTTCTTACTACAGAGATCAAAGTTCCTGAATCAATTGTGTGGAGCTGAATAGGGAAATGAAACATTTCCCACACACCAACTTTTGAACCATTTGGGAAGAGCAAGGATGGACTGATCAGTCATTTTTGCTATTCCACATTTGAAAATCTCAGGTTCTATCATTTTTTTAAAGAAACATGGGTTTATTTATTTATTTACAGTTCTTATTGAAAGAAAACAAATATTTTCAAACATCTGAACTGGCCAAATTCAATCGGTATAGCTGTGCCCAATATAAAGAGGGCTGGGTTTTATCTGCTTCTTTGTGGGTGTTTAAAATGCTCAGCCTATCACAAAAGCACAGGTGAGAATCCAGATTCCAAGTACTGTAACGTGCTTTTAACCTCTTGTTGTGCTCTCTGTGTGATAAGCATTAGCGAATTGGCTCTCTTTTCCAGGATGCCAACACTTTAATCATTTTTGAGGTGGAAGCACATAGGTTCCCATGTAATAAAGTCCAGGGATTCAAACACAGACTTTTAAGAGCCAAGCACTCAAGAACTCTCCTCCTGAATAAGCAGTTTTGCTTTCTCTCAAATTCAAATTGAGTTCATGAAAAATTCTGTACCAAAAGTTCTTACTAAAAAGACCCCAAATAAAATGAAATTCTCATCATTTTTAAAGGGACAGGTAACAATAACATAGAGGATTTGGGCTCTTTTCATCATGGGAAAAGTACTTTCAGCAGTCTTCCATGCACATGCTTTGAAATGTAGCAAGGGCACTTCCACATGGATGGAACCTGGGGAATCAGATACACTAATTCAGGTGAAGAAAAATATTTATAGGATACCAAAAATGTACAGATACTCATTAAAAAAGGAACAGATGAGCTAGGGAATGTTGTTTACAATTGTTAGTACAGGGTAGCACAAATAACCCCATCCCTTCTCATTTTATCCTCATAACAACAGATGTAGCTGAAACAGTGATTGGTTACCTGAGGTTGCCCAATATGAGTGACACCAAGTATAAATTAGCATTTGTGTTTCTGTAGAGTGACTCTTCCTCTGTCTGTTTTATTTCAAGGAAGAGCTATTTGCAGGTCCTTTGTGGGTGTTCTTTACTACAAGATTACCACCTACTTTCCTATTCAAAAACAACTGAGTTTTAGGTAGAAAGGAGCCCCACAGTTGCAACGCTTAGGAAATTACTTTATAAAAAATAGTTATACAACCTAACAGTGGAAAACCCCATAAATTGTTGCTATTAATGTTGCCAAAATTCCTAATTACTGTAGCTCATTTTCTTACAATATTTTAGTTTCTTCAGGGTTTGGGGGCATCCATCTCAAAAAAAAAAAAATGAAAAAAGAAAGAAAAGAAAAGAAAGCTAAATATACATGGGAAAATCCCTTCAAAATACTCTATAGTGCATTTTTATGATTACATGGGAAAGTAATCCCCATGGCAGGTGATGGGTTCTGTGTTAGTGAACAGTAAATCTGCTCTAGCATTTTATAAAGCAGCTATCTATAAAACGACATGGAAGCTGCTTGCCATCACTGGTAGAATGCTACTAGTCTTTACATTGTTTGCAAAAGAACTATTTGTTATTATTGCTTCACTAACCCCAAAAGCAATTTTTATTTGTGATGTATTACTTCTACTTTCTCACTTATACTGACCAGAGGAGGTGGCAGATAGTTTTTGTAGGCCGTGCCTTGTTTACAGGCAGGCAGATCTAGTCATTCCCAGTAGCTCTTCTTAGAAGCTTGCAGTGTGGTTAAAAGTCCAGGCAAGTGAGTAAGATGAAGTCCTAGGGTTGAAGTTAATTAATTCCAGAGGTCCAATTTGTAAAGGTTTATTTAAATTCCAAAGAAGAGAGTAAAAGCTGAGGTATGCTGGGGGTAGGGAAAGTAAAATTGGAGATTCTCTAATTAGTACTTCCGCTTGATATATCCTAAAATCATTTTCAATAAGTTACATATGGAAACAATTTTTTTCCAGGTAAATTCAGGCTATTTCCTAGGATGAGTGCAAGGAAGAGATGGAGGCAGTGAAGAAAACATAAACCATTTTAATATCTGGAAATTCAAAAGAAAATCTAGGAGAAGGATTAGCTGAGAGAGAGAGCCAATTTTCTGCAGAATAAACTTCCTTTAGGACACCTGAGAAACATTGTGTAGATAAAATCATCAGCCATTAGCACATGGCAATTACTGAGCAAAACTAGAACACAAACCAATGGACTGAAATTATACAAAATAAGATTCCACAGAAACATTAGAAAGAACCCCTGACAGTGGGATAGATTGCATCAGAAAATGGTGGGCTCTCCTTCTCCTGAGGTCTTTAAATGGGTCTCTTTCAGGTGTGCTGTAATAGCGTATTCACTTATGTGGTTGAACTAGATGGCCCTTTCATCCCCTTCCAGCTCTAAGATTCTGTGATTCTCAGTGGGCTTAAAGGTATGACTTGAAATAATCAGTTCTTTTATTTTCTTATTCATTTCTTGAGGGGAGGGATGATTCTGGTTCTCTCAAAAGAACAAAAAACAGGAGTTTGGTTAAACTTGGTCTTTCACCAATT
This sequence comes from Urosaurus nigricauda, assembly GCA_034509955.1. Taxonomy (NCBI): domain Eukaryota; kingdom Metazoa; phylum Chordata; class Lepidosauria; order Squamata; family Phrynosomatidae; genus Urosaurus; species Urosaurus nigricauda. Next base: position 113,287,425 of record JAOEGL010000006.1, read on the forward strand.
TAATTATATACAACCAACTGGATTATCCATTTCACTAAGTGAATTATAAAGCAAGCTGAGTGTGCCTACATTAAAATGGGAACTGAAGTATTACTATCCAAAGATATATTTCATATGAAAAAATCTACTAGCAGTTCCCAGCCCCCTCTCACCCCCGTGGAACCCATGTGAACCTGTGGAACAAAAGAGGGATATCTAGATGGAATTAAGAGAAATGTTGGGAAAGGAACACTAGTAAGATCTTTCTTTATCCTCCCCCAGCTCCTGGTGACATAAAGGTAGACAATGGCATACATTAAAACATGTTCATTGGAATCAATGGAAAACTGTGTCTCACTGTTCCAGACTCTTTCTCTCTAACAATACAACCACAATTGAGATTAAATTCTGGCTGACTTTTCAACTAACCACAGCAGACTAAATAACCCTGTGCTGGTAGCACAGGCCACATGACATGCAGCTGTATGACTCTTGTTGTTGTTATAGCCTTACCTCCAACTTATGACGACTTTCTTATGGAGTTTTCTTGGCAAGATTTAGTCAGAGGAAGCTTCCCACTGCCTGCCTTTAGCGCTGAGAGAATGTGACTTGTCCAAAGTCACCCAGTGGGTTCCATAGCTGAGCAGTAATTTATGTTAAATCCTGGTCTCTCAGAATCATAGTTCAATACTCAAACTACTACATCATGAACATTTTCCATTAGCCCCCCCCCTTGATTTTAAAAAAATGGATGTGCAGAGGATTTGAAATCACCATGGATGCAATCTCTTCATTCCTGCAAATGAGGAAAACACTACTGGCTTAACAGTCTTTCCTCATTAAACAGATTGCAATAGCAGTGTTCCCCACATAAAGAGCAGATCATGAGTCTATTCAGGAGCTTCCAAATGAAATATATGACCTCAGAACTTGTTATAGGAAACAAAGCAATGTTGGACAAGTACTCATGATCCATTATTCCTCACAGGATCGCAGCCAGAACCAGAGTAGAACAACAAAGGCTAAACAGGAACCAGTGTCCACTGGATAGGTGGGTGTTGTAAAAATACTAAGATTATTTCCCGTAGGTGGCAGAGCTGCAAAAATGGATGACAGGAGGAATGTGAGTAAGTAAGTTCAGAGTAGGGCTTTCTCAGTCACTCATCCATCCATCCATCCATCCATCCATTTATTTATTTATTTATTTATTTGATTTATTTGATTTATGTCCCACTTTTCTTGCAAATGGAACTCAAGGCAACTATAAATTAAAAGAGTGCATCTAAAACAAAACAGAGTACAAAAGTTAAAAAAAAAACATTAAACTGTACTTTCAATTAAAACATAAAAATTAAACCAAAACACTTAATATGCACTTTATGGGGCTTTTTAGATTGGCAGGAAAGTGTGACATAAAGTTGCCTTTTCCTTAATGCTTAGCAGCTAGACAGCAAGCCCCAGGTGTACATTTAAAAGGTACAGGGCAGCTAGACTGAGTTTTTTTCTGTGGCTCAGCAACTACATGGGAAGCTGTCAAAACGCTACATACACAGGCGGCGCAGCTACATGGGCGTCAAGGAACGCGGCTTTTAGCCGCACTTTAAACATTTTTTTCCCCTTGCTGGCTGCGAATTGCGCAATTGCGCAGGTACATCATACAGTCGGAGCTTATCACATGGGGGAGTACAGGACCATTCCGAAAGAGGGAGAAAGTGAGGTCAGTTCGGAAATGCATGTGATTACGCACAAGCTCATCACACACAAAACAAGAGAGCATCTACACAAAAAGAAAATGCAGAGTCAATACGAAAGAATTCATCACATGTGAACATACTGGTTGGCTTTCTGTTGCAAATTAAAGCATCTTGGGAAATGGTAGCAAAGGCTCATGGGAGTTGTAGTCTGTGTTCTGTCAGAGCATTATATTGAGTTGTCTTGAGGTTTCAGCCCTCTGTCCAGGAGGGATTCCCATATGTTCTCCATTCTTGAGCAGAGGCCCCCCTTTTCCAAGTTGACCAGGCACGTCCTCCTTTGCCAGGACACGTCCTACTTTTCCAGCCTTCTTTTTGAAGAGGAAGCAGGAGGGCCAGGTGTGCTCTGGCCAGGCTCTGGGGGTCTCTTCCTGGCTCCTTCCCTCCCTCCCTCCCTCCCCGCTGCCTTCCTCCCCCCTTCGGCTGAGAGAGTGTGACTTGCAGGGAAGCAGGGCAGCGGAGGTGCTCCAGGTCCCTCCCCTTCTCCTCCTCCTCTTGCCAGCTTGCCCTGGCCTGGCTGAGCGCCTCCAGTGCCCTGATGTCTCCCTAGAAGTCACACTCTCTCAGCCAAAGGGAGGAGGTGAAGGAAGGTGCAGGCGCACTCTGGCCGGGGTCTGAAGGTCTCTTCTTGTCTTGGCACCTTCCCTCCCTCCGCACTTGTATCGCTACCTTTAAATGGGTCCTTTAAAGAGACAGAGCCCCATTTAACCATGCAACTACACCTTAGCCTTTAGATCCAATAGCAATGTTGCACCCTTTTTAAAAAAGTAGTGGGGAAATCAAGCTACTTTTTAAAGGCACTTCTTCTCCCCTAAAACTCAAAAGAAGCGTTTTCATGGCACACTTTCCCTTTTTCTCATCTAAAGGCTGGGCTTTCATGCAGCCATCAACACACCTCTTTTTGCCAATCTAAAATGGGCCAGCTACTTTTTAAAGGCACTTCTTCTCCCTTAAAACTCCAAAATAGTGTTTTCATGGCACACTTTCCCTTTTTCTCATCTAAAGGCTGGGCTTTCATGCAGCCATCAACACACCTCTTTTTGCCAATCTAAAATGGGCCATATATTTAAAAAAAAAAACTTTACCCTCAATTATACATTTCTCCACCCTGGTCAAAGGCAAAGAGAGCCAGGATTAACCTCCCTTGGGAAGGAGTTCCAAAGCCTAGGAGCAGCCACTCACCAGCCAAGTCTGGCAGGGTAGTTGGATGGAGATTCATAATCAGTACTGTTGCAGCTTCCACCAGTCTGTTGCAGCTTTCACCAGTTACTCATCATTGTGTCATCTCTCTATAGGCAACCAGGCAATCATTCACAGGAAGAGATGCTCCATGTCATCAGTTCCATGCATATCACAAACAAGGCCTACAAACACCAATAACTGGGAAGCCAGATGTTCTTCTGTGAGGTTGCCACCTGTTTTCTCCTAAATTTGGCCATTCAGAACCACATACCAGCACTGTAACTAATGAAACATTAACAGGCACCACTGTAAAAAGAATAACAACACCCTGGCCAAAGAATGAGGAAGTTATACCTATTGTTTTTCTGTCTGTCAAACAGCTTTCTCTGGCGTAGGGACTGCAGGAACAGATAGCTGGTAATACTACTCCTCTGTGATACTATTGCAACACATTTCACAATCAGAACTGGTCAATAAAAGTGTTGCTGTTTAATCTGTGTTTTCTTTCCTGGCAGTTGGAAGACAGGGAGTCTGCCTTAGGGATGAGGAAGAAGCCATGCTTTCCTCAATAGAACCATTGGTCCATGAACCAATCAGTCTGGCTATAGTACTGTATATATGTGCATCCGTGTAACTCCCCTAGAGCCTTGCTTCCAGGATGTTGAACGTCATACCTGTTGTCTGCTGAACCTGTGCTGTTCCACTGAGCTATAATTCGGTGTTGTAGCCTTTTCAGTAGTAGGGTGCATGAAGGAGAGGGCATAGAACTCCCTTCCCAGAGAGACCAAAATGTCCCCTTCTTTGATGGTCTTTTGCCAACAGGCAAAGGCCTTCCTTTTCAGACAGGCATTCAAGACAGAAAGCTTTTAGAGAATGGGCCAGGGTGTTGTATTGTTTTAAACATGTTTATCTTTTTTTAAACTGTTTGATATTTTAACACATAATTTGTTTTAATTATTGCAGCAATTTAATTCTGTTTTAATGCACTATTTGGTATGCTTTCAATTGTACTGTTTATTAATGTTGTAAGCCACCCTGTGTCCCAGTCTTGGGAGAAGGGTGGGATATAAATGAATATAACAACAACAACAATAGTAATAGCCCTGGCATAGTGAAAGGGAATATAGGTTTAAGTCCTGACATAGTGAAAGGGAGTAAAGGATTAAGCCTCCTCTATCCAGCTTCAGTATCCAGAGGTAGTTGTTTCAAAGTTGGTACCCATTTTTAATAAATGCTGTCTCCATGCTTATTTAATGTCATTACATTTGAACCATACACCCTTGTTTTCTTGGACAATTTCTGTGTTGGAAGCCCAGAAGGTGAGGCTGCCTTACATATCTGCGAGGCCTCAGTCTTTCCTCTAGTCTAAACCATGATTTGAAAAATTGAGAACAAAATATGTCTTTGCATACTATACCTTTCCTTTCTCTCTTTCCCTTCAAACCAGCTTAATATTTTTGGTCAACCCATAGTATGTCCACAAAAGAAATTAAAACCCTAAAGCAAACAAAAGAGAGATAACGTCTACACCCACAATACTCATTCTGAATCCTCCAAATTGGCCTATACAGCCAAATGTTTATTTGGGGAACTCTAAACTTAACTCTTTAGAGATAACAGCCTTGTTTTATTTATGTGATCAAAAGTCTTGCATCTTGTTGTTGAATTTTATTCAACTCACTTTTAACTCTGATTCATCTTTGCATTGAGAATTTGAAATAAAAGGTCACAATCCTATAGCATAATAACTGACTGTGTGAAGAGTAGGGTTATTATCAAATTCTTCCTAATATGAAATGTAAGATAAAACTTGAATGTCTCTTAAAATGAATTGTGTTTTGAAATTGTACATGATCTAACGTAGAACTCTTCAGATACCTCCCACAACAGACACACAAGTATATAGTTAACCCATGAAGGAAATCACCAGCCCACCTCTTTGCATTCAGTCAAACATGTAACCAAATCTGTATACATGTGGAGTTAGGAATGTGTAGATGACCCATGCTCTCAGAAATCCATCATTCTGAGAGGGAAAAAAAACATGTGCTATTCTTTTATAAAATTTATTTGTTTTAACTCAATTTTAATTGAATAGTTTTGATGATATAATTTGTTTAATCATGTTTTAATGTAACATTTTATTGTTTTATTTATACTTTTTTTGTTAATCACATAAGCATCCTCACAGCCTACTTTCGGGAGGAAAGTGGATTATAAATCAGACCAAATCAACCAGTAGTGAAATTCAGAATGGAATTCCTCTGGGAGATCTTAAATATTACTAGTAGACAAGTTGTGATTTTGGCCAGACTGAGGCAGACGTTGGGGGGATTGTGTGGATTGGACTGTATGTAACAATATCAGACACTTGGTTCCAGAATACACTGCAGAAATAATCCAGTTTGAGACCACTTTAACTGCCCTGACTTGGTGCTATGGAATCCTGGGAACTGTAGTTTATAGCAGCACCAGAGCTCTATGGCAGAGAAGGCTAAATGTCTCACCAAACCACAAAGCCCGGAATTCCCTAGCATTGAACCAGGGCTGTTAAAGCGGTCTCAAACTGGATTATTTCTTCAGTGTGTTTTGGTCCACAGAAAGTGTGTTTGATAATTTAATGAGGGCCCCAGAAGCGCAAGTTATATAAACTTCAACTTTAATAATCTGAACCAAGTAGTCAGAGTCATGCAGAATCTTTCAACATGGTTACAGCCACATCTGCCCATGTAGCTTGTTACTTCTGGATGAGCTAGGACAGCCTGAATTATGAATCAATGCTCAAAGTGCTTACTATTCAGGCTGCATCTTATGTACACCTACCTGGAGGTGGGTCCTACAGTTTTTAATGTAGCTTATTCCAGAACAGATTTGTATAGGATTGCACTCTCTGTCATCCTTTTAAGAAATCACACTTCCTTGTCTATAAAACTGCTCTAACCTAGGGACATGTATTTGATGAATTTTAATTAAAAGAAATATACAGTGTAGTTTTCATTAACTAGGGTGTAAAAATTAAACAATCCCAGAGCTCTATAAACAAAATCAATGAAACCGTTCTTGTGTTTGTTAATGCATTTCTATCATCAGTAATTAAACCTTTTTCACTTCCAAAGGTTAAGGCTTAAATTACTGTCACTGTAAAATATGTAAGGGTTTACAAACAATTCCAACAATTTCTTAGGGAGATTGAAGCCACACATGAAACCCCTTACCAAAAAACCATATTGGTAAAGGCAAATAGATCTGTGTTTGCATTGTTGTCACCATACAATAGTCTCTAAAAAGATTTCCTGTGGTACTGATTCATGGGAAATTTATGTCACTAATAAGCAGAACAAGGAAAGTCTCCAACAAAATGCTGCAACATGGAGTGCTATTTGCCAGCCATGCCTTCCTTCAGAATGTTCTATCTGTCCCTCCAGTTTTTGATTTTCATACGCAGAGAGACACACAAAAATACACATGGTCCATTGAGTATAATCCTCACTGGACTGTTTAAGATCTTATGGGGGATGGGGAAGTATTTAGTAGTTCCCCAAACCATCTTGTATATCCCTAGTGCTATTTTGGCTACATATCGTTCAGCACCCAAAAAATGATTTTACTTGGTATGGGTGTGTGATGTTAAATGCAATCCTATATTCAGGAGCAAGGCCATCCCTACCATTGGACAGCTTATTTAGGTGGCATGAGAGGGCAGAAATTATTAGCTATTTAATTTGTGCTTGATGTATTTTTACTAGCCAGGTATCAGGAGAGGTTCTGAAAGAATTTTGTGCCTTAGTTGCACTGTGTATCTTGAACTGGTGGTGGACAGGATGGCATTTGCTGCTTCCATTTTAGGTGGCAAAATGTGTTTGATTCATCCTACTCAGATGGGTTTTAGAATTGTAGTTTCAGCTGCATAAATAGGTGAGGTGGTGATTAAAAACAACGGAAAGAATAACCATGTATATTAACTCAGAAGTCCACAAGTTAAGATTTGTTCTAGCCAACTTGGTCTCTAAAGATTCTTCCAAAGTAGTCCAAAGAAGTGTGAGCTTTCATTTTTCCTGGTATTCCCAGTTGCCATTGCCTCTGTTTCCATCCATTCCTTGTCAGCGAATTCTTTTCGCTGTTTGTTATGGAACATAGGGGCTATACAGATCGCACCAAAGGGGCGGTCTGCATCAGCCCCTTTACTGGCTTTGGTGAGTGCAAAAAGGAGCCACAAAAATCAGCTCCTTTTGGTGCTCTCCAAGGGCTACCTTAGCTGTGATGGCGTGGGTTTATGACACCCCTTTGGTGCTGCATCATGTAGATGCAGCGCTGGAGTCATGCCTTGATGGTGCACACCATGTAGGCTAGCACATGCCAAAATGGCACCCTAAGGGCAGGATTAGGGCATCCAGTGTCACAGAACTCTGGTTTCATGCTTTCTAAACACTATTAGGTCTACACAGGACCATCCCAAGATATTTCCTTGCCTGAGGCAGAGCAGCAAATGGCACCTTGACCATCCAAGTCACAGTACTCCATTGAACCCAGAAAAATCAAGTTATTTGGCACCTGAGGCAGAAGAATCTTTCAGGTATCAACTTCTTTCTCTCTCTCTTCATGGCAGTAAAATTACAGCCATAACAGATGAAATAACTAATTTGTTATACTTAAATACACTCAGAATCTGCTACCTGGGGTAGCCGTCTTACTATACTAATGATCAGACCTGACTTCTTGTTTGTGTTGTGTGCCTTCATTTTGGTTTCAACATATTGCAACCCTAAGGCAAAACTATCCTGGGGTTTTCTTGGCAAGATTTGTTCAGAGGATTGCCTTTCCTTAGGCTGAGAGCATGTGACTTGCCCAAGGTCACCCAGTGGGTCTCATGGCTCAGCGGCAATCGAACTCTGGTCTCCAGAGTTATAGTCCAACACTCAAACCACTATACCATGCTGGCTCTCATACTTTCTTTAAAAGTGTTCCCTACTATATTTGAAAGTGAGACCCACTGTGGCTCCTAGTTATTATTGTTAACTGTTTCACATCGATCTCAACCAATGGCGACCCTATGGATGAGGTATCTTCAGGCCCCTGTGTCCTGCACTGCTCTGCCTAGCTTTCCAAACTCATATTCGTGGTATCTTTAATAAAGTCTATCCATCTAGCATGTGACTTTCCTTTGTTTCTACTTCCCTACACCTTTCCTAAGATTATTGACATTTCCAATAATTTATGCCTACTCATGATATGTCTTAGTCTTGTCATCTTGACTTCTAGGCATATTTCTGGCTTGATCTGCTCTAGGACCCATTTGTTTGTCCTTTGACTGTCTCATATCCATACATGGTAATAGAGAATACAGTGGCTTGTATGATTCTGACTTTTGTGCTGAGTTGTATGTCTTTGCATTTTAGGATCTTTTCTAGTTCTTTCATAGCTGCCCTCCCCATTCTTAATTTTCTTCTGATTTCCTGGCTGCAATCCATGTTTTAATCACTGTTTGGTCCCAGATATAAGAACTGTTTTACTATTCCTATTTCCTCATTGTCTCATCTGAATGTGTATAAGTTCTCTGTGGTCATTATTTTTGTTTTCTTTATGTTCAACACTGAGTTATTTACTAATTTACACCAAATTCTCCCCTCCTCTCCTCTCTAGGGAGCCAATGGTGAGGATTTGTCCACTGACTGTGGCACTGAATTATTACTGCTTTGAGGCATTATCATGAGATGGGTTCGTTCAGGAACATTATATTTCCAGCAGAGGACCAAGGCTATTTATTAGATGAAAGCTTGGCATCTCAGCCCAGAGTCATCATCTCATAAAGATGCCTTTTTAAAAAGCCACTTTCCTAACCATCAGAGACCTCTCTGTTGCCTTTGTCCAGCTCTGCAAGAAAGAGAGAGCCACGCTTCAACATCCTGCCAGTCCTTGTTAAAGCCGCCACTTCCTCTTGGACTTAGATCCCTAAAGCGTTTTTGAGGCTTCATTATGATCTGCTTTGCCCTAGCTAAGAACATCCTGTTCCTCCAAGTAGGGCCTTATGACGGAAGCCTGCAGGGTGAACGTGCCTCTCTCTGGCTGGGTCCCGAGTGAAACTGCACTGCTTGAAGTAGGCAGCTTGCTGGCATTCGTCCCCCAGTTGCATTTTTTTTCTCTATTTACGGCTGGTATTTGGTTCACATTGAGGAAGCTTTAAATTTATTCCTACAGCTTTTTTTCTGGAGAATGCCAGAGCAGCAGGTTGATCTGGGGCTACCGCTGAGTTCTGCCTCCCTCTTGTGGTGCGCCTGACAAATCTTACATGATGGTTTTGCATCTGCTTCGCAAGAAGAAAGACAGAAAGAGGTGGCAAGAGAGAAATGATTGCAGAGCGCTAGGAGAGCTCAAACATCTAGCCAGGGAAATGTGCCAGCCTCTCTCTTTGGTTCTTCACTGTCATGTACAGCAGTGAATAAAGGGCCTATTAATTGGGTATAGTTTCTGAAGGCTCTCTTTGTTGGCACCTCCAGAACACTTTCATGTATTTTGTACAAGTGAGTCTAATATATGAGAAAGACGGATGATCCAACTACATTGTTACCATAAAGCAGGGCTGATCTGTGGGCGCATGTAGACTCTCGATGCTGTTTTTCCAGTCCAACTATCACTCTTATGTTGCCAAATGAAAATGGTGAAAGGGTACATTTTCACTATGTAGGGTTTCCAGGTAGAAAACTGGAAAGGGCTTCTGTACATTTAATAGCTGTGCAGAAGAGGGAATTCCAGCAGGTGTTGGTTGTTACCTGTCTAAATTAAAGGTACAAAAGCCCTCTTCAATTTTCAATCTGGCAACCCTGGAAGAAGCAAAAAAACAGCTTTTTTTAAAAAAAATTAGAACAACTCACAAGGCCTTCCTGTACTTTGTTGTATCCCCCACCCCAACCCTAACCCCACAACATTAAACTGGAAATAGACACCCCATTTGAGGGGGGGAGCATTTTAGAATTTTGGATGAAAATTTCAGTTTTGTGTAGAAAATATTGCAGTTGGTCCTCCATATTCATGGATTATTTATCCACAGCTTCAATAATAATAATAATAATAATAATAATAATAATAGTTTATTTATAGCCCGCTCCTCTAATAAATACTTGGAGCGGGGTACAGCAGAATAAAAAGATACAGAGTAAAAACAACAATCACATCCCACCCCAACCACCCCCTTTAAAACTGAATTAAACCTAGACACAACTTGAAAAAAATGCAAATTCTAAATAGCAAACCTTGATTTTGCCATTTTATATAAGTGACACCATTTTACTATACCACTGTATTTAATGGGGTGTGAACATCCACAGATTTTGGTGTCCACAGGGAGTCCTGAAACCAAACCCCAGTGGATACCAAAGGCCCACTATATTTCCCTGTATTTATTTGCACAAATCTCAATAAAATGGTTGCTATGGTTTTTTTGTTTTGCTTTTTCGTTCTCACTGAAGGCAGAGTGAGGTGGCTTCCCTAGAACTTAAGTTATCTGTCCTTAGTTCACTATTAGTTGACTATTATTCTGGTACAGTATTTTTACTTTCAGGGTGTCTCAGATACCAAAATAACATGTCAAACCTTGTATACCTTGTACTTTTTCTTGGGGAAGGGGATGCCTTTTTTATTCCATTTCAGGTAGTAAACTATCTTAAGCCACCTGTGTGGCTTTTTTACTAGATTTGCTTTTCATCTGCGGGAACTATAGCTAATGTAAATATAAACCAGAGTGTTGATCCTGTGCTCTCTATAAAGGAGAATCAGATATTGTGAAATAGGTCCTTGTACCATATCTGCCAGGGAATACTGACTAGAACTTTGAAAAGTTACTTTTTAAATTACAACTCCCAAGACACCATGCTCCACCTGGGGGATCTGCAGAGTTGTTATCCAAAAGAACTCTTCTAATCTCTAATACAGACAGAAAGCATGGGAACAAAGATATGCTTTTAGCAGGACAGAGGTGTATCATTATGTTGCCACAATGGTTCTTGTACAAAGACTCCCCTGTTTATTAGAAGGTGAAGAGGCTGCTTGTGTCTAATCTGAAAGATTATCACTGTATCTATGATCCTGCATATCTTTTAAGGTCATTGGAGAAGGCTTTTTCTCTGTCCTGGTACCATCATAGGTATGTTTGGTGAGAGAGCCTTCTCAGTGCGTGCTTCCAGCTTGTGGAATTCCCTCCCATGGGAGGAACACTTGGCCCCTTATCTAATCTCTTTCCACCAACAGCCAAAGACCTTTTTATGTAGCCATGCCTTTGGCTTCTGACTTACTATGACAGAAGTATATTTCTGATGGAGCGTATTATGTTTTTATCTTTCTGCCTTGTTTTTTAACTGTTGTAAGGTAAGTGTTTTAATAGGACTTATTTTTATTTATTTATTCACTGATTTTCTATAAACTAAATGTTAAATTCTTTTTCTCAAGATAGGATTCAAGGTGGCTCCATTTATAAACTGTTTAATTTTTTTTAACACTTGTATCAATGTTTGTATTTTGTTTTTAACTTGATGTGAGCCACCTTCAATCCCATACCATATATCCTTGGCCATTCAAAAATTCAGCAATCCATAAATATATGTTTCTTCAGTTTTCTAAGGAACAGACTCTAAAAGTGAGAACAGTCTCACAGCACAGCACATTTATCTTCCACCAGAAACTCTCATCCTTTTGCTAGAGATTGAAAGGAAATTTCTTCTCTATTAAAAAAAACAGTTCCTTTCTTACTTAATCTAATTTTACTTGGCTTAATAGATCTGTCTAATTTAGGCTTCATTTGATGATTCAGAAGTTATTTCTATGGGAGATTAACTTTGGACTATTGTCATTACAAAGTGTAATATTTGTTGGGCTGTTAAAAATCATACTCAGCATTCCCAGATTGAATTTCTTTCTTATGTTGGGATAACTGGCATATCTACAGAAAAATAAATCAGTCTTCTCTTGGTGCTTAATGAACCATGTGCATTAATAACATGAGCAATAGTTTATAATGGTAGCTCAGTTAAACTTCTAGGGCTTGGCCATTACCAACATGTTTTTAAAAATTAAAAAGGCATGTTGATATTTCAGTAGCAGCAACAGTCAGACGAAGCAAGCAGTAAGGCTCAGGGCTGAGTTCAAGAGGAAAACCAACCTACAGACCTGAGATTTCAATGAGAGTGTAACCCACTCAAGTACAAACTGAATTCCTATTACCTGATCTGCCTTTCAACTGATTGGGAGTGCCCCCATCTTGCCTGGATTTATCATTTCTTCACCCCCACCAGCCCATTACTGACAGCAGAAAATAGTTAAGTCCCCAAAAGAGCTTCTTTGGAATTGGATAGAAAGGAGAGATAAAGTTGGTTTTCATCAGCATACTGATCATGACCTGTGACATTTGATTTCATGGCCAATAAGACAGTGTATAAATTCCAATGCTACATGTGTAAAGTAAAATAATGACAACACACCTGAGGTCTCTAATTTATAGGTCCATGAAATCAGGTCTACAAGTCTTCCTTGGAGAAGAAGAAAAAGCACTGTGGATGTATATATGGATTTTGGATGAGCACAAAGGAGTGTTCATCCTTAGACTGCCTCAGAAGGTGGTTGAGTCTCCCTCATTGAAAGTTTTAGAACAACAGAATTTTACAATTGGAAGGAACCTCAAGGGTCATCTAGTCCAGCCCACTGCCATGCAGGAATACATAATGCCCATCCAACTCTTTATAGATTTCCAAAGATAAAAATTCACCACTGTCTGAGGCAATTTTCCACTATTGAGCAGCTTTTAGAGTAAAAAAAGTTCTTCCTAATGTTTAGGTGGAATCTCTTGTAATTTAAATTCATTGGTTCATGTTCTGATCTCAAGACCCAGGGAAAAAAGCTCACTCCTTCTTCCACATGACATCCCTTCAGATATGTAAAGATAGCTATTATGTTATCTCTCAGTCCTCTATTCTGTAAGCTAAACATACCCAGCTCCCTAATCCATACCTCATGAGGCTTCATTTTGAGATCTTTCATTATCTTCATCACCTTTCTCTGGATACATTCCAGCTTGTTAATATCCTTCTTGAACTGTGGTGCCTAGTACTGGGCACAGTATTCCAGGTCTATTCCAAGGGTCTGACCAAGGTTAGATGGCCAGCGGGGTCCCTTCCAAGTCTATGATTCCAAGAGTAAATTTATTGAAGTTCAAGGAAATAACAGTCTCCTGGATCATCTCTATTTTTCAATATTAATTCCTCCAGAAAGCAGTTGCTTCCTTTTCTTCTGCTGTACTAACTACTAAGAAAGCTATAGATTTGTGGCCTATGCAAACATAATGTTCCCCTGAAGTTACAGAATACTACATTTATACAAGTTCCATAAAGCAAAATAGCAGTGATCCCACGGTGTCATAAAAACACCATAGAGAAAATGAAGATGAGGTGATTCTGGGAATTAGTACATTAAAAAGTCAGTGCACATTATGAAACTGGATGTTCTTGCAAATATTAAGTTTGTATGCGTGTAGGCATCTTTCAGATAGAGAAAGAGAGAAATAACTAACAGAAAATAAATTTATAGCATTTCTTTAACTCCCTTCCAGATAAATAGAATGACAAACTAACTGCATAAATTTGGCTCCTTAAATGTTGTGCTTTCATTTTTTTAAAAAAAAGTTAGGGCAGTTCAGTAAAATGTCTTTCAGATTTGCTCATCTTTGATGTTGCTGTTTTGAAATCTTCTCTAATGTGGACAGGAAAAAGCTGAGAAAGGTTGTACATTCATTCATTCTTCTTCTTGGGGGGAAAAAAAAGGCTCATACATGTTTGCCTGCAGCTTCTTTTTGAAGCAGCTGTGGATTGACGATCTGCGTAGGCTAAAACATAATAGCCAATCCTTTTTCATGTTTCTGAAAAGCCAGAAAACAAGGAAAACTATAAAGCAGAGTTCCATCAAGAGTGAAGCAACGCCTGAGGAAGCACTGTTATTAAAATAAGTCAAAATGGAGCAGGAACCCTTCTAGCGAACAAATGCTGTGCCCTACTATCAGAGATGACCTACCTGAATAAAAGGGATCAATTAAGTAAGCATGCAATGGTGACAGGTTCACTAGATAAAACAGCAATGGCACCAGATTGATCAGCAAAGAAGAAAGGAAATGTTGCAAAAGCAAGACACAAGGAGGCTTCCAGTCTGCCTTTGACTGAAATTGATTTGAGTAAATTAAACACTTGTTCTGCAGTGCTTCGACTTATTGGGGGGAAATATAAGATGTTGCTGATGTTGCAAGGCAGAATGCTCTGTGGGCTTTTTAGGCAGTTCTGGAGGAAGCTGTGAAAGTTTGGAAAAGCTACAATTTTGAACTACGTATCCCAGTATGCTGCAGTCTTTATGACAGCTGGCCACAATAGTATGAGATTTCTGGGAAGTGCAGTGCAAACAAAAAAGAGAGATTTTTTCCCCCAAGCTGTAAATCAATTCACAGTTCTGGGAAATACAGAATACAGTTGTTGGAAAAGATACAACAATGCAAGAAGGATGAGCAAGCCATTTTGTTTGATGAAAACTACACATCTATTTCTTTATGATGTCCATATCCTCTTAATATGGAAGCTTGCATGAACCCCCAGAAACTCCCCTGTAGAAATGTCAAGGCCTGCAGAGAGATGAATCCTGTGATGTCTGAAATACACTGTGCAAAATAAAGAGTGTCCTGATGTGGCACAGGGATTCTGGGATAGTTTTGTGCTTCATGTTTCTCCTTGAATAGATCTGAAGCCCACCCTGGCCGAAGGTGGTGCCACAACAGCTGACGTCAACCCATCAGCATCCTCTGCTTCAACTATTAGGAGCCATCCTTCACCTTCATACTTTGTAAAAAGCTTCAGGTCATCTTGGTTCCAGTCCCTGCTTAGGTTCCAGTTAAACAAATGGACTTTAATTAGCTGAAAGCTGCAGCAAACGTATGGTATTGATTTCAACACACCACCACCACACTTGAAATTTTCTAGTGTGCATCGTCCTGCATCTACCTTACAACTAAAAAACTGTATATCACATTTCAGTTTGTTGTAGCTGCTTCTGGAACAACTGCTTTGAGTGATCTGTCCATTGGTACAGTGGTCCCCTGCCTTACGAATCCCCCGGGTTACGAAAACCCCGGGATCCAAAAGGCGGCGGACCGGTTTCGTATCCCCCGGGATACGAAATATCCCCCAGGATACGAAATGAAAAAAGCCGTGCAGCCCCTTTAAATGGCCGCGTGGTCCGTTGAATTTAGCGGTTCCCCGGGAAACGAAAGCTTCCGGGTTATGAAAGGTAATCCGGAATGGATTACCTTCGTAACCCGGGGGACCACTGTATTCTCAAATCTATACTTCCCAGATTCTGTGGGAGAACAAATTGCAGCTTGGGCTATACATCAGAATGAGTTCCACAACATTTGCTCTGATTACGTTAAGTTTTTATCTGTGTCCTCCTAGTTGCAAAACAGCTTGCTCTTTTATAGTTTCTTCTCTGGCTGTACACTCTCTTTACATGAGCAGTGTGTATAGCTGCAAAAGTGAAATCAATAGAACAGAGATGTACAGCACCTGTATCACAAAGGTTACTGCAGTCGGAAAATAGCTGATGAAGGCTGGATGTAATGACCTGGAACATGCTGAAAGTAATTCCTAGCAGCACTAAAGACAATCATATAATTTTGTCTGACATAGGTAATCCTCTCTAGACTAAGGAAGTATAGTTGAGGAGAGAGTTTTTCTGCAAGAGAGTTTTGTGTTCTGTAGAGTTGCCATGAGATATGGGAATATCTACCCAGTGAGGAATAGCTCATAATTCACAGGAGGCGGAACTTTTACAAAGTCACAAAGGTCATTCTGAGTCTATTAGAACAAGAAATAGACTGTGCATACTAGGGAAGTTGAAATCTCTCAGTCTACTTTTGCTGAGTTTCTTTGAATTCCACCGGCATTTTCTCCCCATCCCTGTTTTATACTGAGTTTTGATATTTTTTCATTTTCTTGAAATTGAAATTTGAGGAATTTTAATGTATTTTTCCATTTGCATTTGTATAAATTACCTAATTTATACAAATTGACTAAAGCATAATTTTTCCAATCATGTTCAATTTAGCCATTCATATATTAAACTGTGTGTATTGTTTTGTATATTTTTTATTCTTGTAAGCTTTGCAAATGCATGAATGTTCAAGGCAGGATGCGTATTGTTGGGGAAGTATGAAAATGATAGTGTCATCATGTCTTTCCATCCCGCTGCAGTGTGAGCCTAATGGTGTGTGCTTGAATGTGTATCTGAATGATTTCAGTGTGACTCAGTTACAAGTGAATAAATTCAGGATTACAGACTTTGGGACCGTTCAGACTATCATAAGAACTGATTAGCAAACTGCTTTAAAATCAAGAAGTTCATACTGAAACCAGTTTTAACACTACAGTCGTCCCCCGGGTTACGAAAGTAATCCGTTCCGGGATTACTTTCGTAACCCGGAAGCTTTCGTTTCCTGGGGGACCGCTTTCGCTAATGGACCGCGCGGCCGATTTAAAGGGGCCGCGCGGTTTTTTTTCTTCGTATCCCGGGGGATCTTTCGTATCCTGAGGGATAGGAAGCCGGTCCGCCGCCTTTCGGATCCCGGGGTTTTCGCAACCCGGGGGATTCGTAAGGCGGGGGACCACTGTACTGAATCCGGATCTTGCACACGCGTAGCAGGGCAAGTACCCCATAACTTGGTTTCTCCCAAAGCGGTATATTTACTGTTTCTTTTGGGAAAAACCGGTTCGCAGGGAATGTGAATTTGGCTCCGATCATGATCGGGTCAAGTTCAGGGGAGGGGAAAAGGCCAGGGGGGCGGAACATGCCTCCTCTCCCGGCAAAATTGGGCACTCCAGCATTTTTTTAATTTTTTTTATTTTATTAATTATTTTATTTTAATTTATTCTGATGCACATGAGCTGTCAAATTTTAAAAATACAATAAAAATAATAGGAAATAAAATAAAATGCACTAAAAATAATAATAAAAATATATAATACAATAAAAATAATAGTAAAAAATGCAATAATAAATGAAATGAAATGGAAATAAAATAAAATAAAATAAATGTGCATGAGTTGTCAGATTAAAAAATACAATAAAAATAATAATAAATAAAAATACACTAATAATAATATATAATGCAATAAAAATAATAGTAAAAAATAAAATACAATACAATAATAAATACAATGAAATGGAAATAAAATAAAATAAATAATAATTAGAATAATTTAAAATAAAATAATTAATAATAAATGATAAATAAATAACTAAAAAATAAAAAATACAACAGTGCCCAATGTAAGGAGGAGGAGGAGGAGGAGGAGGAGGAGGAGGAGGGGAGGTGGGGAAAGGATCCGTACAAGCACCGCTCCATATGCATAAGCTGTCAAATATTAAAATGTATTTAAAAAAACCAAGCATCTCGCGCGGCCAATGGCTGCATCAGACGTCACCATGACATCATTTGATTGACAACCAAGAGGCTCCATCTTTAATCATTACTTTTTCGTGTATGAACTTTGTTGGGGTAAAATGCACCGGGAAGCACCAATGGGGGCAAAAGAACTTCTTTCCGGAGAGATTCGGTAATGCCATGCACTATCTCATCCGGATCTAACCAGGGCAAATGGGGTAGTAAAGAGGCAACTCCAATTCAGAGTTACTGACAAAGTTAAAGTTTTAAAAACTGAATGTGAGAGAAGGAAAAGCTGACAGATTTCAACCATTCAGGGCAGAGATTTTGAGAGCCTAGCTGTTAAAATCTGACTTTGAATTGTTGTGTATTCAGTGTGTTTGTGGTGCTAAAATTAGAGTAGACGCCTCTTTTGATCTGACAAACTCCTTGGCATTAACACCTATATGACAGGCAGTCAGACAGAACATGGTGCAGTCTATGTTAGAAATTGTATCTGTTGAATTAGGCCAATGGAGGTCACACTGCAGACATAATCCAGTTTGAGACCACTTTAGCTGGTCTGGCTCAGTGCTAGGGAATCCTGGGAACTGTTGTTTATTGTGTCACAAGAACTCTTTGACAGAGAAGGCTAAATGTCTCACAAAATAACAGTTCCCAGAATTTCCTAGCACTGAGCCAGGGCAATTGAAGCAGTCTCAAACTGGATTGTTTCTGCAGTGTGTTTTGGACCACAGAGAACTTTGCTTGGATCACTTTTGATAAATACTTTCTGCAATTTGCAGGCTGCTTTATAAAGTCAATGTTAAATTCTTGAAATCTGGGAGCAGGATGCAACCAGGTGTGGAGAAAAGCACTACTGACAGAAAAGTCGTTCCTATTCAGGACTGGCTACATTTTAAAGGGGCCCTTGGCAAAGGAGTAGCCCCCTTTTGTGTTGATGGTCTCCCTCTGGCTAGTCTGGCAGTGGATAAATGCATTTGCAACAGTGGGAAGGGGAACATTTTAATTTCCTACAATGCCTTAAAGCACTTGATATAGTATCACTAGGAGGCAGGGTGGAGAATTAATATGGAGGCTCACCCAGACCCAGCTGCCTGTTTTTTAAATAACTTTCTGTGTTTGTATTGGTACCTTTTGTAGTCAATCCCCTGAGCCACCTTGATCCCTGGTTTGGGGTGAAAAGCAAGATATAAAGTAAAGGAATAGATGATGGGACAGAAAATGTAAAATGAACTAAATAATAACTAGACATGTGTCAGCTTGAGCTGCTCAAGAGAATGGCAGAATGAAATTTAACAAAAGGAAATAGAAAGAAGTGGGAGACAGAAAATAATTTGGGACAGATGTACAATATTTAAAGTGGAAGCCCTAACTGCCAATCACTTGTGGTTTCTACCTATTTTAATAATGTTCACATTTGTTCCAATATGAGTATGCAGTACTGTAATCTTGACATGGAAATACGAATACAATGACATAAATCACCCACGTTAAAAAATGTTCAGCACCATGTGGGGACTACCATAGCATACATTCTGATACTGCTCCTGTGAACTGTATTTCACTTCAGATATAGTTTATTGCACTACTTTGAGCAGAGGAAGGGAGCGTTCTGTCATTTTCCCCCCAACCAAGCCTCCTGTGTCTGATTCCTTTCCCCCTTTAAAGAATTGTTTTTCTCATCTATCTTTTACTTTCTATCATAGCATTATCTCTCCCTGTTAGAAGGAGAAAATGAATTGACTTAAAGCATACAAGAGACTGACAGCAAATCATCGCTTAGATGCTCCCTTCAGAATGTCAGCGATACCCTAGATGGCATAGTGACTAAATAACTCATTGTGAGAAACTCTCTCTCCTGAAGACAGTTATTAAATTGGAAGCATTACAGGAAGGGAATGTGAGGCTCTTATTTGCCTCGGCAGTCATTTTTCTTTAGCTATGAATGCCTACTCTCCTTTTTTTGCCTCCTGTAAGATGCTACTGTGGAGTGGGAAGAAGGCCAGGCTTTGACAGAGAGGACATGATCCACTGAGGATATTTCCTAGACAAAAGCGTGGGGTTTACTGGGCTCCATTGCAAACTGTAGCTGTTTAGATGGCTCCCTGCCCTTCTTACCTTGCCTTGCCAAAGCTTGCACTCAGAAACCCACCCACCTACCCCCTTTGGTGCATCTGACACAGAAAAAGGATGCTTGGCCACACGGATGCAGCTATGCACCACATTTCTGCATCAGACACAGCAGTGTGGGGCTTCTAAGTATGAGTGATGGCATTGCAAGTTAAGGAGTGTGTAACGGTAGGGGGCTCCAGGTTGGCACAGGGACAGGTATGTAAACACCTACATGTCCTTGCACTGACCTGGGGACCAACCCACATGAACACGGGGGGGGGGGGGAATAGTACATGCTCAGACTGTGCTGTCCTGGACTGTCTGCTCAGCCTAGTGAACTTTATTGTACTTAATATGCGTTTGTTCCATCATACAATGACACACATATACAGAGTGATAGAAAATTGAGCCACATGGTTACATTACCTTTGTCCATTCGTGCAACATCCTGTACCCAAGGGCCCTAAGTCTATAGGGGCTGACTGGAGTTCTCTGGCAAAGGTATGGAAGGCACACATTCAAAGCTGGAAGACTTTTTTTTTCCTGAACCCAAATAGAAAGTTGGACATTGCCACACAACTGATTACTTTACTTAAACCACAATATCTCTGCTTGACCATAAAAACCCACTGGGTGATCTGGGGCAAGGCACACTCCCTCAGCCTCAGAGGATGGCAATGGCAAAAACTCCCTCTGAAGAAATTTGCCAAGAAAATCTTGTAATAGGGTCGCCATCAGTCATAAACAATTTGTAGGTTTGCCTTAGGGTTGCCATACATCAAAAATGTTTTGGGGGCACACAACTATAATGACAATTACCTATCCTAATCCCTCAAAGCCCAGATAACCCTCTCTTCATCTGTCCCTTCCTTTCCTGGCATGCTTCATAGCATCTGAGATACAAAGAGCTCTCAGGCATGTAATTTCTAGGGTGCTCAGTGTTCCCACTAAAAACTCATATTTCCAAGACTTGCCGGAACTAGTGTTGTATGAGTCAAATGCAGTCCACCCACAAGTGTTTCAAGTGCTCTTCTCTACTCTGTCATCCACAGAACACTCTTTTGGGGATTTTTTTTCATTGTAGCCAATGTGGCTCATGTGTATATACAAAATTATGCTTCTCCCCCTTCTGTTTCATTTACATCTCTTTCAGGATCATGTTAAGATGATCCTGAAAGATTTGTGACATATTTTGAGGCACATTTTCTAACATTCCTCTGTTAGGATCAGTTTGGGAGAATAAGAAGGGAAAACAATGGACCCTATCACATGATGGGAATTAGAAGAATAACCCAGTGGCATTGCGAACGCAATCATGGGGTTTCATGTTATTGCGTGAGAGATTATCTCACGCAATCGCTGGCAGTGGGGATGCATTCCAAATACAATCATGGGGTTTCACATAATTGCGTGATAGGTTATCACACGCAATCGCTGGCAGTCTGAACATAGTCTAAATGCAATCCTACAGCAAAAGTAAGCAAATTCGGTGAACTAGCGGATTCACAAATCCTATTCCCCGGCTATCTTTTCCCAGGCAATCGTTTCTTTCGAAATTGAGCGGAACCTCTCCCATGTGATAACCTTTCATGTAATTGCATTCATTTCTGAATTGACCTTGCTATCTTTTCTTTTGAAATTGAGGGGAATCCCTCCCGTGTGATGACATCCAATGATTCTTTAGCCTTCTGGAGGTCAGTCGATGGGTCAGAAAGTAGCTATGTTGTGAGAAGTACTTTGTTGTGTAAAATATTTTTTTACCAATCCTGAATCTCCCATTTTTCCACTTCAATGAATAGCTTGTCGTGTCTTCTTTTTCCACACCACCCATGATTTTTTAAACCTCTGTCATACACCTTCTTACCTTCTTTTTCTCAGTGTAATGTTTTCTCATAAGGAAGAGGATCCTATTTTGGTTGCTCTTTTCTTCATCTTTTTCAATATTACTTTTCAGTTCTCAAAAATTCTGATTCTTCTCATCTCAATACCATTTCACACAGATCATATTTCCTACAAGTGGATCACTGTATGTCAGATAAATCCCATAGACAGACATCACACCATATTGATGCTTGCATGGGTGAAGGGGCACTATAGGGATCCAGAATTGTTTTTAGGGAAGGGAGAGCTCAACACTGGCAGGCCAGTTGTTATTAATTTTGCATATTTGCAGGTATCTGCAGGAAGAGGCCAAATTAGTCTTCCCATTCATTTTCACTGAAATGTCCTTAACTATGAACACTCTTACAAACACAGTGTCTACTTAGAAGTGCCCTCCATGTGTTCATTGTAGCTTATTCCCAAGTAAAGGTGCATAAAAAAGATTGCAAGCACCTTTGTTATTCCTGAGAGCGCCCAAAGGACAACAGCTATCTTTACATTCATTAGTGCCTAATCATTTAGTACATTTCTGATTGATAATTCCTGAGGAGACTCAACTACTTAGATTGTCCAGTTTTGCCAGATCATTTCAGAACAGGACTCACCCCCAGTCTACACCTGAGGAGCTTCAGCTCGCCCTCCGGCTACCAACCTTTTCAGGGCCTGTCAAGCATAGAACTGGATATAACTCAAATAAATAAATGTATACAATCAGTTACAGTGCCACCTTTTCAAGCCGTTACATTCACAGACATCAAAGCATGTCCAGATCTACATCTATTTGACACCTTAACACCGCCAGGTTCCAGTTTTGTTGGTGAGTTGATTCACTCCTGCAAGTGATCAAATGGAAGAGGGAATGAGGAGGCTAAATGTAAAATGTGTGTTTTTTTAATTCTCTTCAGTAATTGAATAGTACTAAAGCACATCACAAGAGGATGAAAATTGCCAGTGTATTACAGAGAAGGTGTGCCTCTGTGATATACTGAACACCCCCCAGCTGTAAAAATATTTATGGTGGAGAATGTTCATTTTTAAGATATAAGAGATGTGTATATACAGAGAGAGAGAGAGAGAGAGATACAAATATAAATGAAGCCTGGATGAAGCTGAAAATTAAAAGTGCTAAAGTAAAGTTCATATATACTGTAAAATCCTTGACATTAATTGCTCCTGAACAGTTTTGTATACTCAGAAATCCTGACATGAAAGTTTTAATTTCTATGCAAAGTGGATAGGATGATTGAGTTATAATTAAAATGGTAATTATACCTTTAATGCTCCATATTTGACTTTTCATGAGAAAAAAATGTTATGATCCAAGAAAAAGCTATTTAAAGATCTAAGCTTTAAAAAAAAAAAGTTTGAAAATGAATGTGTTTGAAATATTCTGGCAGTTCAATCCAATACATGGTTACTCAGAAGTAACACTATTTGAGTTCATTGGCACATAGAGCCAGAACAGACCAGGAGTAAGCGCCAGCTTGGGGGCAGTGTGGGGACATGGCGTTTAGATGATGTATGCCCCCTAGCTGCCTCCAAGCTGGGGTCATGCCACCCACCTGACTAGATGGCTGGCAGTGTTGTTGCACTCTAGCAGCTCAGCGTTCAGACGCTGCATGCCACAGGAGCACAAGAGTCTCAGCCACGGTGGAAAGGGCGGCTTTTTTCCATCCCAAAAAGGAGTGGTATTTTGCTGCTTCTTTTTGGCCCAGAAAAATGCCCGATCAGGGCTGCAATATTGCCTCGGCCCCGATACAGCATCAAACCATCCTTTTAGGGCCATTTGTACCAGCCCTTAATCCCAAAAAAGCATGTATATGATTGCAGCCTGAATCGTGTAAAATCAAGTTACTGATTTTTCTATACTTTTGTGGGTTATCTGAAAAAGCTTCTGCAACAGTAAAAATCACTTGGTCAAGAAACATCTGAAATGAATTTCCATACCAGTACTTATAGAATTGCCAGTTTTGTTTTGTTTTTATTTTTACTTAGCTTTGCTTCTATGTCCACAAATACATTATGTCATTATTTTGTTTAATGGAGTCTTTCCAGGTCCACAGAGGAGTGATGAGTAAGTCTGCCATTTTCTTATGGTGAAACTGCCTATTAAAGACATAGAAGCAGGGCTAGAAATTACTTTGATGTCTAATATATTGTTGCATAAACATTGTGTTTATTTAGGATTGGCACCACTAAATCCTTATGTTTCATAGATACAAATGCTTGATCTTGTTTCTTCCTTTTCTGGCTTACAAGCTTGATTCCGCTCATGAGTTTCATTAAGAATTTGAATATTTCATAAAGAATTCATCAACAGCTTCTTCAAGAATTTGAGGTTTCACACTCCCTTGTTGAAGCTGACCCTGCAATTAACCTGTGTTAACAATGACAGTCCTGTGCTAAAAGATTTAATATCCCTGAACTGCTTTTCACAGTCTCTGATGATCTCCCTGCCATGTCCTGCCCACAAATGCCCAGCCATCAAGAGATGCAGGTTCAAACTGGGATTTTGGGGCAATTTTTCAAAAATTTCTAACTCCACAACATTTTGTGTATTAGACAAATGGATATGTTCTTGCTTTCAATACCCGGGAGGAAAAATCCACTCCCTCCTTCTGAGATCACCTTATCACACTGCCAGCATGTTCAAAATGTACAGTCTGGGGGAATCTATCCCTCTTCATAACAATAGCATAATAAAATAGGATATGTTATCCTATCTCCCATACTAGATTTGGCTACCTGCTATATGTCACTTTTCCCACTGCCACTTTCATCAGAGCTTTATAAAGATGGTTGTTTGTACTATGGCTGGTCATATTGGCAGTGAAATTCTAAAAGCATTAGCCTGAAAGGGCAAATTATCTTAGCTGTGCTCTTGTCAGCCTATATTTCTTCTGCTGACTAAGCTTTGATCCCTTAATCATCCCAGTCTGTTTGTTTGTTTTCCTACCTACTTTGTGACCTACACTAGCAGCTCAGCTCTGTCAAAGACAAGGATCCAAATAACATAATGCTTTTTGTGCACACAAATGCAGGACTTTTCTCTTCTTTCTCTATAACTTTTATCCCAAGCCTCTTTCATCAAGTAACCCCCCCCCCCATTACACACTGCAAAGCTTTTTTGGAAGGAGGAGTGAGAAACTGGATACTCATCAAAATTGTCCATTTCACATCCCCCGGAACTGAATGCCATTTACAACTTGAACAAGCAAGCATTCCCAAGCTTGGAGTACAATTCACTAAGCAGAACAAGAAATGTTCAGACATACAGACATTTGAAAAAATGCTCAGAGAAAATTTTAGTAAATTTTAAAACTGCACAAACACACAAATGCACATTCAAGAAAAATCAGTCCCTCCAAAAAGTGCACATTTTGACATGTAGAAGATGGAAGTATATATAGCCCAGTGACTCACAAGCCAATACTAATCTAAATCAGAATTAGCTCAGAATTAGAAAAACAAGAACCTCAATTAAATCTAACTTGACTAAATCACATATCCCTAACCTTTGGGCTTTTAGAAGTCTCCCAGGCTTCAGAGGCTACTTCTCCACACAAACTTTATCACTAGAGCAAGTTGTGAGCAACTTGCAGTCCTTCAGATGTTCACCAATGCAACTCTACTCACCTTTCACAATTGACTAGGATGTTGTAGACCAACAGCATCCAGAGGGCCACACGTTGCCCATCTTTACATGTGGGGCTAACCTTAAAAATGCATAAGGCACACAGTAACTCTATGCTACAATACTAGTTGAGCAGAAGCTACTTAGCAGATTTTTACCTTTGTATGAAATTACCCAAGATGTTGTATTATATAAAATGTTCAGGTCAGCAGATGGTCTAAGACAGCATATAATGTTTGCTTTCTTAAGAGAAAGACTTGCAAAATACAGTTGCACTTATATCCAAGTAAACATGTATAAGAATGCATAATATCTTTCCATTTGCAGCTGCTCATTTTATCTCCTCAATTACTCCTTTCATCCTTTTTTGTATGATTCCCCTGGAGTTCTGTTTGTTGAATGTTGTGCAGTGCAGTATATATATGGGGTGGAGACCAATAATCTTCATGCTTATCCTACCATCATGGTGGAGTAGATTAAGTCTTTGTTGTGACATCATGCTTGGAAAGGTTGTGGGGGTAAGAGGAACTGGGACAGAACAATCACCAAGTGGGTGGGTTGGGATGCCTACTCTTTCCTCGTCCACCATTCTTTGTCTGCAAGTACTTCCCTTCCAGCTGGTTTCCCCTCTGTTGGAGTAACTTTCACATAAAAAAAAACACAGATGGTTACATATGTTGATTACAGTGCTGTTGGAGGTATTTCCAGAGCAGAATTGGCACGCAAGGGAGGAATTAAATATCTCCTTTCTATCCATCGATTCTCCCATTAAAAGGGCACTCATAAGCCTGAGGGCAGGGAATGGTCTAAATATAAGATTGTATGTACAGCACTGTGTAAATTTACAGCACTATATAAATAAAGGTTAATAATAATAATAATAATAATAAGTCTCCAACATTACCTCACATGTCTACACAGTACACAGTACAGCAACCTTGCCCTTTCTCAAACACCTCTTTTCGTTACTTTCTCTAAAGCTTCTTTTTGCAGTGATTTAAAAACAAAAAAATGCCACTGTGAGCATGGTCTGCAGTTCTAATCTCTTGGATCAAGGCATGCCTCAGATCCACATTTGTTAGCTTGGCAAATGTTGGTCTGGAGTTTATACCCACTCAGGCTGGAATTTCCTTTAATTCTTCATTGACCATTTAGAGATATGTGTGGATTTTTAAAAAATACTAATAACAACAAGGAACACCTATAGCCATACATCAAATGTCAGACGTGGCAGTCTTGTGGAACCATATCAATATAATGTGATATATGGCTTGCTGGGAGGCTTTTGAAACATTGGCCATGCCAGAAATGACACCCGCTATGCTTTGCATTCACTCAGCCATACTATGTGCCCAGAGCAGCAGTAAATGAATGCAAGAGTCATCGTTATGCAGGCAGCAAGAAAACACAAATTTGGAGGTAGGGGCTACTGTGGTTCTAGCAACCAGCATGGAAAAGAAGACTCATGATTTCTTTTTCTTTTTTCTTTTGTACTGCTTTTGGCATGGCTAGATGAAGGTGGAAGAGAGAGAGAGAGAGAGAGAGAGAGATGCATAGAGAGCACAGAGCTCCTTTCCAAGCTATAGCATTGATATTATTTTTGAACCTGTCATTTTCACAGAAGCTACTGCTTATTTCATTACTAACAAAATGCTCATCATCATGCTGGCTGGCGGAGGAAAAGGAGATTCTAGTGTTTGGGGTACTTGGAGAAAGGAGATGAAACTGTGCACTGCCTTTTCTTGGGGGTTTTTATAGTGAAGCCCATTCTCTGTCCTGCCAACAGTGTAGGAGACAGAAAGAGAGAAGGGAAGGAAGGGAGAGTCTATGGAGATTATCAGATGGGGGAGGGGGGTAGCTGGGAATAAAAGGCATGCTCTCAGCATAATCTCATGATCGTGCTGAAGATTTTCAGACACATCACACTCATCCAGGACTTATCCCATGAAGATCCAGGAATGCTCCTGGGACTTCCTGGTTTGTTGCTGGAGCATTCCTGGATCTTCACTGGAGGAGCATGACATTGTCTGAAAATCTTCAGCGCGGTTGTGCAATTATGCATAGAGTATGCCTTTTACTCTCAGCTATTTCCCCCCATTTGCTAATCTCCTCTGCCCTTCTCTTTTTCCAGTAGCATAATTTTAGTCTTTTTATAGTAAAAGAACTGAGATATATTGGGCAGCAGGACTAAATCTGGAGCAGTTGTTAGTATAAATAAAAGTCTTCTTTTTTTTTTTTTGGTAGTGTCCTGTCTTTTTTTTAATACTTCACTTATGGCCCCTTTCAAAGCCTCTTGAGAGTAACAGTAAAACTATGACTCATTTCAGTCAATCTTATACCTAATTAATGGTGTTAATTACTTCTGATCCCAAGTCACACCTTCTCTACAGATCTTGAGTGGTAATGACAGGCAGGGCTGGATATGATCTGCATATAGTATGAAAAATATTGTACCACAGAGACCTGGATGCAGGAGAAATGTATGTCCATGGCCCTGAATAATTTATTCAAACTCAGAAAATAAAATACATAGATGATCAGGAAACCATATGCAAGCTAGGAAGCAGAATATGCAAGCTCTTGGTCATAAATGTCACAAAGAAGACGAAACCTCCCCAAGTTTCACCAAGAAACTATTGAAATACTGCTGAGGCATAAAGCTCCACCAGGATACTGTACTTATGGCCACCTGAATACTTATGTCTGTGATCTGGAGGGTGAGGTTTACACATTCTCCCCTGTTATGCAATGACAGGCAAGCATCTCAAGATGCACCTCTGCTTGGCCACCGGGATGCATCTGAACACTCCAAAGATGAGCTCTGCTCCTTCCTTTATGTTTGTGAAAGGCAACCAGAGAGCTCCTGGTCATATCCCTGTAGTCAAGTTGGGGATGTGGAGCCATGTCCAGGAGCTGTCCTGGTACCCTTTATGTAGCTGGGACAAAGGCAGTTCACAGGGGGGTACTAAATACCTCACTGTGCAATTTCTGGGAGAGGGGGGAATATGCTGGCATAATTTGGGGTTATTCTAGCATAAATCACCAGCAAAATGGTGGCCAAAATCGCCTATGGGGAACTTGTTGGTTGTCAAGTACATGAGAGCCACCACTATTAGCTAACTGACCCCACATGCTCCATTTTCATAAGAACTCATCACAGATTAGAATAAAAACTGGCCAGACAGGGTGAAATGTAGTCCAAAATAGTAACTTTTGCAAGGTCTCCATTGGCCAAATTGGGGGTGATTAAAATGGCAGCCAAAACACCATGTTCTGACATTCTCAAAATACTACTGTTGCTCAACAGGAGTAGTTTCAGGGTATCATCAAAACCTTATCAAGATTCCAGGTTCAAAACTTACATTTAGAGCTAGACCCAAAGGGAAACACCCCATCTCTTCAAACAGTGAGTCCAACCAAAGTGCAGTTTAGGAGTGAAAAAACAGTAAGTCAAATATCATTGGAAACCATCATTTTGGGATCTAGTTTCCATGTTACCAAAAAAAAAAGGAAAAAAGAATGAATGTTGATATTTTCCTAATATGTGTACTTTATTAAATAGTAAGATAAAGTAATGTGAGGGAGTTTATGAAAACACACAAACTATTAAATCAACTGTGGACCTAGTTTTAGTCTCAAAAATGCAATGCAAATTTAAAGTTGTTGATTAGCACTAAAAGGCACTGAGAGGCTAATTGAGAAGCCTATTAGAAGGTAATTAGTCAACATGGAGGCACATGGGAAATGTATTCTGATGACTAGCTGCTCCTGAAAAAGAGCATTCAGTAATCAGATCTGTTCTGCTACTACAACAACAGCTTTTCTTGATCAGATACCAAGGTATGGGGTGGGTGTGGGTGGGTGTTAGTTAATAGACCACCTTTCCCAACACTCTTAGAGCAGCTGGCAACATCAAGGGGAAAAAATTACAAAATAGTTAAAAGAAAACAATCAACCTCATAACAATACAGAGATAAAATACAGCATACTCAAGGATTGTAAAAGCCATGAAGCTCAACAAGGGCTTCATGGTAGAGTTGATTTTTTACTAATTGCTGTCTAAAATAATCAGTCCACATTTGATAGATCTCACTTGGGAGAAAATACAAAACCCATAACAGACTATAATGGAAGGAGTGAGCATGACATAGAATTCTTTACAGGAGGAAGGCAGCCTTAGAACTCCCCGTTTCATGGTAGGAAGGGTGCTCTGAATGGGAGAGATGTCAGTAGGCACAGGGAAATGCCAGGGTTTGCAGAAGGTTGCAAAATATTTAAGGGAGACGGGAAGCCTAAGGGAAATTAAAAATACCCAAAAGAACATGAGAACAGAGCATTATCAGGCCATACACTACCCACCCAGGCCAAGATCGTTTTGGATGATTGCAAAGATGCTGCTGGTGTATTGCCCACACTGCTGCCCAGATACCTCCCTGCTTGATCTGGCTGAAATGGTTTCCAATGCATGTGGCAGGACATACCCTCCTGATGCTCGGCAGATGGAGAATGACCTAAATTTGGGTTGGGCCAATAATTCCATTGTTGTGGTCAGATTTCTTCCTTGTGAAGTTTCATTTGGTAGTAGTGGATGTTCCTACAGGAATATGGGATGGTTCACCCCCAGAGGCCTAAGGAAATTTAAAAGATTTATGAAAACTATGGGGGATTTTCCAGCTGGTAGGACTGATGATTGGATTGGAGCCTTTGTCTCACTGTGGAATGGTGAAATGGAAAGGATTATCAGTACAGTCAGTGTATCCTGTCCAGTCCTGTGAAAACAATAATTTACTTTGCTCTACAGAAAACCTATAAGCAATGAAAGAGGCTGGAGAGCAAATCTTTACTATGCCTGCTATGCAGCAGTGAGGTCAGCTAAAAAAAAAATCTTAGTATGATTCCACCAGTGCATCCTTGATTTGCCACCTAGCAGAGTAATTCTGAATGATGGGGACCTTCTTGGTACTAGGCTCAGAGAAGAAAGGAGTGGAACCCTCAATTTCCTGCTGGAAAAATTACTAGGCACTTTGAGGAGAAAATTACTCATATTGGCTTGGCCCTTGATGCCACACTTATTTCCAGAATTCTTTTGGATCGCTCATTTTTTGATACCATTTCTCATTCTTTCTTACTAGACTAACTCCATCAGATGATAGTAGGAAACACTGTTGCAATGACTCTGTTCCTGTCGCCAGCATTGAAGGATTCCTGTTTTGTCCCATAGCCAATAAGCTGTGGGTACCATAGAGTTCCATCTTGCCTCTAATGCTGTTCAATATCTACATGAAGCCATGGGTGGTGATCTTAAATTGATTTGGGCTGGGTGCCATCAATATGCTGATGATACTCAGCTCAATGCTTTTGATCAGAGTTAGCTGGGGCTGAGCAGCTGCTGGACCAGTGACTAGATGCCTATGTCATTTCAAAAAGAAGCAGCTTTTTCCCACTTCTTCCTGGCTTAAAGCCATATCATGTGGTTATGACATGAGCACTCCAGCTGCCTTGAGAGCCAGTGGTGTAGTTGGTGTGGTTTCATTGTGGCTTTAGATAAGGCAGCATCAAGCCACTTTTTCCTGTCCATTTGTTTCGCCCCAAAGTCTCCTGAATTAGGAACATTCAAAGATTTTCTGCAGGTCCCAGTTTATCCTGAAGTACTCTTGATTGTGAATCCTGACATTGGTACAAATGTGTGTGTATGGAGCCAGACAAATATGTGTGCAATTGAGTGTTTTGTAAAGAAATATAAAACATCTCACAGTTGTGAAAAATTCAGCCTGGGTCTCACTTGCAAAACTTAGTCTTCTGATTAATTGCCTGACAAAGTCTAAGACATGGCCTGTCAGATCTTACCAGACAGTGGTGAGCTAGTGAGTAACAGCAGACCTGAGGAGTTCAAAAAGGGCTTTTCTCTGGGGCCTCATCAGCATTGCATCTGTTTTTCCCCTGCCATGAAAAAAACCCTCTATACTTTCTGCTTGTACTGCAAGGTAGCAATATCAGGAATGCTAAATGGTTATGTACTATGTGTATCAGTTTCTTCTGTGTGTAATGATGATATGCATATTTTTAAACACTTCTGCACAACCTGAGAGTCATAAAGCCCAATAGAAGCTACACCAAACCATGTCTTGCAACACAGGGAACTGTCTAATAATTGCCATTTCTAGCATAGTCTTATCTGCTTAGACTGGCAGTACATCTCCATGGTCAAAGGAGAAAGTCTTTGAAATTTCCCTGATACCTATTCTTCAACAGCAGATTCTAATTATTGAACCTAGGATGATATACAGGTAAAACATATGTTCTACTACCAATCTGTAGGTGTTTCTCAAGGGTAGGGTATATACAGTAGACTTAAGAAACTTAAAGACTTCCTGATCTTGCAGCTAAATCATGTTTATTGAACCTCTGGTGGATCATCATATGTGGATAGAGGACCATGTTCAGTTTGATGAGTCACAGATATAAACTACTCTGGAACATCAGGGTCCACACTTAATCAAAGCTCAGTAACAACTTGTGAAACAACTGTGTACACTACAACAATTTTATTATGTTTTCAAATTCAACACCCCAAAATACATTATGAACAGCTATAATATTGAAAAAAACTTTTTTTTCATCACAGGTAAGCCCTGGTTAGTACTTGGATGGAAGACGGCCAAGGAATACCAGGGGCTGTGGGCTATATTTGAGAGGAAGGAACTGGCAAGAGCACCTCTGAGTATTCCTTGCCTAAGAAAACCCTGTGACATTAATGGGATCACCATACGTTGGCAGGCAATTTGAAGGCACATAAACAAACACAAACCAAATAAAAATAGTTTTAAACCATTTACCAGTACAGATTTGAACAAAATCATTAAGAACAACTACCACCCAAAATCTCTGATAAGAAGCTAAGTTTTAACTTGGCACTGGAATAAAGCCAGCATCAGGGGCATTCAAGTGCAGAAGGGGAAAGCTTTCCAAACACCAGATACAACATCAGAGAAGGCCCTGTTCCTTCCCCTTACACCATGTATTGCTGCTTTGATGAATATATATAATTGGTGGTATCACCAGCAAACCTCAGTCCTCAGGCAGACATATATAAGGAGAGATTCTCCTTCAATTAGACCATTTAGGGATTTAAATGTGGTTACTAGAAGGCAGGGAAAAGGTGAGTAGTCCTGTGTTGCTCACTTTCCTGGGAGTAAGCATGTACAACACCTTAGGAATATGGTGAGCAAACCCATATTTTACATCTCTCTGATGTCACTTCTATGGGTGAAAGCCCTCCAAATATAAGTACAACCTGTATAACTGCTGGTATTTTTCATCAGTTTGCAAATGTCAAATCCACAGAAGTTGTACAGTGGGAAGTCAAAAGTGTACCAGATCTAGCTGATTTGAAGAACTCAAATCAAGATGCCAAATTTCTCCCTTTCTTACATGTGGTGTTTTCATGGAGATTTATTTTTGAAATGAGAATTTAATAAAAACACATGCTCAGAGAATCATATAAATTATAATTGGTTGATATCACCCCATGGGAAATTTTGATCTGGAAAAAAATGGACAAGCTGACCAATAAATTAAACAAGGCAAGTGAGACACGGACAAGGACACGGACTCAAAAATTCATCAAAGGTTTTGAAAATGCTGAAACAGTTCTCTAACAGGAAGCAGTGTCTTCATTTCAGTTCTACAAATCAGCTTTCCTATTACTGATCAGCTAGCAGTCCCAGGAGGTATGGTATGTGAACAGATGAGAGGATGAAATAACTGATTTTTTTCTGAAAATTCTAGCTTATTGTGTGTACCTTGACATTTTAAGTCCCTGCAAGGAGAGCAAAGTCTGTGGATTCCTGGATGCTGCTTTGGCTGCTACCAACAATCTATAACTGCCTACTTTCTATAACTATCATCACTTGGAAAATGTCTTTATTTGACTGTAACTTCCAGACAACACCACACACCACCAGCAAAACCACAGAGGATTCTGGAGCTTGGAGTCCAATAAGGAAATTTTCCAGGCTCAAATTGACATACCACCTCTAAGTAATCCTAGCATAAGAAAACTCTATGACTTGAAGGTACATACTCCACACACAACTACCTTTTCTAGACTGAGTGACTATGCTTTAGGATTTCTCGGTACTATCTCTTTCCTCCACCAACAACTGAAAAGAAATTAAAAAGAAAGGTTTATTGGTGGAACTGGATGTTCAGTGCTTACCTACCTGTTGTCATCTTGCCATCAGACAAGTGCCAAATGTTTTCTTCCAGATGATTATCTGCAAAGAACAAAGTTTGCTT
The DNA here is from genome assembly GCA_034509955.1 of Urosaurus nigricauda. Classification (NCBI taxonomy): domain Eukaryota; kingdom Metazoa; phylum Chordata; class Lepidosauria; order Squamata; family Phrynosomatidae; genus Urosaurus; species Urosaurus nigricauda. The sequence continues at coordinate 113,320,723 of JAOEGL010000006.1, forward strand.
TGGGTACTTTCTCTTTTCCAGCCCTGTACCCCTTAAACTGGCTTTTGTGATGCTTTTACTAGTCCTTGGAAGACAACATTCTGCTGATACTTTAAAAAGGCATTAGTAAGTAGATGTTTGTTGTATGGGCTAAAAATCCATCTGGAAAGCTCTGCTGAAAAGACTGGAGGTTGCTTTAGACAAGATTTTATGTCTTCAGGTGGGGAAAGAACCCTCTCAAAGCACTACAACTTCCAAAAGTGATATGAGAAAGAGTAAAAGACAAAGGATCTAATATGGGGTTTTCTTGGCACATTTCTTCAGAGAGAGTTTGTTATTTTCATCCTCTTAAGCAGAGAAAGTATGACTTGCTCAAGTCACCGAATGGTTTTTTATGGCTGAGCAGGGATTTGAACCCTGTTCTCCAGAGTTCTAATCCAACAGTCAAACCACTATGCCACACTGAAGATGTGAATATCATATAATCATAGAACTGTAGAGTTGGAGGGGACCACAAGAGCTATTTTGTTCAACTTCTTGCCATGCAGTGGTCCAGAATTAAAGCATTCTTGAGAGTTTGGCCATCCAACATTTGGTTAAAGATCCTTAACAAAGATGAGTCCACGACATTCCAAGGTAGTCTGTTCTACTGTCAAGACCATCTTTCTCCTCAGGAAACTCTTTCTAAACCTTAGTTATAATCTCCTCTTTTGTAACTGTAGTCCATTGGTTTTAGTCCTATCTTTTTTATCTTCTCTTGTGGCAGAAAACATGGTTGTTCCACCCTGGTGGCACAGTGGTTAAATGCCTGTACTGCAGCCACTCTCTCAAAACCATACGGTGGCGAGTTCAAGACCAGCATAAGGGCTGAGGCTCGACTCAGGCTTGCATCCTTCCAAGGTCACTAAAATGAGGACCCAGATTGTTGGGGGGCAAATAGCTTACAGTTGTAAACCACTTAGACACTCCTTAAGGGTATGATGCGGTATATAAATGAAGCTGTTTGTTTGTTTGTTTGTTTACTGTGTGGTAGGTGTTTTAAAATAGCTATCACATCACCTCTTCTGCAGTCTAAACATAGCCAACTCTGTTAACATTCTTCATAAGGCTTCAATTCCTCTTGGTTTCTTTTTTCTCTGGGCATATTCCATCTCATTAGTAGTCTTCTTAAATTGTGGTGTGGAGAACTGGACATAGTCTTTCAAGTGAAGTCTAACCAAAGCAGAGCAAAGTGGTTCTATTACCTCTCTTGATCAGGACACTACAGTTTTGTGGCAGCAACCTGGAACTGCATTGCCTTTTTTGACCACTGCATAACACTGCTGATTCATAGAATCATAGAAGGTTCAGCTTAGGGTCTAAGACCCCAAGATCCTTTTTGCATCTATTATTATTATTATTATTATTATTATTATTATTATTAACCTTTATTTATATAGTGCTGTAAATTTACATAGCACTGTACATACAATCATTTAATTAGACGGTTCCCTGCCTTCATGCTTACAATCTAAAAAGACATGACACAAAAGGAGAAGGGAAAGGTGGTGGGGAAGGGGATCAGGTCCAGCAGTTCTTCTCTCCCTCTGAGGCCTGGACTGGAGGGAGGGCTAGTCTTAATTGAGGCCAGGCCCGATGGCGTTGGGCCTGTGAGAGGATGGAGGATGCTGCCTTCTCAGACTTCCTCATGGTGGGCAGAAGAAGGAGGAGGAGTTTGCTCACAGGCAGGGCAGGATGGAGAATGCTGCCATCTCAGACTTCCTCATGGTGGACTGAAGGAGGAGGAGGGCTTTGCTCACAGGCAGGGCAGGATGGAGGATGCTGCCTTCTCATCTAGTGTTGTTAATTCTGATGTCACTCATCCTATACTTATGGATCTGTTTGTTTGTTTTCCTCTCTTTATGTAGTAGTTTATATTTGTACTTGCTGAAGTTCATTTTGCTAATGTTGGTCCAGTATTCCAGTTTGTTTCAATTATTTTGGATCTTGATGTTGTCTTCCAGAGTATTAATTACCCCTCCTAGTTTGTGCCATCTGCAAATTTAATGAACATGTTCTCTTTTTCTTTATCCAGTCATCCAAAACCACAAGTGAACCCAGGACAGAATCCTGCTACACTCTGTATGTCGTTTCCTTCAAGGATTCTTTTGAACCCTTGTTGACCATTCTTTGGGTTCAGTCCATCATCCAGCTGCAAGTGCATCTACACAGTACCATCATCTTCTAGCCCATATGTTACTAATTTGTCTGCAATAATACAATGGGAAACTATCAGAAGGCTTACAGAAATCAAGATGCATTGCATCCACAACATTCTTTTAATCTATCAAGCTTGTAACTTTATCAAAGAAGGTGGTAAAATTGTGTTTCTCAAAAAGGAGTCATACTAGAACTAGTATGACTCATTTTTGAGAAACACATGCTTCTTGGAAGCACAAGAAAGATGGTGCAGTTGTACACATCTCCTGTTTCCAGATTTCTCATAGACAAGTGGCTGCCATTGTATGACCAGAATGCTGGACTAAATAGACTCTTCAACACAGATTTTCTCATATTCTCACTTACAATGCAAACCACACAAATGCCTGATAAGGTATCTAAAGCAATTCGGAGACTGAAAAACATGGTTCCCACATTGTTTTCTTTGGAAGATTAAGTACATGCCTTTTAAAGTTTTCCAAGTATTTTAAACATAATTTTTAATCCCTGAATTGCTCAGCATCACATTGCTTTTTTCCCCTGATTACTTCTATGATAATATATTGTGTAATGCTGATGTAATGATTGGTAACATGGGTTGATAAATATTGCTTCAATGGCAAAGTAAAAAAAATTAAACAAAACACCAAAAGCGATTAAGCTATTACATGCGTTTTAATTTGGTTGTACTGAGTCAAATTTAATCAATGTACTTTAATTTGGGTGAAGGATGGCTTGCATGCAGTCTCTGATCTCTGGGAGAGTTTTGAAAAGTTACTTTGGGGGATTATAGCTCTCAGAATCTTCCAACCAGGGTGGCCACTATGGTGGCAATCAGAATGTACGCAGCTGTAGGCTTGGGTCATTAGACTTGTGCTGTAACTTAGGACCTTATCTCACATGGTCCAAGCGTCATCAAAACGTTCCAGACACGTTGCGGAAATGCCAGGATGTAATCATCTGTGATGCTTCTAAACTGTAATTGAGGCTTCCTGCTATGTTCCCATCATGGAATCTTTCATGGGGAAGTCATTTTCAGAATAACAGGATATCCCATTATTCAGAAAATGGGTCCACCTGGATTCCCCACATATGATTCCATGATGGGAACATAGTGGGAAACCTCAATTACACTTCAGAAGCACCACAGACAATCACATCCCTGGCACTTCCACAATGTTTCTGGAACATTTTGATGATGTTTGGACAACATTTCACCTTGCGTGTGAGAAGGTCCTTAGACAAAGGTATGGGGGGGAAACTTTGGATTCATGTGCATGCATACACAAGCACAAAAAGAAACTGTTGAAAAGGAAATAAACCTTTCACTCCATTTAAAGTATGTTATAAAGCTTAACAAAATGTATGTATTGAAAAAGGAATTGGTGCAAGGGGGAGGCAGTTTTGTAGTATAAAGGAAACAGAGCAACTCAGTGTGACAAAAGTAATCCCTCACTTCTTTGGGTCAAATGGGATACAGCACATTAGTGGCTATAATTCATTGGAGTGCTCTTTGGATTGTACTCATCTTGGCAAGTGAGCCATGATCTTAAAATTGCCTTTAAAACACATCCTAAAGACCTAAAGGATATATTAAAAGAGTCAGATCTTTAAAAATGTTCCCCCTTTCAAGAGAAAGAACGTTTTTTTGAAATCATTATTGAAAATAAGAAAATACTATGTTCCATCCACAATGTATATATGGGACACACTTGACAATTCTAGAGTTTACAATTGACAGGTCTATATCCTTATTGTAGGAATATATAATATGACCATGCTGCAACAATCAGCCCTCATTTAAAACACCAACATTTTCTAGTCCTTATGATTAAGAAAACAGGATTGAGAGGCCATTGGTAATACTTGTAGCAAACCAAAGATAACTATTACACAGAATCATCACTATGGCATGCTTGGTTGGCACAAATGGAAAGAAATATCAAAAAAAATTGCAACTGTATTCACATCTGCTCAATTCACATTAATCATTTCAGGTTGTAGATTTTTTGAAAAAAAAAATGCTATAGCCCCATAATCCAACTGATTGCTGAAGAATGTGTTCAAAACACCAATCAACCATGCTGCTAAATAATGATTATGGCCTTGGGCAAATAACATTTTCCCAACCTCTGTTCTTTCATCTGCTGGTTAGGAACAACGGCCAAAATCCTCATGGAACAGTATACTAGTAAAGAACAATGAGCTTTGTCAGAGGCAGGATAGGTGCAGCCCATCGTGCTGCATATGGTTCATGAATGAGAAAATAATTGATCATTGCACAGTGGGTGAGCTCAAGGCCATGTGTCATCCATTGCACAGCCAATGGCATCCAGTGTAACTACACTGGTACATATTTATGCAATTCTGCAAGTGTATTGCATTTTAGCCTATAACTGTAAATCACTTCAGACATCTTCTGTTGGACATCACCCACAGCATAATATGGATGATGCAGCATGTTAGTGACTGAAATACTTTACTAAGATCTCAAAATACCCACATTTTAAAGTTACTATAATGGCTGTTTGTTATGGGGAATATTCAGCACCCTCATTTGCTTTTACAAAGGACCTGGGGTCATCACTGCATAAGATTCTAGACCTTGGCCAGTCAATAGCAGTTTGTGAAAATAATACATTGATACTATTCCTATTTGTTTCCAGGGGGCAATTCATTTGGATGTATGGAGTGAGAAGGGGAAACTAAAGAACAGAGGAGTTTCTTTGACCAGACGAAGCATTGATTTTTATTACCAAGATCGGGCTTGTAATATGAATTGAAAATCTAATTTTATTTTTTATAGCACATAAAAGGCTTTTCCAAGAGTTAGCTGTTCCCAAGTGCCAGTGGCTTTATAGAGCTTTTATCTAGTTAAAGAAAACCCAGTCGTGCTAATTTAATCTCAATAGTAGTACAACAGCTTGGCACCTGAGGCTTGTCCTAACACAGTTGCAGCACTGCAAATTGAAAAAAAAAAGTCTCCATTGTTTTGTTTTGAATTATTCAGTGCTTACAGCAAACTTTATATTTGTCCCTCTAGGAACAGGCTTTTGGGTTAAGAATCAGTAATGTGAAGGAACATGCAGGTACACAGTCTCCCCTGCTCCAACTCCCCAGCACCTACTGGCAATAGTGGAATTGATTTCAGCAATAATTCTGCAAAATTGGCACGGATGTTCTTCATTATCTAAGCAATAAAATGCAGAACTAGAGTCAGGATTGGGTAAAAAAACCAATAACTAAACAACTTGTGCTTCCTTAAGGGAAATACTGCTTTTCCACTTGAAAAGCTTGCTTTCATCTCTGTTCATTGGTATGGGCCTGTTTGTCTGCATCTTTTAAAAGCAACACAACAGTACATACAGCAATGAATCAACCGCAAGTGGAAGGGTTCATCTGTTAACATCCTCACATTAACACATTAATGTGAGTTTAGACTTTCTAATTAAGCCTCAACACAAACTCTTCCAAGTAAACAAAGTGCCAGTATTTAGAAAACTGTGGTATTTTGGATGAGATACCTTCCTTCCTTCCTTCCTTCCCTCTTTTCCAACTCCTCTTGCTTCTCCTTCTGTTCCTCCTTCAATAGCATGTTTACTTCTCTTTCCAGAATTTCCAGAACCCTAGGTTATGTATACAGTATCAAGTTGTCACCCCCACTGCAAATAGTGGGCACAGAATTTGTAAGAGGTCAAAGCGTATAGCTCTCAGAATATTCATAGTGTGACTTTATATAAAAGTTTAAGTGCACCTTAAAAGGGCATGCTATATCTTTCTTCATTTAGTCCATTAGGAATTTCCAAAAAATATTGTTCGAATTGGGTAAAAGGCTGCATTTCCACATCTATTATAAATTTCTTCATTAAAATTCTAACTCTTCCCTGTCTTAAATGTGGTGCTGGCAGCAGTGAAAGGAATTCCCATTTTGAAATAAATGGTAGAATACCTTTGAAAGAAACAAAAATATTAGTTAAATACAAAAGGGTAAAGATTTTGAAATATTTTAAAGCAATTGTGTCCCAAATATTCATTCAAAAATATGCAAATTCCTTTCTTTCCACTGGTAACATGCTCCAAGAAAAATACATCTGGCCCCTACTCCTGCACACTCTTCCTATTCATGCATAATTTAAAAGTGACACTGGAAATACAAAACACATTTACTCATGGAGGGCTCCAAAGAGTACAACATTTAAATCAGGCTGCCAGCTTCTGTGCATGCACTGTTAGCACTCAGGTTCATCATACACACAGTACACAAAACTGTGCACACAAATACACACCCACACACTTTACTTAATAATCATTATTCAGTTGTGTTCTATTCAGACACTTCACTAAGTTCAATGGGACTTCCTCCTGAGCAGGTGTTGAAAGACTGTGGTCTCACAGTGCACTCTTGGGCATGTTTATTTAAAAGTCCCATTGCCTTTAGTGGAGTTTACTCTCTAGTAAGGACTGAGCCTTAAAACACAATTCAACAGAAGGCTACTCAGCAATAAGTCTCATTGATTTCAGTGAGGCTTACTCTTACATGTAAGTGCTACAGGATAACAGCCTTAATCCACCAAACAAAGGTGTGCATGTTTTTTTCTCCATCAATGAGTCTGTAAAGGTGGTATCTTTAGATCATCACTGTGGGTATATCTGAAATCATTCCAAATTACTGTTTCCTGTGAGTTCCCTGCAGAACACTTCATCTTTGGCATAACATGTAGCCTTTGTTGAAGGTGAAAAACTGACACGTTGTACTGTTAAACTTCAGTCCCCATATATCATCCCTTTGTAAAGTGGCAATTGCTTCTGGCAACTATTTCTGGACTCTGTAGATTTCCTTTAGTTCCTGGGCTTTAAAATGAAGAGGAACAGCCTACTCAAATCAGAGGGGAGGAGAAGCAGACACCTGGAAATTGTGCTTTCTGTGGTTGTTTCACTCTTGAAGATGACTGAAGAGTCCTTTTGGGAATGCAGAGGGAATAGATGCTTTTCTTTTGCCCTGGGTCAGATTCAGCTCTTACACTTCATGTGAGATTTTTAGCAAGGCTAGTTTTTATCAATACTCCTGGAATAATTTCCAATACATTGCATTTAACAAGATGCTTATAGTGTTTGGTTCCTATGAACAATTTTCTTTAAAAAAAATAAGTAAAGGAATAGCACTGCCCAGAGGTACTTGAAAACATAGGCAAAATGCATTTTAATGCACTTTATCACTGTATGTTACTATTGAAGTAACATGAAATACATTTGGAATAATATGCTGGGTGCTTTAAATAGCTTTTTAGTGTCCTTCCCAAACCTTCCTTTTAAGATCTCAAAGGAAAGATTAGAAACCATTAGAAAAACAGAGAAAGAGACCTGAAAGGCCACTGCTCTGAAGGTGGTTTTGCAGGCTCAATACACAAGCTGTGAATGAGTAACACATTGCCTTCTGGGGTAAAATCATGAAAAGGCATGAGCCATACTTGTCAGAAGAGGTGTCAACTCTTGATATGCCTGCAGCATGTCCGCCACCCCACTCCAGGAAAGTGCATGGCTTTCTCTTTACTGGTTACTATGGAAATGTAAGAAGAGGAAATTTGACTCATTTGCACTTCCAGTTTTGGCCCTTATATAATATGTGACTAAACTTTCACTGAAAGAGGCATATGCAGCCAAAGTCTGTTTTCTTTTAGAGGTGTGAACTTTAAGTAGTCCTGTGTATCAAGTGGAAACAGTACAGTATATCCAATTTGTATTGAGTTCATATTACAGTAGTTCTTTACTGTTTCTCATTATAGTAGTAGCTGGTATCACTTATGTCTTTATTAACAAGGAATATGGATGACCATTTACCAGATCCAGTTGGTCCTCCTTATCTATGGATTTTTTTATCCATGGATTCAAGCATCCATAGCTTGAAAATATTTTTTAAAAGTATAAATTCCGAATAGCAAACCTTGATTTTCTATTTTATATTTGAGACACAATTTTCCTTTTCCATTATATTTAATGGGACTTGAGCATCCAGATTTTGTTATCCACAAGGGGTCCCGGAACCAAGCCCCAGCAGATAACAAGGGCCCACTGTATTTTATCATTCATGCCACCTGTTATCATCCTATCCTGACTCTACTCCTTGTTGGACCTTTTGTTAGATGCAAAAAAAGAAGGGTGGAGCTTGAGAAGAAGGATGCAAAAGACAATCGCCCATGTATGGTAGTAGAAATGATAATTGAATAAGGATGCCCAAAAATACATGCACACTTTCTCATTCTCAAAAGATCAAGACACTTCATTCAAAAAATAATCATCTTCCATGAGATTGACATTTGGAACATCTTTGCTAAAATTGATTGGGAGGGAGGACTCGTGCAAAAACTAAAGAAGCTATTCAAGGTGCTGAAACCCAGCCATAGATTAGGCAGCTCTTTTAAAGCTCGGGCTGAAACCCAGAGCGGTTTTACCACCTCACCAACAAGGGGGCCACCAGCTGCCACTCTGTCAGTACAAAGATGGGAGGAATTCAACACAAAGATATTTTTACTCTTTCATAGTGACATGAGGCTCAAACTGATCCATCATATTCAAAGCTGTATTTTAAGTGACATGGATCTAGGAAATCTTGTAGTATGGTTACCTTATTCCTATGCACTGTCTTCTGGAATAATAATTCCAGTTTCTATTTCAAAAACAGAAAGATTTTTAGAAGGGGCATATATTAAAATGGGAGAAAAACTGGTAGATGGTATTGATCTAATTTCCTGTTCACAGTGCTCAATATGTTCCTCCAAGTGTTATTGGTTTACTGTAAAATGGTGTATTTGGGTTGACAATAGGTAGCTCTGCTCTTGATGGTGCCTGCTTAACCAAATATTTCATGCCGCCTATATGCAAATCTAACCTTTCTAATATTTGAACCCAATAAGCCCAAAGACAGGATTTCGATAGAAAATGTTTACTAAAGACTTTCTTCCTTTTAATCTATTGGTTTTAATATGCTTACCATTCTTGTTGAATGTCAGGTTCCCCCTGAAGACTGCCTTTGCAAATCTGAAAAACATTTCATTTATTTATCCCATTGGAGAGTAGTACTTAAAAAATGAATGAACATTGATATAATTTTTTTGCTGATGCTCTAATATTGGGATACAAGTACCGTGTGTGGCATCTCAAGCTGGGAAAGCTGTTTCTCCTGAAGAAATGTTGAAAGTCAGTGTAGATGAGTTCTGCTCAAAGTGGTGGTCCACAGACCACTGCCCAGTCCATGAACCCCACAGTTTGAGAACCACTGAATTAGGGCGTTTTGCTCCCTTTTAAGCCATATAACTGACTGTTGCGCTGTGTCATCTTCCCTCCCCCCTTTCTGCCTTGCCTATCTCATAGGATTGATGAAAGTGCAATGGTGGGGGGGGGGGGGGGAACATGTATGCTATCTGTGAGGAAAGAGAAATTATAAATGTAACTAAGGAATGTACGTCTAAATGTAAATCTAGTTAATCATTGTTCTCTAGATTTTAGTTATTTGATGGTATGTCTAGATGATTTAAGAATAGTTACACTTTTCTTCCAGAACCAGCATGATGTTGTGTTTTGAATGCTGGACAAACACTCTGGGAAAGTAGGGTTTGAATCATCACTTAACCATGGAAACTCAGTGGATTGCTTGGGCAAATCACACTCTCTCATCATAAAATAAAAACAATGGCAAAGCTTCTCTGAACAAATCTTGCCAAGAAAATCCAGTAATAGGGTTCCATTTAATATGAAGTCAACCTGAAGACATAAACAGCCGCATTCTTCTTCAAACACAATATTACTTCATGGATAAGTAAATATGCCTTTTTATTGTCTTTATATCCAGCTGAGTGTGGCAATAGCTATTTGCTAGATTACTTGTGGTAAGCCAGAATTTCTTCCAAAAATTGGTTGTTCCACTCTCTCACACTTTTACACCACAATATGTAAATAGGTAAGCTGCTACATTTTTGTTGGCTAATGGTTTTTGTGGGCCAATCTGGAAGCCTGTTGCACAGTAACTAAGCTAGAGTACTAGATAATTATTCATAAAACTAAATGCATTTCTCAGTCCAAATGAGAATCAGTCCATGGAAATAATGGGATTTACATAAGTATTAGCTTACCATTCCACAATCAATCCAGTAGGTTTACTCTCATTGAGACTAGCAAATAGATTTAGGCCACCATTATCATTTTTTTATGATAGAAATTATTTATTATTTATTGTTATCAGCTCAATTGGGTGATCACCTGCAGCTAGGTGTTGGTATTAGTTTCAGCAAGTACAAGCACAAGCAGGATTCACCTGTCCAGGTTAGAGATCAACATCTGACAGCCTTGGGCAGGATTTGGCTAATGAATCAGTCTTCCAGGCCCTTGATAGCTATCAGGTGGCAAGCAAAGTATGTGAGAAAAGCTGCCTATGGTTTAACTCCCAAGGACACAAAAATGATCTTCAAAGGTTATGTGATTTACAGAGATATTATCACCTTAAATGGTGTACTGTATCTATTTTGTATACCTCTTTTGGGGGTGTAATATTGGATCTGTAATACCTAAATTCACATTCTCTAAATCAAGGTTAGGCAAAGTGTCACCTGGGCGCTGCGTATTTGTAGCTCCTCAGGGCCCCCATGAGTCAAATAAATTGCCCCCAAATGCCTTCTAGGGTGCATGAGGGGGTCATTTACTTCACAGGTCATTTTAGGCCAAAGAGAAATCTCTTTCCAAATCATGAAGTAAACAAAAAGGCTAAAGGGGCAGGGGGGATTCTGGGTCTTAAAATGGCTGGGGGGCAAAAACATGACAGAACTGCCCCCCTATAGGGCATTTGGAGGCCAACACGTGATTTTTTGTGTGTGTAGTTGATTTGATTTGATTTTTAATTTTTTTTTTGCCACAGTTGCTCACCCCTGCTCTAAATTATGAAACCCTTACCCCCTAGGTCAGGAGCCAGACCACCTAAATGACAAAATGTATTTCTAGTTCTCCTTTTTTTGAAAAAGAGAGGCCCTCAAAAATACATGCAGTTGGTATGTGGCAAAAGATTCAGTAAAGTGCCTTGCAGAAGTAAGCAACCCTCCTCCCTTTGACATTCCCACATTGTGTTGTGTTACAACCTGGAAATTAAATAGATTCATTTGGCACTGTTATCACTTGATACTTAAAAGTGTGAAGCTGCAAAATATGTTTATGGTGGCACAAAAGGTGAGCAAACACAAATAAGTGTAACACCTGAATTCGTATTCTTCAGACATTAGTCATTAGGAGGCAGCTGTATTACAGAATCGGACCACCTCTGTGACAAAATTAATTTCTAATTCCGCCAATGAAGCATAGAATTATGCCTCTAGAAAGCTGGAAAGAAATGTACAGATGGTTTCAAGGCCACATTGAATTCATAGAGCCCTGAGAGAGCTTGGCCAAGAAATGCCCCCTAACCATTTCAGGGATGAGGGTGGTGGGGTCATGTTGCTTTCCTTTTTTTAGAGACAGATACACAAGCTGACTCAACAGCAGTTTACAAGAATGTCACAATAAGCATGGAAAAGCTCATTGCTTGCTTTCAACATCATGTTTTTTTCAAAATCTTAATTCTGGGAGGAAAGTTGCCATAATAGTTGAAGGTTTGGGGGAGTTATTTTTAAAAAATATCCACAGGTCATTTCTCCAGTTGAATAACTCTATTTGATAAGGGTGGCCTTTCTGGAGTTATTGGTGCAGACTGAAGAATTTCAAACATGTACAAAATATCAGAAAAGTAAAATGATAGCAGGGAAGGGGAAATGTTTGTGAAGGTGACACTTCCACACACTTATTGCAATCCAGAGTCCCCTCAGTGTAGCATAAATATCCACATGTGAGGATATACTACACCAGCACCATGCAACCCTCTTGCATAATAGCAATGACTGGATGTGTTATGCAGTGCACAACTACAGTGCTCAATGAACAGTGTACTTTGTGCAACCACGTTGTATAAAGCGGCTGTATGCGTAATTCCACATCCATTGCTGTTAGTATAACATCCATTGTACATGTTGCATTACACATCGCCTGGCACGTGTGTGTCACAAATAGTCTGCCAGCCAGCTTGTCTCAGCCACAACTGACTCACTAGGAACATGAGCTGGTTCACTTGCCCAGGTCCAAGATGAACTCAGGTGGGAATGGAAGTAATAAAAGAAAGTGACTTCCAAAGTAAATTGGCGAGATCTCTGACTCAGGTCATGCTGTTTCATTTCTCTAACTAGTCAGTTGGTTTTCTTCATGGCAAAGACCTCCAATTTTCTTCAAAAAAAAAAAAAAACCCCACTCAAGTCATTTCTACTAACTTCTTGTGTAATGGTTTTACAGCTCTTTTAAGTCCCTGGCAGTCTTCTGAGTTCAGCAAAAGCTGAGCTCTCTCTCTCTCCCTTTTTCTCTCTCTCTCTCTTGCCAAGTTATTTCACCTTGTTTTGGTCTCTTCACTAGCTTCTTTGGAATTTGCTGCCAAATTGAGGGAAAGAAACTATGGCTACTGAGATTTCTAAAGCCAGTGTTAAACTTTGTTTGTTCTCTCTAACATTTTAAAAATGATTCTTCCAGGAGCCCTCTATGCCTCCAAGCTAATTAACTCCTAATGAGTATGAAACATCCTGGGATCCTTACATGAAGGGCGCCGAAGAAACAAAGATGGACCAGATTGTAGGAATGGGAGAGATTAAAATTATGATTTGATGCTTTTCGTAAAAGAGGGAGGGATGTTATTGAAAGACTCCCCACCCCAGCTTAATCTTTATGTTCTAAGTAAAGTTGATAAAGATCAGCAGTCCATACTGAGTCCTGTAGCACTGAATTTTGCCTACCCACTTTCTCTGCAACATTAGCCCTACTCAGTTTTGTCTGTGGAAAGGTTTTTTCAAGGTCTGTCTGACCACCTTTGCATGCTGCAATAAGCCCTTGCCAGTGGCCAGGCACTTTGCCCTAGTCCCCCCTCCCCCATGAAAAATGAACCAAAAGATCAGTCCAGCTCTGTCCTTTCTCTCCGTTCCATTGATGGTGACATTTCTGCCATTAAGGGTGCAGAATATGCCAGGACAGATCATCCCTGATGATTGTTGATGTTGCCAACTTTGCTTCCAGACAGGAAGTGTCATGTACTCCTTTTCAGCCCTGGCTGGAGCAGAAATAAATGGGATTTATCCTGACCTACTCTGGTACTTATGCCCTGTCTATATTATTAAAATATTCCTCATTCCAATCAAATAGTACACATGCAATTTAGAGGAATTTGGACTTTTTGCCACAAGGGTGAAAAACCCAATAAATTCCAATGAAAAAGGATTCACAGTTACTATAGCCTTGTACCAACATATCTGCTAGGCTGCAAATTGTCAAACGTATGGCTGTCCACCTACTTTACATGAATTTACATGGCTGTGAATTTTAAGCAGGGGTGGTGAATAGATATGAATTTGCTCAGGTAAGTTAGGTCAATTAAGCATCAATGCAAATGTGTGAAAATCTTCAGCAATAATACACTTCCACATAATACATTTAATGTGTAGACTAGCCCATAGAAGAACAGAAGAACAACCTTGTGAGGAATGATAATAATGTCCTGAGATGAGGAGAACATTGTATGGTGCTTCAAAATAAAACCAAGAGCTACTTATATAAATATGGCAACATTCAACAATATTTGCCTGTCTGGATACACCCTCACAGAATCACTCTGAATTTTTTCTTCTTTCTTTTCCCTACTTTCCTCTGACCTTCTGGAAGGGAAGGAGGTGCTCTCCCCAACAGATTAGTAGGACTCTACAGCATGAAAGGGCACCCTGTATCTGGCACCCTGTTGCATTATAGAGAGTTGTTGCAGTGCTGCTAAATTTTGGGAACTGGCACAGTGGCAGAAGACATTGCAGAATGAAGCTTGGTGAAATGAAGGAAACCTTCCCCCCCCCCCGCCCCCGTGGATTTGTGAGGGGGTCCAATGCAAGCCCACAGCCATGGGAATTTGTGTATCTCTAACAAAGAATATAGAATTCTAAACAGGCGCAGCTAGCAGGAACATGAGTCCTTAAAAGGTGCAGTTGTGCACATCTGAAAATCCTGGAGAATTCTGTCTCCAGAAGAATACTGGAGTCCAAAGTAGCACAATCCGGGAATTTTTGTACAAAACATGATAACACAGAAACACCATTGATGCAGCCAGTTTACTATAGCCTTGTTCCATATCTGTTTGTAAAATGCATGTGCAAAAATAGAGGATATGAGTGAATACAAGTATCTCCTGGAATCCTAAATCAGCTACTTAATTAAGGTGATATAGCTACATGTCACCAACCTTACAGCCTGGGGATAGACCAATGAAATATAGACTATAACCTATGGGGCATATAGCATACACAGCATATAAGATATAATACAGAAAGCTAGAAGTATCTTTCTTTGAATATCTTTCTTTGAATGTCAACATCACAGTGAGCAGCCAGGTGGTAGCCATCACTCCCACTTCTGGGATTAGTAAGGATTCCCTCAATCCCATGCTTAAAGAGTCAGGATGGACTGCAACATGCAGTCAAACACAGTTATGAACACATTTTCAAAAAGGCTTTGACTCTATACTGGAAGAGAGACAGTGTCTTGGTGCTCAAAGACTCATGATGTTAACACTTTATTTAAGGGAGATGCAGGAAAGGATGCAGGGAGAGATGTCAACAGAAGACAGCATGATGACTTACATCTGCACAGGGACAGCTTGTTCTGTGTACTGTTATAGCAAGACAGCTTTTCATATTTATTTACAGCAAAGCTTAATAATTAATGAGCACTTATTATTATAGCTGCTCCAAAACCATATGACATGCAGGATGTGAACAAATCTTTTGAGACAAAGTGCCCACGTGGAAGCGTGTTCTGATTTTGCTACTTTCTGTCAGAGCAGACAGCAAAGGTGTCTTCACAGCATGGAATATTTACCTACTCATTTAGATGGGCTTCTGTTGTGCTCAGACTCTTATTTCAGGCAGAGCTGGCCATCTATGGAGCTGCAGGTAAAGCAAAAGTCATAGTGATCCTGCAGGCAAACCAAAGAGACAGCTTGAATGAGGGGTGCTGCAAGGCCGCCATCAGGTGCTCTCCCATGCTCAGATCCATAACATAAGGAGATGCACCCCAGGGCTGGATTTAAACATACTGAGTCCCTAAGCTATATTATGTTCACTTCCCCAATGTATTATTCTAATCGTTATGTAAAATATGAAAAAAATAGTTTAAACTAATTTTATAGTCCCTCCATACTGTGTATCGTAGGTCCTGTACACACCGCCAGGATGTGATGTCCTGGAAACGATTTCAGGGCAAAAAAAGGGCTGGGGCCCAAATGCATGACGTTGCGGCTACGTCAGAACCATGACGGACCACCCACATTGCGGATGTGGCAGCTGCACAGCTGCGATACAGCACCCAGACAGTTCTGCACCAAAGTGACATCGTAAGGGCTGCAATGCCTTTATGACATCACAAAAAGGAGCTGCTCTAGGAAGCTCCTTTTTGGGTGCGCAGCAGTCCAGCTCCATCTGGTTGCCGCTGGCCTGCTGCGCACCAAAGAGGGACGTCTGCAGACCACCCTTTTCAGGTGGTCTGTACAGCCCCATAGTTAGCCTATGCATAAATCAAGTGCTAAGGAAGCCTCTCAGAATCCAAAAATACTGAAGGTGCATCAGTACTGAAGAAATAATGCCATTTGATACCACTTTAAGTGATGTAACTTCACCCTATGGAATCCTGGGATTTGTAGTTTTACAAGACCTCTAGCCTTTTCTGCCAAAGAGGGCCAGTTCCTCACAAAACTACAAATCCAAGGATTCTGTAGGATAGACTTATTGCAGTTCAAGTGGTGTCAAACTGCATTATTTCTACAATGTAGAGTAGATGCACTGTTTCAGAGTTTAGGAAAGGTGTTAAGATACATATGTTTAAATAGACCTTTAAAAACTTAAAAGTTGTATTTAATTTTTTTAAAAAAAAACATTTCCATGATGGTTTTATTGCTGAATTTCTTATTTTTATTATTTAGAATCTCTATATAAATCATGGTTGTGGTTGTTACAGAAAGGCAAGGTTAAAAAATACTTAAAGAATAAATAAAATGTCTTATGTGAACAAATCTGCCAATTAAGATCAGGGCAGGAATTCAGCTCTAAAGAAGCATTCAAGTTTACCAAAGCAGTGAACAGGAAGGATCACAAAAGTACCTGTTGATTGGCAGCCTGTCAGTAGCTCCTTTATGAAGTAAACCTGTTCAGAATCTAGTTAGATAGGGTGCCATAAACTACCATCCGGGCATAATTTCTGACAGAATGTAAAGCAGTGAATGCCATTGATATCAGGACTTGGCCAACAAATGTGTATTTCTTATGTGTTTACAGATCAAGCATCCTGCTCTTATATTTTGTGACAGTTTTAACATGCAAAATCGAGAGCAGCTCCAACGGAGGCTTTATCCATTGCATAGCCTTTGTCAACATACCAGAGTTAGGCAGACAATGATAAAAGATTTTGATAGGACTTGCATGCCATTCCCCCATTGTATCATACCTATTTCCTATTTTTATTTATGGCTCTTTGCTCTCAAGTAGCAAACAAGTCTTACCATGGATCAGCAGCAGTTACCTGCCATCAGGTGAGAGAATTACTGTTACTGAGCAGATGTTGAACAGACTCAGTTCTGGGGAAACTGTCTATATGCACTGCAGGATTCCAGGACAAGAAGACTAAACTCAAACCAGCCCTGGAGAGAATGGGAAGAAAGCTATCTTTGTGAAGCTTAATGCAAACCATTACCAAAGTAGAAAGAACTGATACTGGTAGTTTATATAACAGTTCTTAAATACTGATCAGAAGACTAGGAAAGACTCTGTTGTTGTCAGATCTTCTCTGCTGGCTGAGGTCAGGTCCTGCAATGGTACAGTAGACTATATTGTGTCAGACAATGGGGGTATGGGTATGACACATTTTTAAATGTTTCTTCACACACACAAAAGTATTCTGAGAGGTTAAAGAAATTTAAAATATTACGGGGAAGTTCTGATCCCTTCAACTCCTTTAATATGTGCAGGTATAGTTATGTGTGTGTGTGTGTGTGTGTGTGCATGTTTTTAATATGGGGAGCCTTCAAAAATATTATCCCCATCTTCAACTTGATAAAAGTAGAATTCACCTTTCCACATGGGGGACTTTGCTGCTTTTGAGTAGACCATATGTGACTAGTTGAGAATACAAAATCAAATTTCATCATGGGAATTATAAATATGTGCTTTCTGAGGGGAGGGGGCCATATGTTTGTCTTGCTTTATATCCAGCATGCACATACAGTGACAGGCCACAGGGTTTCTGATAGCTTGGGGACAATGACAGCATTATCCTCCAAGACCTCCAGAGGAACCAAGGGATGCCTGCTTCATCATGCACTAGCTATAATACAGTACCTGTCATTGGACGATCCTGCTTGCACAGCTGCTCACTGGCCTCTCTCTGCTTCCTCGTGCTGGGATATCAAGCAAGTTTTGTCCATTACTGGTTATGATAGCCATCAAAAACAATCCTCCTCACTTGGCTGCTCTTCACCCCTTCCTGCCATCCACATGGACAGGCCAGTGGGAGGGGTGGGAGAGATAGCTGGGTAAAGCTATTATAGTATTGGTGGATGATCCTCCTTGCTCCCACTTTTTCCCTCCCTCTGACTACAACATGGCTTGGATGAGGATGAGTTTGATGACGATGATGATTTCTTTCACAGCTCCCCTCAAAGCTCGAGGCAGGGCCACGCCATTTTAAAATACAAAACAATTAAAACACATAGACTCACAGTTAAAATACAACACTATAAAGTCATTAAAATACACTCATAAGAGTGCATATATAATAAAAAAATCATTATTTAAAATTGACTGGGTAGGTCTGCCAGAAGAGACACAACTTTAATGCTGTTTTAAAAGCAGTCAGCATTTTCAACTGTTCTATCTGCTCCAGCAGGTCACTCCACAGTCTGGGGGCAGCAGATAAAAAAGTCCTCTAGGAAACCATGGCCAGTCTAGTCCTAATGGGAGTAGCTGTGCAAGGAGGATCACCTGTTGACAGATGTCATAGCTTGCTTGGGCCTCATGCCCACTTACCTGAAAATCCGATTCCTGAACCAATTTCTGAAACTGATTCAACAAAAACGTGATTCTCACTATCATTGAACTGGTTTCAGGAATCGGTTCAGAGATCAGCAAGTGACGGGGGCAGCTGGCATGGCCCGGCCCATCACTGGCCTCTCCTGGCCCCTACATGCCTGGCCTAGCCCAGCTTCTTTGGATGCTGCCCGGCTTCTTGCAGCCTTTTTTTAAATTTCCCAAGGCTGGGGAAGCCAGGAAGGCAGTCGCAGAGAAGCTGGAGAAGCCTTGTGACCTCCTTCCCAGCCCAGCTGGCGAGGCTGCCAGTGGGAACCAGGAGGAATTCAAATCCAACCTGGTACCCACCAGGCCTGTATCGATTTAGCCCAAAAAACACCTCATTTTACCAGCATCTTTTTGACGCAGGTTAAATGGGCCAAAATGGGCAAAATGTATGCCCCCCCCCTTTCTGAATCACTGTTTGAAATCAGATTCGGTGGGAACCATAAACGTTTAACTCAGATCATGATCCAGATTAAACAATAGTGGGAATGAGGCTTTGGTTGTCTCTACCTTTCCACTGATCACTGCATGGCTATGCCAGTAGGAGGAAGCCAAGGGGTATAGCTGAGCCAGGATCATCCATCACTGGCTATGTCAGCCATCAATAGATGACCCACCACACACTCCTGGGCCCACCACCCTCTTCTGCTGGCCACTACATGGCGGTGGAAGAGGGGAGGGAAAGGTTGAGTTTCTCTTCCTTGTAAAGACATCTTTAAAAACTGTATAGTTTTCAAAGATGTTTCTGCAGAAGGAAGAAATTTATTTTAATTACTCGTTCTGTCCTTTAAGCCAACACATCTCTGTGCACAAACAGCTCTTTTTACAATGTCTGACCAATCCTTAAGTTACTTTTCAAATCCCAGGGGCACTCCCATCATCTCATGGCTCTTTAGTGGCTGGGAAGAAGGGAAAGGCAACCAGGCAGTCTCTTCCTCCTGTTACCTTCCTGCAACCCAGGGAAGAGAAATTAGGCTACAGCATCACTGGAGACCCAGGAGACTGACTTTATTTCTGTTCCTGAAAATTGGAGCTGGGACATCACTTCCTGCCTCCCTCTTGGCCTATCAGTAAAAGTCTATGGCAGTGCCCCCTCACAATGGCTTAAGAGCTGCCAACAGGAAGAAGGACAGAATTGTGTGTGCAGAGAGTTGTGCCTGGCATGATTTGGTATGAGATCTCTGCTATCAGATCTAGCAATCACTTTTAAAACAACAAATCAGAAATCATTTAAAACACAAAACATGTAAGAATGTTTGCAAAAAAAACAACAACAACAGAGAACCTCAAACGAAATGCACAGGAAGAGAAACAGAGACACATCTCAGGATGCTGAACTGATTGTATTAACCTAGCTAAGAGATCAAAAAGTCTGATACATTTCAGTCTGTGGGTACTCTTAACACCCTTATGGGCACAGGAAAATTTGCAAGAATGTAAATGTATGACATTCAGTTGCATAAGAATATTATTGTATTTTCCAATTGCATTTACTGGCAGAGTAAAAGCAGATGGGGGGGGGGGGGGGAATGGCTGAAGGGTTATTTTATATCTTATGACCAGATGGTAGGAAAACAGATAACATTCAAGACCTCATAGATGTACCTAGGCTAAAAGGAAAGGGATTGCAGCCAGATACGTAGATAAACCCAGATACATCTACATGCCCCTTGAATGTTATCAGTTTTTCTATAAAGAATAAAAAAAGGCCTTAGGAGTATCCACAATCCAAAACATGTCAGGCTTTTTAGTGAACAAAACAGCATATTTTGTTCAGCATCTGGAGACAGGTCTCAATTTTTTTTTCTCTGAATGATAAATGCAAGAAATCTCAGGAAACAAATTGGGTGGACATGTGTCCTAGTTTACAAATGACTGTCCTGCATTTGAAATCATCCTCTTTTTGGAGGGCTGTCACATCCATGTCTGATTTAAAAATAAAGAACTGTAAACAGGAAGAACGGCAGGGGCTTTGAAGTTTCCCATCAATAGTTAGCTCTTGGACAGCAGACAGAGTAATTGTAGATGTTTCCTGGTCATGGCCTTCCTTGTGGTGCATTATAGCCAATGCATATTTTCTTAGTATATAGCTTTTTTTTCCACATTTACTTCTTGTAATGTAAATGGCTGTCTCCAAACTATATGCAATGCTTGTTATCCTTTTTGGGTGGTGTATTTCTTCTCTTTTGGTGATGCATAGATAAATACCCAAAGCCAAATATTCTTTGTACCAAGACCAATGTTTATCCTTTCCAGAAAAAAAATCAAGAGAAATATTTTATATTCTTGTTTTGAAGGTACTTAAAGTAGGGCCTGCTCCCCTATCTTTAAGTATTGCAGGAGTTCATAAAGAGGGAGGCAGACAGCATCTTGACTCCACATGCTAGAGCAAGTTGGGAATTATACAACCCTCCAAATGTTGTTAGACTTCAAGTCTGATCAGCTAATCATATCCTGTGGGGAGTAGGGATGGAACAGAAATTTCTCAATTTCTTGACAGGGGTTGAATTTGGAGTTCCCAATCCTCTGAAGAAAAATAGCATGCCAAGGTTGTGTGTGTGTGCATGTGTAGAAAACAGCAGTATTACACAACCAAAATCTTCAAAACAGAAATGTTGCACTGAAAACAGTAATGTGGTCCAACAAAACCATGTGCTTATTTTTCTGCAAGACTTCTAGATTTTGTGTAACATTTTTGTTCTTCAACATTGCTTTTTTATACATAAACACGACCCCAGCAATCTTCCACAAAACATGTATGTGACTTGATATTGGGTCTAAACTTTAAAATGTGGCCCCAACTTTATCTTTTAAACATAACAAATACAACTTTAGACAACGAAGCAAAAAAACACACAAAATCTATTTTATACATGATCTCCACAGCCAGAATACTTGTGGCAAAAAAATGGAAAACGGAGGAGATACCCTCAATAGATGACTGGTTATTAAAAACGCTGGACAATATGGAAATGGATATATTATCGGTGAAATTGCAAGGGAAAACATTTGATATCCACAACACAGATTGGAATACAATAAAAACCTTCTGTCAGAATAGATGGTTTTTATAAAAAACAGGTTGCTATCGAGGAATCACTAATGCCCCATTGGTCGTTTAAAGAATTCAGGAATAAATGTTGGACTGCAATGATTAAGGAATTTTCGGTTGTTTAGGTACGGTTATAAGTTTTGCCTTGTTTATAATAATAATGTCTCCAGCGAGAAAAGATATCTATGGGAAGATAATGTTTTGTTTTGTTTTGTTTGTTTGTTTGTTTGTTTTTTGTTGTTTTTTTAGTTTTTGTTTTGTCTGTTTGCTTAAATTTCACTTATAAGACTCGAATGACCTGCGGCGCAATTAAGATTCAATGTAAAGATTCAGAGTAATTTAATATGAAATTAAACAAGTATAAGAGTAACTTTACAGATATAAGAAAGACAAACATGAGTTATGGAAAGTATATGACATGTGAATCTACTGTGGGTTTTTTTTTTGTCTGTTTATAAAAAATAATTAATAAAAAAAACATGTATGTGACTGCCTGAAATGGGTTTGTTTGGGGATTTTTTGCGCAAACTCCACAATTTGAATGTTGGGCAATATCATACCAAAACTGCACATTTTTCAGGGAAGGCTGCATAGTTCTCAGGAGAATCTGCGTGGTTTCCAGAAAACTACAACTTTTCATTATTTTTATGGAAAATTTTAAGGGGGGGTCCCTGACCATCAAAGGTACAGGATGAAAAACCTGTTCTCAGCCACCATTGGGACTTGGGAAGAAAATGAGCTTTAGCATCCCTCATAAAGAGGAAAGCTGGTCAATGTACTTCAACAACAACTGGGGGACCACACGCTTCCCTCCCTTCTTCTTGTGCCACACTATGGCCAGAAAATGTGTGTGTGCTCTCATGAATACCTACAGGGACTTCCTGTAGTAGAAAAGGCTAGACAAATCATCTCAGCAGGAACACAGGGTTGCAATGTAGGTCTAAAATGATGTCATTATATCTACTGTGGCCTGAATACAGTCAATGACAAAAGGAATTCTGAAAATTGGCAAATAGGCTATGAAACAGTCAGGCACAGACCTTTACCTCAATCCAGCAGAGTCAAAGAATGCTTTCTGGTTGTTTCTTTTTAGGAATTTGCTGATTCCATGCATCGAATAATTACACAGAAGTTTCAAGAGGTGACGGAGAACTGTGCTGCCATCCATGCACGTCACAAATCCCTGGCGGGAATTGTAATGACCAGAGGTAAGCCTCAACTTTGTTTCATGTTGCTTTGCTTTGCTATCCTGTAATTTTGTTTTTTATGTTGTTATGATGGAAGGTAATTCGTTGTTTATACTGGCCACGAAGGCAAGAAGTAATGTTTATTTGTCTATTGGGGACTTTAGGACTATTTTGGGAGAATAACTTTTTAAAAATTGTCACACTGTTCTGAGACTCAGTATGGTACACTGGCTAGAATACTAGATTTGAATGTAAGCTCAAAACCCCATGAGCTATGAAGTTTCTTCCCTGGGGCAGATCTATCTCGTGCCATCTGAGTGTTTTATATTTTGGCAGAACAGCATAATATAAATATCTTGAACAAGCACAATAACACAGAGCTTGAAAAAGTTACATTTTTAAACAACAGCTCCCAAAATCCCCAACCAACAGGACCAAGAGCCATGCCATCTGGGAGTTGTATCCCTAAACCATAACTCTACTAAGCTATGCAGTGATATCACTGAGCCTGATCTACCATTCTGGATTGTTATGAAGGGAAAAAAATTCTCTGCATGATGGTGGAAGCAGGATTAAAATCCCCTGCAAGGTGGTGGTTTTCATGCCAGTGAGATGGTGAATCCACTTCAGCTTTTAATCAAAAGTTTAAAGGAATTGTCTTTTTTTTAGTTTTCAGTTTCATGACATAAAATCACGTATACAATATGTCTCAACCATACAATCTCAATTCCCCTCCCATTTATTCCATCTTTCCATTCTTACAAGAACTATTCATATAATTAACTTTCTAATTGCACCAATATGTGTGATTTATTATTGCCCCCCCCATTCTGTCTTCAAACTTCATTTTCCATCCCCATTTCCTATTTACTTGATCACAAAAGCTAAATCATTTCGATAAAAGCAATCTATTGATACTTACTGATTTCCCATTCCAGTTTAAAGGAATTGTCCAAGGTGCTAAACTCTTACTGCAAATAAGTTCAGCACCTTGGGCAGCACCTTTAAAATTCAGATCCTATTCACCATTCCACTAAGCTTGGTGATACCAGCCTCCATTGACCTTCAAGGAGCAATGGAGTGGAAATAATTGCTGGTATGTGTAATTATGTACAGTATTGTACATGGTGTACATGTGTACACTAGTATAACATAATAAGAAGAACCATGTGGTGCAGTGAGAGCCATTACATTATAATGGTTTATGTGTTGGACTAGAACTCTGAGAGACCAGGATTCAAATCCCATTCAGCAAAGGAATCCCACTGGGTGACCTTAGGTAAATCATATTCATAAGTACAAATGTCAAATCAACAAAATGCATTTCAGGAAAACTCTGGCAAAATCCTGAGAAAAGCAATAAAAGTTACTATGGAGACCACATTTGCCTCCTTTAATTTGTATATTGTAACAGAAATGTTTTAACTTACTTGTTTAAAAGTTAAAGCAGACACATCTGAATCCTGTGGGGTGTAGATATATTCTACAGTGCAGGCCAGCATGGAAAAGACCCTGCTCCTGGAAGATGACACTCTAGTGTTCATAAAAAAAAGAATGGAATAGCTCATTAAATTACCAAAGTATATGGGTAATAATAATATACACACACAAACCGAGTATATTTGACTAACTCCTCATTTTATTTGACTAACTACTCATTACACAGTCTGCTTGCTTGTATTATCCCTCCCCCCCCCATCCTAAAAACGGTCTCCTGAAGTACCACATAGCAATTGGAATCTCCAGTGTTGCTGATTTGCATAATGGATCTACTCCCATCAATGTCCTATTGCAGGCTGAGTTAATTAAAAAAAAACTCTGAATGACATACTAGTTAAGGTAATAAGAATTTAAGGAACGCCATACTAGAGCAGATCTAGGGCCTATCTAATCCCACATTCTGGGTACACAGTGACAATCTATTTGTCTGCAATCTTCCCTATAATCAAAGAGTTTGGGCCAGTCATTGCCAACATGAATCCCATCAGTCTTTATGTGTGAATTTGGGATTCTCCCCCACATCATTCTGGCTTACATTAGACAGCTCAATCTGGAACATTTTGTTCCAATGACTCCTCCACTGGAACACTTTACAAGGTCCTTTTGATCTCAGCATCCTAAATAATTTTGTGACAGCATCAAATTTGACCACTTTAATTGCCAAGGAAAAACACATACACAGGAATAGCAGAAAGCTGAGCCAGCATGGTGTAGTGATTTGAGTGCTGGTCTAGGACTCTGAGAGTTCAAATCCTTGTTCAGCTGTGGAAACCCAGTTGGATTCTTGCAGGTCATACTCTTCCAGCCTTAGAGTAAATCAGTGGCAACCCCCCTCTGAACACATCTTGCAAAGAAAACCCCACGACAGGTGTGCCTTAGGGTCGCCATAAGTCGGAAACGACATGAAGGCACATAAAAACAGCAAAATAGAGAACTAAGAAAGTCTAAAGTTAACAGTCTAATATGAAGACAGTTATATTTCCATTTTTAATGGCTTAGCAGCAGTGGTGATTGTCATAAAGTTCCAAAATTGCATGCATTGAACTTGAGAATATGCTCTCATCCCAGGTGTTTTGTTTCCTACATGCCGTTTTACTTCAACTGAAAAAACTACAAAAGCAGCAAATCATGGATCAAACACAGGCTGTTATCTCATATACATATGTTTAGAGTTTGACAGACAATTTTTCAGAAAAGGCAGGAGGTAGCCAATGCATATTCAGAAGGGGCTTGCTAAATTATCTGGAACAAACTGGCATTATGCTGTAGACTCAGGCTGTGCAATATGTTAGCTGTTATGGGCTCAGACGAGATCACCAGACAGCACCGAATCACTGTAAAGCTAGGAGATAATGAAGGACATCTCAGTCTCCTTCACCCACTCACAATACATGGCAAAATAGAGAACCACCATCTAGATAAGAAGCTATACTGTCTATATTGTCAAGGACCATCCTGTTCTTAAGATAACCTTAAAGACAGAGGTCCAGAAAAGTACTCACCCTCTCACTAATGGCAGCCTATCCCACACATAAGTTAAAAAAAAAACACATCCCTGCACATGGGAAGAAGAACTGGATCCTCTCCTTCATAATAAGCTTGTTCAGCATTTTATACATCAGCAACACATTTCATTGGCTTGGCAGCTAGTTCCAATTTTCTGTCATTTTAACAACCCCATATCCCTCAACAGTAGGTTTGGGGGAGGTACCAAAGGAAGTACATACATAGCACACAGAATATTGAAATTTATTCCCTAAAACTTAGCTCTAGTAGCTACTGCTGCTCTCCATTCTGCATAGCTAATACAGTGTGAGACACTCCATTCTCTCTTGTAAGTTTCAAGAAAAATCAAAAGAAGGAGATGATCTCCAGGGTTTTTTTGCCATGTGCAGGACATGAACCCACCCTGCAAATTGTCAGGCATATTCAGAGAAATTCAAAGGGAAGAGTGGGCTCTTATCTCATGTTTCATCACAGGCTTTGAAGAAAATCAGATGGCTTGGGGTAGCTTCAAGCCTTCCCTAATGACAATAGCAAAGAGAATTGCACCACATTTGACTGAGCATGGTGGAAAACACTGACCCCGCTCCCCTCTGCTGAGTTTTTTTGCATGTGATTTGAAAGCTTGGCAAAAGTGGTAGCTGAAAATAAGTTGAGGCAGCTTTTATGAAACCATGAGTCAAGAAGCCATAAGCAAATGTGCTTTTCTTCCTTCTGTGGAAGATTAGATCTCCAATGCTGTCAGATTCTCCAAACTGTAAAAATGGAATGGTCATAGATCATATATGCTCAGGAATGGCTGGAGTATTGTATATAAGACCCAGAAAGAGAAAGTACTGAAGTGGTTATTTTAGATACTATTATCTAAAATAACCTATTCCAAAGGAAAAAAACTGTTCACTTGTGCATATGTGTCTATGAATTAATCAGTATGACTAGTTCATCACAGACTGAAGCTGTATCATACACTGCTGTGTATATAGTTGTGGCTAGTTAATTCCTGGCAGCCAACTTTCCATGAGCAAGCGTCTCTGTACTTAGCTGGGCTGGACCTTGAACACATGACATATCATTTGCTGCCAGGGCCACACTAAAGGCCTTACTGTTGGACGATTTTCCTGCATGTGATAGCTCTCTCTCTCTCTCTCTCTCTCTCTCTCTCTCTCTCTCCCTCTCTCTCATTCAAACTAACCAGGTGATTTAGTTCACTCCCCCTTTGAGACTAACAGACATTCTCTCTCAAGATTCTCAGTTGAATTGTTGGTGTTTTCCATCTTCCTCCTCTCCCAAATTTCTTTGAATAGATGGTGAGATAAAGATTACTCTTCTACCTGAACTATTCACTTACTAGATTAGAATATAGCTTCTTTGCATTGCCTCTAGTGCCCAACTTACCTCTTCTGAATTTGAGCCAAATTCAAAAGTTAGGCTGATTTTATCGCACTGACTTTTCCCTCAAAACGGCTTCCTGTTGCCTTCAGTGTTGAATTCCCGTTGCCTCCAGTGTTGAATTCAGGCTCTGTAAATCACTTCAGAAGCTTCCAATTTGGAAAAAAATGGCCACCGAAGCAACTTACGGGGCCCAGATTCAACACTAGAGACCATGGGAAGCTGTTTTGGGGAAAAAGTCCATGCAATAAAATCAGCCTAACTTCTGAATTTGGCTCACATTCAGAAGAGATAATTTGGGCACCAGAGTCAATTTGATAAAGTCCCAAGTAAATATAGATTAACACCATTAGTAAACTTTTGTTTGAACTACAAGCTATTTGTGTTGTTTTTTAAGTCAGTCTCAGTTCTTAAGGAAGCACCATTAGACAAGAGCACACTTCTGCTACTCTGCTGTTTTAAAGTTAGAGTCTAACAGGCTTGGCTTTGATACTTTAATATTTAAATATTTTTGTTTCCTTACCAAAGACTGAAGCGTTGGAAAACTTAAATTTAATTTAATCTCAACTGAGAATGCAGGCACACCTCCACACCCCTGTGAGGTTATAGAGTAGGACTTCACTGAGAAGGTAATTTTGGATGTTTTATATCTTTAAGACAATGTTTTCAAGTAGTTATATGTGTTGTTGAAGTCATCACCTTTCACCCCAAAGCTGTAGGTGTCCTTCAGTATCATCCAACTGACATCTTTGCTCCCTCCGCTACTTGTCTGGAAATAATGCCTCTTCTGGTCTGTGTATGTGCCTTTGGGTGTGCTTGCAAGCACACTTGTGCATACATGTACAACATGCAGAGAAGTAGGGAAAGGGTGGGATGATACAGAGGGGAAGATTTATTTATTTAATTATTATTGTCAGATACTTTGCCAACTGAAGTATGCTTGTATTCAAGGCTTGAAACTCTGCATACCTTTAGCTTTGGTTTTGCCCATTTTGGTCTTGGCTCTGTCCATCATGAGTTGTTTCCCCAAAACTGATTTTTTTTCCCCCATGGGTCAACACTCTTTCATATGAAAAATATTCCCTGCCCCTGCTTTAATGTTTTGTAATATCATATTTCCCCTTCACCAGAAGAAAAAAGATTCCCTGTCACACATTCTATGGATAATCTATTCATTTTCAAAGTCCCCTTTTCACGAGGTGGAAGGAGGGTGGGGAAAAAGCCGTCCATGCTTACAGTGAATGAGCAGAGGCTGGTATTTAAGCAGTATTTCTCCCATTTGAACTTGATCTATCTTGACAGTTTAAATATAGATAGAAACGTTTCTGTCCTCTTTACTCTCCAAAATACATAATCTAAGAAGTTTGGTTTTCTTCAGAGGAGGAGGCGAGGAAACTCACAGAAGAGCAATAATACATTGATTTCTTTTCTTTGCCTCTGAGTTCATTTTTTTTCTTTCCATTTTTTATGAAGCTGACAATCACTTTGATCTTAAAAGCAAGCAGGGAGGCCTTTTCAGTTATCTTATATGAAATAAAGATGAAGTGGACAAAAGGGGCTCTAAACAGCAATTTCATGCTGTGATAAAAGATGGCAAATTATAGCCCGTATCTCATGAAATGGATCTTAATAATTGCTAAGTGAGGTAGCAGGAGAAAAGTAAAAGTTGGTGATATGACTCCTATGGATCCTTTCAGTCATTTTAAGATTCAGAATACATGGCACCTAAAGGTAATCAAGAATATTGATAGGCAATTAATTTGTAGACCTTAATTTACCCACCAAGTTGGAAGGTGGCAAAATGTATGAGCTGACTGACACGATAGACCCACAGTGAAAAGGATACAAGGTGCCATTGGAAGCATCATCAATACAGCAGTCAAGCATGCATGTGACATAAATTGACATAATAATGCACATATTTGTCAGCCTGTGAATGTTGCAGGCATTCATTGCTATGAATATGCATTACTCTCTACATAGATGTGTCCTGCATACATATCTGTCACCAGGAGAGCATTGAGTAAAGACATATCCTCCAACATTTCACACATAAAAACCCAGGACACGTATGATCAAGCAACATCAGCATGTAGTCAAGATGCCAAAAGCTATTCATGAGGCTGCAGCAGTTTGCTTTTGCCTGCATCTACTGGGAACTTCTAACACCTCCTCTGTCTTTTGCTGAATTAACTGAATGAGAAGTACTTTTGTACTTATGTTGTATCAATCAAAGTAAGCTAAGGACAAAGGAGGGAAGTGCGAGGAAGAGAGAGAAATGGGGACATTTTAAAAGCATTAAAAGAAAGGATCAATCAGGCGGCCACAATGAATAGTTGGGGTTTTCATCTGAACCCTCTTTTTCCATAGCAGCCTACTAAGGATCTGTCAATGAGAAATGCTTTCTGTACTAAACTGAAGCACTCAAACCTCACAAAGCCCAGGAAAGTTTATGCCCTCTAAATGTGCTAGTTTTTAAGGTGTTTGGAATCTTTTGTTGGCTTGGCTGCAATTGACTAAATGTGGGAACTCATACCATTCCCAGGGTTTAGTCCTAAACAAACAAACAAACAAACAAATTAGTCTCAAAGGTCTTAACTCTCAAAGGTTCTCTCAACAGGAACATCCACACTGTATTTCCTATTGGATTTGTAC
The DNA here is from genome assembly GCA_034509955.1 of Urosaurus nigricauda. Taxonomy (NCBI): domain Eukaryota; kingdom Metazoa; phylum Chordata; class Lepidosauria; order Squamata; family Phrynosomatidae; genus Urosaurus; species Urosaurus nigricauda. The sequence continues at coordinate 113,350,398 of JAOEGL010000006.1, forward strand.
TGATTTAGTCCTTCTCTGTCCTCACCCTTATACTGTGTCCACTGATACAGTATAGAAAGAACACAGCAGCATGAACAAAAGAAGCTCAGTAATATAGCTTGGAAAGTCAATTGCAAATTGGCTTGTGCCTTATAGTGGAAAAGCTATGCTCCAGATCCAGGAACGGACCCTGAGAAGAGGACTAAAGCCCTAAAAACTCAGGCTGGATCTAGAGCCCTAAAGTCAAACTTGATGACACTTCTAAGTACTTTTTAAAATGTATTACATAAAACCCAAGATCAGCCCTGGTGGCACAGTGGTTAAATGCCTGTACTGCAGCCACTCACTCAAACCCATAAGGTGGCGAGTTCAAGACCAGCATAAGGGCTGAAGATCGACTCAGGCTTGCATCCTTCCGAGGTCACTAAAATGAGTACCCAGATTGTTGGAGGGCAAATAGCTTACAGTCCTTAAGGGTATGAAGCTGTATATAAATGAAGCTGTTTGTTTTTTGTTTGTTTATATGCATAGAACTCCAAGACCTGCATGCAGTCCTCCAAAATACTATTAATCCTTTTTTTTTTGCAAAAAAAAAGAAAAGATTTGTTTGCCCATCAAATAGCCAATGATTCCCCCAAACTACTACTGTCTCTCCCTGTGTGTGTGTGTATGTGTGTAGTGCAGTTTTGCCAGATTTTTGTCACCTGATCAGTTTTAGGCACTGGAAGAGCTTTTCTCATAAGTGAATGTGATTTCTGGTCACTTCTGGTCTTGGGACTAAACCATTTAAGGGTTCCCCAGAGCAGAACAAAATTGCCTCCCACACCTCCTGTGTATATAAGTATATATATATACTGGTATGTATGTAGGCACTTTCTGAATATAGAATATGTGGTGTGTTTGTTCAGGGTTTTTTTAGTGGCATGGCATGGTTAGCACCCCAGATCTAGTGGGTCCAGGTGTTATGTCAGGACCTCATTTCCCCACAATTGTTTAAGAACAGGGCCCTAGTGTTCCCAAACCATTGGCTGCCAGACCTTGGTAAATTTCCAGGGGAGAAAAAACAGTTGAGGTCAATGGGCAAAAATGCAGGGCTGATCCTGGCACATTGGGGAAGAAAATAATAACTACTCATTCATATCTGTTAGTCTGAGACGCTCTGTTCCTGGGCATTCCATTCATGACAGATAAGGTGCCAAAATAGCATTGCATTTTCTATCTGCTTCCACAAAAAATCCTATCCACCTCATCTGATTCCTAACTAAGGTTTATGCTCCTTAGGATCATGGACCACCTCCAGGTCCCATGTTGAGAAACTGGCTGTAAATCAGAGCTGCAACAGAAATGGTTAAACATTTTGGGGCATGGAAAGGAGTAGGATTAAAAATCATTAAATATGTACAACTACTCTAATTGATAACAAAGCAAATAGGAAAACCTGCCTACCAGCTTCTGAAAACCAGAGAGACTGTTTGTTATTTGGAGGGAGCTAGTAGCCAGGAGCTCTAGAGCTCTAGTAACCAGAGACTGTGACCAGAGAGAAGTGACCAGTGGGGTCCCACAGGGCTCTGTCCTGGGCCCAGTGCTATTCAACATCTTTATTAATGATTTGGATGACAGAATTGGGGGCATACTTGTCAAATTTGCAGATGACACCAAACTTGGAGGAGTAGCTAATACCCCAGAGGACAGGATCAACATTCAAAATGACCTGAATAGACTAGAAAGCTGGGCCAATGCTAACAAAATGAAATTCAACACAGAGAAATGTAAGGTTCTGCACTTAGGACGGAAAAATGAAATGCACAGATATAAAATGGGGGACACTTGGCTGAATGAAACTATGTGTGAAAAGGATCTAGGAGTCCAAGTAGACCATAAGCTGAACATGAGTCAACAGTGCGATGCAGCAGCTAAAAAGGCCAATGCAATTTTAGGCTGCATCAACAGAAGTATACTGTCTAGATCAAGGAAAGTAATAGTGCCACTCTATTCTGCTTTGGTCAGGCCTGGAATACTATATCCAGTTCTGGGCACCACAATTCAAAAAAGATATGGAGAAACTGGAGCATGTCCAAAGGAGGGCAACAGAGGAGTTTGTCACACGAGGGAATTTGGGGGTATACTCCAAAGGCAATCCGAACGCAATCATGGTGTTTCACGTAATTGCGTAATAACTTATTTCACGCAATTTTGGGCAATGGGGGGTCATTTTCGGGGAATGGGAAGTCACTCTGAACGCATTCCGAATGCAACTAGAACTCACATAAATTCGCTAAACTAGCGAATTTACATAAATCCGAATTGGCTCCATTCGAAATTGGGAGAAATTCCTCCCATGTGATAAACTCCTAAGATGGTGAAGGGTCTGGAAACCATGCCCTATGAGGAACGCCTTAGGGAACTGGGGATGTTTATCCTGGAGAAGAGAAGGTTAAGAGGTGATATGATAGCCCTGTTTAAATATTTGAAGGTATGTCACATTGAGGAGGGAGCAAGCTTGTTTTCGGCTGCTCCAGAGACTAGAACACGGAACAATGGATGCAAGCCCCAGGAAAAGAGATTCCACCTCAACTTTAGGAGGAACTTACTGACAGTAAGGGGTCTTCGACAGTAGAACACACTCCCTGGGAGTGTGGTGAAGTCTCCTTCCTTGGAGGTCTTTAAGCAGAGGCTGGATGGCCATCTGTCAGAGATGCTTTGATGGAGAGTTACTGCATGGCAAGGGGTTGGACTGGATGGCTCTCATGGTCTCTTCCAACTCTATGATTCTATGATTCTATGAAAAGTTTAGGGTCAGAATAGAGAGCAGGAATGAGTTAGGAATCGTTCCAGGCAATTTGTATTGTGGTAATAAAAGGCAATTCAGTCAAATCAAAAGAGAAATAGGAGAATGAAAATGATGAAGAAGGAAAGAGAAAATATTTATTTAGAATGTCAGAAAATATTTATTTAGAATTTATTTAGAATGTTAGAAATAACAAAGCCCATTTAGAAGGGAAGGGTCTCCTGGAGGAAGTGCTGAAAGCTACAATACTAAGGAAAACCTTTAAATCTCGATTTGGAAAAAATAGGCACGCCTGAGTGTACTGTTGGGAGCAATTGGGCACTTGGAGAGGCATGGATGTGATGACTTAGCAGTCTTTCCCACTTCTAATTTCTATGGCCCATTACGTTTACTGTCCCCTTTGTGATCAAGAAAGGGGGGGAATGTAACCCTTGTGGGGAGCAGGCTGACTTGGCACAATAAGTTGTCCCTCTGCCATGCTTCCAAGAAGCTGTGTCTACTTTGATCAGTGTGTGATGGGGCAGAGGAATTCTTCTCTATAGTAAAGAAAGATCAGAACTTGAAAATGTTAAATTTGCAGGGGCATCCAAAAAAGTTATATTTCCACACTTGAGAAAGATATTACATACCCTCCAACATTTCATAGGTGAAAAGAGGGACAATCAGAGTGTGGTCAAAACAGCAAGTGGGAAGAGGAGAGAGAAACTGAAATATTTTAAAATCAGCTGAAAAAGTGGGATGGCAAAGGATTAACTGGGATACTTGGTGTGTATGCTATTATCAATCTTTAGTGATCAGAATATCCAAATTTCATCTAAGGAAATACTTATTTTTTTTCTTGTAGTAGTGCTTTTATTAACAATGAAATGATGGAATGATTCCAATGTTGTACCAGGGGAAACCCCCAACAATATCGAAACAGTGATATTGGCAAGGATAGTTGACTAAAGCCAAGCTGGGCATAATGACTGCAAAAGGAAGCAGATACAACTTTTAAAAATTATGCTTCTATTGATTTTATTCACAGGCATGGTGAAAACAGGGTAGTGTTGGAACTGAAATTGAAAAGGCAGGTGCCTCTGTTACTGAGCAGGTGATCCAGCTGCTGAGTAAACTGAAAATAGAAGTATGCTGTGATATTTATCACACACAAATTAAGCATGGCATATCATTTGATTGATATGAGTTAGGATGCACTCCAAAGGTTGCTTATCAAGAAGTAAATCACGTTGTTTGCTAAATGGTGGGGATGTAGCTCAGAGGATGGCAGCCCAGGAGCAAGATGTAGAAATGCCCCATTGTAGCCACCATAAACATCACTCAAAAGATGGTATCCCATCATCCATGGCAATTCTAACAGCACCCACCACCATGTTCCTTGTTCTCCTCTCTTCCTCCTCCCATTGGTAGGAACAAGTGACACACAACACCCTGCTGCCCTGACTGTCTGGTGGACTGCAAGATTTGTTCTCCAATGTCACCACTCCATCCTGACTACGGCTGCATCCACTCTGTCTACTCCATCAGATGAATACAAAAACTTATGCAACAAACTTTTTTTTATCCCAGACAGTTTCAAAGGTGGTACAAATTACTTTATAAGCTGATAACAGTCTAAAATGGCTATGACTCTGAAGAGTACTAAATCTCTCTCTCTGGCTTTTCTTCGCTAACAAAGATTCAGGAAGGACTCATCCATGCTTACTACAAGCGCGTTGATGACTAAAAAGTCCAATCCAAGATAAACAAGTCCGGTTACAGAAAACACAGCAGAAAGTCTCCTTGGCTGATGTTTCCAAGTTGTGGTTCTTTCTGCATTGTTGTTCCTCTTCGAGACTCGTTTGGCATGAGTTCTCGAACGAGGCTGCAGCATTGTGGATAGTGCGTCTCCATGCCTCCCGATGTGAGGCCAGGACAGACCATTGTTGGTGATCAATTTGGCCGAGTTTGAGATGTTGTTTCAGGGAGTCCCTATATCTCTTCTTTGGGGCGCTCTTTTTACACTGACCCGTGGTGAGTTCACCATAAAGTAATATTTTTGGGAGGCGGTGGTTCTCCATCCTATAAATGTGCCCTGCTCATGATCCCTGCTTGCTCCAGGACAGCAACATTCATCACATAGTCAATCCAGTGTATATTTAGGATTGTGTGTAGACAGCACTGATGAAAGCCTTCAAGGAGTCGTAGATGTTGGCTTCAAAAGTGGTACAAGATTACTTTATAAGCTGATAACAGTCTAAAATGGCTATGTCTCTGAAGAGTACTAAATAAGCTAGTGTTAAATGTGCTACTAAATTCCTTTCCCCACACAAATTTCTTTTTTATGCTGTGATGGAATAACTCAGCCGCCTTTTTGAAAACTACTGCAGTTTGTAGTGCATTGTATCAGTAAAACTTGTAAGTAACAATAATGTTATACAAACGTACACATGCAGACAGTGAGAAGGATAGAAAGAGAAAGAGGCTTCTTTGTTTTACAGATCTCTTCACCAGGCAAAACAGACAAGTAGCAGCAGTTCATCTTTCTAAAGAGCAAATTAGGTTACATGGGATTGGTAACATTTGCATTGCTGATAATGGGTTATTTACAAGGCTGAAAACATTTGCATTGCTGATAACAATCTGTTTGCAAAGCTGGGTTACAAGTAACTGAAAACATTTGCAATTTACAGAACTATTCACTAGAGTATTAGCGGCAGAAAGATTTTAGGCAGGATTCATTGTGATCAAATGCTCTGCAAGAAAAGGAAATCTAACCCACAAAATGAGATTCTGCTTCAGAACAGCTTGTATGGCTTTGCAAATCATTTCATCATCTTCATCATCAACAACAACAAGAACAATATCTATGAGCACGGTGTTTTATAAAGAAAACCAATAAGAAACAAAAAAAAATACATGTTTATTTTCTTTAATTATTTTTATTTTCTGTTTCAACATTACATTTCTTTCAACTCTAAGAATATTACACATTGTTTATATTCATGTAACTTCTTTTTCTTTGTTTGTTGGACTTCTTACTTTTCTTCCACTTAACTTCTTACTGACTTCTTTCTTTCTCTTCTACAAGAGCTGTCCTTCTTTCTTCAGCTTTTCTTCACCTCTTTTTTGAGTCTCATTATTCTAAGAAACATTTTTACATCTCCAAAAGTTTTCTGTTATTAATATTTGCATTCTATAATTTAACTCATAATTACAACATGAAAATAACACTTGTATTCCATATCCAAAACTCCCTTTCTCAACATCCCATTACCTAATTTCTAATGTTTTCTTTTCCCCTTTATTTTACTTTAATTTTCTTTTCTTCAGTTAGCATTCTTCTATTATATCTATCATTGGTTTTCCATCCTTTTTCCCATTTATCCATGTCTTTTTTAATTTAGTATCGCTGTTAGTCTGTCCATTTCTTTCATATCATAAATTTTTGCTTTCCAATCCCCTATTCCCAGTGGAAGACATAAGTTTCAAGATGTAGAAAATGTCTTTTATTTCCTGGAAAAGCCACATGTATTGTGGTCAGCTAATTATATTGTGGCTTTCTTCAGGGACAATATATTAAAAACACTCACAGGCATCTCTGACAGTATAATGCTAAATGTAATCCAGGGACAATTGACTATTGGAAGAAATTTGGAAATCGATTATCAGAGATCTTTCTAGGCATCATTAATCCATTGTCCCAGAAGAAAACTACAGTACAATTTTCTCACCAGAACACATTATGTATTTTCACCAAATAAAACCCATTTTCTACATCTTGACATACAAGCCTTGCATAGGCGTTCACCTGAATATGTGGAATACTGAAAGAGAGGATCGGGAGTTATCATGCAAGTAAACCCAATTCCAAATGTCTCAGAACACTTAGAAGTAATGCAGACTTTCACACATTGAGTTCAAGGGTCTGAAGCAGACTTTGTAACCACATTATGCTGAATGTAACCACATTCTGATGAACACAGAGTTCACATTGTCTGGACTACTGCCATATTATTGTTCCTGACCACAAGAGCTTTGTAACCACATTCATTCAAAGAGAGCTGCAAGTCTTTCTTAAGACCTACATGCTCAATGCATTAATATATATGATGCTGCTGAAGATGTCTATGGATGGGGCTCACATGCACAGCACCATCACCCATTTAGTAATTTAGCAAATGACTGAACAGGGCTTCAGTTTCTCTCATGGGGTTTCACTGAATGTGCTCTGGTTTCTTTTGTTTTTCCTTTATATAGAACAAGCATTACACTATTCCACAGGGGCTATAGTTTAAAATAGACACAGGAAACAAGGGAGGAAATGGGAAATGGTGATCTGTAATAGGAGAAGAATGTGGGGTTATTGCAGTTACAAATGCCTTGTCTTCAATGAAAAGATGATCTACCTATCAGTCATAAGGGATATCAGTTCAGAAGTGAAATTGTTTCTTGAGAGCTGGGACTTAAAACTAGCTAGATCAACCACACTGTCTATTTGGGGTCATAACTGTAGCACAAACACACGTTTAAAGCACATACTTTGCACCTGACATTTAGTACCAGACACATTTCCAGATAAAGAATCTTGGTTGGCCTTAGTCTTTGGAGACTTGCTGCCAGTTGTATGTCCAGGATACTGGGAATCTCAATAAAACTAAGAAGGTCACATACCTATCTTTTGTTTTGTTTTTATTCTAGATATTCTCCCTTCCATCTTCTCCTATGTTTCCACATTTCATGCAAGGCTGTGAGGGGAAAGAATTACCCAAAAGGTTTTCTAGAACACGTGGGTCATGTGCCAAGCTTATGGCAAAGAAAAATGTGTAATTTCTCCTGCTTTATTTGTAATTGTGTGGTACTGGAGTCACGGAGTCTCACAATAAGGTTTTGAAAGAAGTAGGTTAAAGCAGGATAAAAACAGGAAAATATTGTGTATATGTTCAGGTGCATGTTATTTTAATTCATTGTGTCTCCTGAGATTAATTCCCTGTAAGGGTTATTTAATTACTTAAGCTTTACTTAGGTTATGGCGTCCTTCATTTCATCTGCCAGAAAAATAAAACAATGGCTTGCAAAAGCTTACTATGGCACCAATCAGTTTCTGCTGTTTACAAATCAAGAGTTTGACTTGCATACTCCAGTTCACACTTTGATCAAAAGGAAAAGTCCCTTGTTATGTGTAAAGCATCTGTTCACACATTGCTGCACACAGATAGGCTCTGTTCATTGAAGAGTATGTGATCTATATAACCTGAAAATGTCTGTTAGAGAAAAGGACCAGAGGGCTCCTTCATGCATTATATTTTTTAAACTTTATATGTGAAATATTTCCGTTTAAAATATGTATGCATACAGCAGGCATTCCAGCTTGTAGTATCATAGAAATATCTATGGCTACTGCCACACTGTAGAATTAATACAATTTGACATTGGTTTAGCTGTCATGGCTCCATCCTATGGAATCCCGGGATTTGTATTTTGTTGTGGCACCAGAGTTCTCTGATACAGAAGAGTAAATATCACAGAAAACTACAGATCCCAGAATTTCATAGCATTGAGCCATGGCAGTTAAAGTGGGGTTTTTTTATTATGGGGTATTATGGGGTTTTCGTGGCAAGATTTGTTCAGAAGGAGTTTGCCATTGCCTTCCTGTGATGCCTTATTGATAGATTAATCTTCAATTGCTTTTTGCAGCACTTGACAAATACAGAAATGACCATAGAGTCCCCAAAATGACACCCCAAAAGGAATGCTTTGGAAGTAAGAAGAAATAATTGTTTACTGCACTTGAATTGTGATGTTACTTTTCAAAAAGCAGTGACATTGTTCAAATAATTTTTAAGTGTTTTTAAAAGTTGACAGTGCACCATCACAGACAATAATATGTTGCACATAATATCATTACTTTTAAACTGTGTTGTTCTAAGTTGTGCTTAAGAGGCTGTCATCTCCACAGTTCTAAAAAGGCAGCAACAGTATCAACAGGGGATGCTGTGCTTTAGAGGACACTAAACAGAATTTGGAAAAGTAGGATAATGACACATGTTTCTTCTTTAATTAATACAAAATGATAGAGAAAGGATAAATGGAATAGGCATAACCATCCCCTACAGTGAGAAGTTGAGAAAGGGGATGTGATTTAAAATACTGTAAGCCAGTTTGAGGCCCAGTGATCAAGAAACATTAACATTAAATGCTAATAAGCAAATAGATAAATAAATAATTCCTGTTGTGCATCATATTTGGACAGAATAAGACACTTGAGACTGACATTCCTAGTGACTGCCCTGAAAATGCTGAGTGCCTTTCTTTTGTGCATTAACCATATCAGGCCTTCTTGGGAAAACACTTTAAGAATTTCAGGTTTGGAGGTTTGTTTTTTTTAAAGCCTATAATAAGTACATTAGTGTTTCCAGTAAGTTGGTTATTTTTCTTCTACTTGTAACTGATAATTTAATGTACACTTCATTATTATAATCTGTCTTGAGCCTCAAGGAACAGAGATAGCTAGGAATCCCAATAAGAAAAAAAAGTTTGTGTCTGTATAGACAGAACCACCAGTTTACTTTCACATGTACTACATACAGGTGTTGTTGTTGTTATTGTTGTTGTTATACATGATTCCTTGAAATGTGTTATGATAGTAAGAAGTTGTTGTTAATTATTACATTCATCCATTAATTTATTCAAAGTACAGTCATTCTGGTGCTCACCAAATGTGTGGGACTACTATTCCCATCATCCATCATCCATTTCCTAGCATGGCCATCAAGCTAGGTAAAGTTGCTATCATTCATTGTCTACTGATGTTGCCATAAAAGGCCACCAATACTCAGTAGGTGTCTTTCCAAGTGAACCTTGATATTCCTTTTCCATCCATGGCTTTAGATCTCTTCATCACTAAACCCAATAGCATATAAATTTCACTTTTTTGTAGAATGTCCTCATTCCCCATTTTCTAGAGCTTTGGAGACTTCCAATATTTGAAAGTCTGCTCAATACAAGTGCAGTTTAAAGAAAGAAGCTAGATGAAATAGCATGAGTCAATAGTATAATAATGAGTAGATACCAATCTTACCCACTATGGTAAGATTATAGTATTTATTTATTTATTCATTCATTTTTCTCAATCAATAACTATTTAAATTATAATTATTATTTTAAAAAGTCTACCTAAACAAACATTAGTAAATTCATATTTTACACAGAGAGATTTTCTATTTTTTCCTCTTTTTGGAGATGTATGTCAGGGGGTGTTTTTAACTGTCTACCCTACCTGCTTATCATTGGTCCATCAGCTTACTTTTGTATTTAAAAAAATCACACACTAAATAGCCATTTGCAGACAAGAAACAGACTTGGCAACTCGCATTTGAGTTGTCAGACACAACATGAAGCAGAGTTTTACTCCAGTCTCCTAGGAAATGTTGCCAACTCCTGAGTTTTACACACTAACAACACACACCACCTTTTTTCACAACAGTACCGCAGTAATATACAAAAGCCAATTTTGTTCAAAATGGTCATCGGCAGATAGAAAGACAACAGTATTTATGAGCATATGGTGGAGTTTGTGGTGAGGCAGGTGAGCTGAGGATAGTAAAATAGAGCTTGAAATGAGCTCAGAGCCCATAATATTATTTCTGTATACTGTATACACAAACTAGGGATCCAGCTGAAAAAGAAAACCCAGGTCTTTATTTTCTAAAGAAGAGGAGCTCTAAAACTCTCTTCCTTTTTATTAGTGCTTCAGTGTCACAAAATGAAAGCTTACATTACAGGGAGTGTATGTATGTTTCTGTCATAAAAAAGACCAACAACCACCACCAAAAAGCATCTCACCAGGCTACTATTTATCAGTACAGCAGGAGATTCTTTTATTACCTCCATACAGGATGTACATCTCCTGGCAATGCAGTTATTGATTTAACAGGTAAACTTTCTGGCTGTCTTTTATCTGGGAATTAACAGTCCAGACTGAAATGGTCCTTGCATTATTCCAGCAGAGCTAAGGTATGAGATTGCTGCATATTCCAAGAGCTAGGTAATCACCCTATTAGGGATTTCTCTGCTGCTACATGAAAGCATGATCTTTAAGGGCTTCAGCAATTGCGATATAGCATTGTCAGGTAATTCTAAAACCTCTTTTTGTGTGTGGTGGTTTTTTTCAGTTTCTTTTTTTCTTTATTTTATTCTTTCTATAGGTTTAGACATTCGGCAGGCTCAGGTTATTGTGCTGACCTCGGGTACCAAATGCATAAATGGAGAATACCTTAATGACCAAGGCCTCGTGGTCAACGATTGTCATGCAGAAATTGTGGCAAGAAGGGCCCTCATTCACTTCCTCTACTCACAGCTGGAGCTGCACCTGAGGTAAACTGGGCCTGGGGTAATGATCAGAACACTATGGTTGCCATAGGTCACTAACGTTTATCATTTTAAAAAATGGATGAAAGGGTTTTTTTTAAAAAAAAAAAAGAACTGTTTAAGACTTCTCCAAGTTAACAAAGAAAGGTAAAACTTAAAGACCTGAATTATCTTGTGCTGCAATATAAACTAGAGTAGACCCATTGAATCAGCATATAGGTCAGCATATACCGGTAGGCAAATCCCATTGATTCAATGGGTCTGTCCAAGGCAGAGCCAACAATAGGCTTTAGGTCAAGAAAAACATCATTGATCCAACTGACCTAGCCAGTCAAGCATTCTGTTCTCACACTGACCAACCAGTGTTAAGCCCACACACAAGATGCCATAGCATCCTCATGTGTTCCCAGCAACAGATAAAAGGTCATATAAATAATCCAAAACCATGTGCAGTCTGCTAGGACTCTTCATATCTTTACAATGTCAAAAGCAAATCACAGTGTCAGGCTACTGAACAGATATATATACTGGATCACAAATATTTGTCATACCATGACCCTTTATGGCTCAGCATAATGTAATAGCTTGTGGAGCTATGCTAGAGCTGGCCATGCACAAACCCTGGATTTACTATAAAGAGCCATTGCAGCCCCAACTTGACACCAGCCATTCTGTGCCCGATGGACAATGGGAAGAGCTTGAAAAAGCATTTGGCCATATCCCTGTAGCCAGATGCAAAATAATTAGATCATCCACTGAGGTTCACCGAGAACCTCTGGAGGGCTCAGGAGACAATATAATTGGTTTATGTCTGGCTACAGAGACATACTGAGACATTTCTCCAGTTCCCTCCTGAGTTCTCTACCAGGAATGGAATCATCACAGGGTTGGGTGCTTTGGTAGGTGTAAAAGAAAGAAGGGAATACAAAGCCATAATAACCATAAGGTTCATTTACACCAGCATGTACTACTAATAGGATGCCAACAAGTGTTAATTAATTATATTACGTATCGCTGGGACATTTGTGTTATCACAAACAGTTTGTCCATGGATGATAATTTAGGCCGGAATCCTCTATCAATTACTAATTTAAATATATATAATGAAGGGGCAAAACAGAGCACCCTGAAAGCCACTCTGTGCCACCCTTGGAACGCCAGGTCAGGCCTGTGGCAATCGCACACCGTAGGCCTGATCCAGCACTGTGCCAGCCCCAAAAGGGCTGACAAAATGCTTCTCTTTCTTAAAGCGGCAAAAAGCCACCCTTGCTGCTGTAGTGGCGGATTTTCAGCATTTGCTTTTCAGCCCGCCTAAACACTGCACCAAAGAAATCATGTAACACCACCCACTGTGCAGTCAGGCAGGTGGTGTGACACCAGCATCAGGTCAGAGTCGGGGCGTGCAGTGTGTAGTCACCACTCCACGCCGATACCGGCATTTATTGCCGGTCTATCGAAGTCCTAGGTAACTTATCAGGTTCGTATCAGATTTGAGGGGTAGGCAAGGAGAGGTTACTATGACTGGTGCAGAAATAATCCAATTTGATGTCATTTTAACTGCCGTGGGTCAGTGCTATGGAATTCTGGGAACTATAGTTTGTTGTGGCCCCCAGAGAAGGCTAAATATCTTACAAAACTACAATTCCCAAAAATCCATAGCATTGAGACATAAAGTGGTGTCAAACTGGATTATTTCTGCAGTGTGAGTGCAGCCTACATTAACCATGCAGCTGATAGAGAATTCCAGGCATAATTGATACTGTCAGTACTTTCTGCATTCAACTTCTTTCTGAACTTATGATTAATATCCTGCCCCAAATCTGATAATGAACTTTAGCCATGTTTGTGTATATATGTCTATATGTCTAGATAGATAGATAGATAGATAGATGGATGGATAAGGAGACACAGACACGCACACACGGCTCCTTTTCCTGGACCTTTCCCAGCCTTCAGCTGTCTCTCAAAGACAGTTGGGGGTGGAAAAAGTGTGGGGGAGAAGGAGCCACGGTAACACCCAGTGCCAGAAAAATTCTTAGTTGGGGCACGCCAACTAAGGTTCACCATCTGTACTAAGCATTTGTGGAAGTGGCCTGTAATCCTCTACAGAACATTCTACAGTAACCTCCATAGAACTGTTGTTCAAAATATATAATCTAAAATAGTCTATTTCTGCTGAAAAGCTGTTCAGCATGGAGATACTTTCACAATTTGGTAGAAACTGCCCTTAGATTGGGCCTGGTAGACTTCCTTTAGCAAGGCCATTATGCTGAAATAGTGTGTCCTTTGGTTTTTAACAGTCCCATGCACCGTTCTGCAAAAAAGAACATGTAGCTTTCAATGAAGAAGATTTTTAAAAGTTGTCATAGCCTGATTGATTTACTTCTCTCAGATTCTGTTCCATTATCAAAATATTGTGGCTTTGAAAGGGCAGATATATGAAATGCAGAAATGAAAGAAGTTTGTTTCATTCACATTTTAATAAGAATCAAAAATCATACTTCTCAAATCAATTTGCAAACCAGAATGCAATCAGTTTTCTGTATTCACATGTCTCTAAATTCGTGGTGTAATTTTCTGCATTATATATGCATCTATTATGATAATTATGCACAAAAATATGTATAGTAGTGGGGGATTATATAGCATTAGATGAATGCATATATTAGGAGAAATGAACTTATTAATGTGTGTGAAATTTTGTGGATTCCTCCTAACTTCTCCTTTTCTTAGGCTAGATCCACACTGCATAAATAATCCAGTCTGACACCGCTTTAACTGCCATGGTGCAATGCTATGGAGTTCTGGGAATTATAGTTTTGTGAGACATTTAGCCTTCTCTATCAGAGATCACAACAAACTACAAATCCCAGAACTCCATAGCATTGAGCCATGGTATTTAAACGGGCATCAAACTAGATTATTTCTGCAGTGTCGATGCAGCCTAAGAAAAGGAGAAGTTGGGAGGAATTAAGATTATGTGACAGCCAGCAGACTGTAGTGGTTTGAGCAGTGGGATATCACTCTGGAGACCAGTGTTCAAATCCCAGCTCCACCATAAAAACCCACTGGGTGACCTTGGGCAAGTCACATTCTCTCAGCCTCAAAGGGTGCCAATGGCAACCCCCCTTCTGAAGAAATTTGCCAAGAAAAGGCTGTGATAGGGTCAGCATAACTGGGAAACGATTTGAAGGCACATGACATCTACGAACTAGGACTGTTCATGTGCTACAAATCTATAGGCCTCCAGCTCAAACACAATCTGCTATCCCCTAATGGAATTCAGTATTGTTAGGTCAGACCAGCTAAGCATTATGGGCCAAGTATACTAGACATTTATTATGGCCTGCCATTGGACCATCCTTTGGGCTTTTACAGTTCCAGACAGGGAATGAAAGTTGGAGGTTTCATCAAAGCTCTAGTGAGAGCTATTCTACTTGCATTCCTTCCAAACTCTTCTGGTTTGGCAGAGAAAGTGCCAATCAATATTCTATTGTCCTACTTTTTTCAGCTACTTTTAAAATGTCCTGGTTTTTCTTTCCCTGCCCCTCTGGACCTTTTGTCCTCAGCTTACTTCAGTTGCTGTGAATTGAATTCAAAATGCAAAAGGAGTTTGCATTCAGTTAATTCAGTGGCGCGGAGAGGAGAGGAGAAGAAATCTTGCCCTTCCCAGTAGACTTGGCCAAAAGCAAACTGATGCAGCCTCTCCTAACTTCTGTGTTAAAAAAAACTTTTGCCATCTTGACCACACTCTGATGTTGCTGAGCCATGTATATTCCATTTCCTGGCTGCAAAATAAATCTGGGATATATACTTGGCAGATAGTTGACTACATTCTCACAGCCTAAAGGTTTAGTAGAGAGCTACTTCAACATGTTGAGTTTACCATAACAAGCTGTTGCACTCCAATAGTCATATATATCTGGTTAAATGAGTTTGAGATTATAAAGGTCCCAATGTAGGGTTTTACCATTCTTAACTCACTAGCTACAATATGGATGAGGAAAGCCTTCGTGTTACCTCCCAAGGCACTTCATGCTCTCCATTTTAAACAAATGATTTTTCTTTTTTCCTGCATTTAGAACTCACCAGTAGTGACAATTTTTGTATTGGGGGATATAACTTTTCCTTCCAAAGCTCATAGGGAGGAACCTACCCCCCCCCCAACAAAAAAAAAAATCAAAAATAGAAGTGAATATCTGGCCCTTTCCCTGATTTCTTTATAACCTTCCTTGGAATGAATGGTGTGTCATATTTTTTCCTCCATTGACCTATGACCAACTAACTGAACAAAGGGTATCAGATTTTGTTTAGAGCCATTTTACTCCAAATCTGTTTTTCTTCCCTAGCCTTTAGATTTTAATCACAAAGTCATGTTTTATGAAGCCTTTCTGTTGTTTTTCAATGAATGCTTTAAACACAGACCCGATAATAGCTGTGAATGGCCCAAACATGAAAGACTAGCCATCTTCTCATTATAGGAATTTTCCTCCTTTGCTGCTGCTGACTCATACCAGGGAAGGTTATTTACGGTAAACATGCTCTCTTGTATTCTGCTGATCATTAATACATTTGTTGGATCATAAAAGAGCCACCCACCAGTGCATAAAGAAGACAGGAGCCCTGGAATATAAGCAATATACGACAATACTCCCACTGTCTGCCAAAAGCGTCACAATAGAGTAGGAAGCAATGGGAGAATTAACTTGACCTGGATCCCTCTTGGTTGCTGTTCCCATTTAATAGTCTTCACTGCCTACTTGAGTTTTAGAGGAGCCACTTGATACCAGGGTTGGTTTAAACCAAAAGGCTTTTTACAAAAAACACTCCTGTCTGGCTATTATTACTATTTTCCAATCCCCCTTACTGGAACAGAAATGAATTTAAACTGTTTAACTTTAACAGTTTATTGGCAGTTGTTCATTGTTAGAACGGTATCTAGTACAGTTAAAGCACCTCTCTTCTACCCTCCTATATCCCAAGGGCAAAGTAAATTCCTTTCCACAACTGTCACCTCTTGCTTAGTCCTAACTTACAAACAAAGGCATAACTAGATTTAAATAGCTAAAATGTAAGGGCTTAATGATCAAGGTCTACCAGGATGACCTGATTCACAAAAATCCCTCTATCACTCAGTAGCAGTTGATTCAATATCCTAAAAATGAAAATGTGAACAGCTTCCATTGAGAAGCATTTCCATTGTGGCAAAATATTGTGTCTCTTTCACAAGAGAACATAGGAAGCTATTTTGTGCTAAGTCATTGGTCCAACTAGCTCAGTATTGTCTTATTTTAAAATCGCTGGCAGCAGCTCTCTGGGGTTTTAGTCAAATACAATAACATCCAAAATCCAGACATCTTTTTCCGCCATACCTGGAATTCTATGCCAAGAATTGAATCTGGATCCTGTTTGCCTAGAAGACATTTCATTCATTCACTAATTCATTACAAATATTCGCTACTTCACCAATGAGCTAAAGGCAGCATACATCTCCTCCCTGTTTTGTCTTCATGACAATCCTGTGATCAGCCTGAGAAAGTGAAGTATAAGACTGGCTTCAAGAGTACTGTAAAAATACATGAATTACAATGTTCATATAAAATATAAAAACAAATTAAAAACAACACAAAACTTCATAACAGACTATAAAACTGAGAGGCAGCAAAATAGAAACAAAAATTAAAAGACAAATTGAAGTTTGTTGTTGTTGTTGTTGTTGTTATGTGTCTGCCAGTCATTTCTGATTTATGGCAACCCTAAGGCAAACCTATCATGGGGTTTTCTTGGCAAGATTTGTTCAGAGGAGATTTGTCATTGCCTTCCCCTGAGGCTGAGAGCATGAGACTCACCTAAGGTTTGCCTAGTGAGTATTATGACTGAAAAGGTCATAATCAAACCCTTGTCTACAGATTTGTAGTCCAGTGCTCAAATTGCTATGCCATGTTGATAGCATAACCATTTTAAAAGCCCGAGGAATTTAAAAAAAAAACATCATTATTTATATGGCACTGAAAAGATTATCATTGGCCCAGTCATGCCTTTGGATCATTCCAAAACCAGAGCACACATCTTTTCCCACCTGGACTTTGAATCATTTCAATCAAAGTGTAGATGAGCATAAATTAAAATGGAGGGAACAAGAGAGACAACACCAGGTATCCTTACAGGATCAGCCTTCTGTCATAATCTGTCTCTTATAGCCACTGGGTTTGGTTTGGTTTGGTTTTTCATTTTAGGTGTATATTAAACATTATTATGTTTTTCCACTTAGCACTCCCAGTGCTTGCTTTGTGTTAAGAATGGCATCTCTCTCTCTCTAGGGACAGAAGTGCAATCATGGTTTCTTAAGCTCTGTATTGATCCATCTCCATAGTGCATTCAGTTATGTTATTATGTTATTTGGATCAATTCTGTGTTATTTCTTTGAAGGAAATTCTCCAAGCAGTGCAAGCAGTCTTCACCAAAAAAAAAAAAAACACTACAGATGACTCTGCTTGTTTCTCTCTCTCTCTCTCTCTCTCACACACACACACACACACACACACACAAAGGCACTGTCAACAAAACCACTTGGCAATGGTAAGAGATGAAACAATTGCAGAGATAGGTTACAAAGCTGTAATCTGGCAAAACCACCTCTGACCATTCCTTGCCTAAGCCAATGCTATGAACTTCATGGGGTTGTCATAAGTAAACAGGAGACTTGAAGGCACATACACACACAGTCCTTTTATGACTTTTTTGTTCATGATCCTTCTGGGTTCAGCCAAAAGGGAGGAAGACAGGTTTCAAAGGAAGGCCAAGAAAGGGTTTTGGTTTTTTTTGGTTTGTTTGTTTTGTTTGTAGTTTTTTTGTTTGTTTGTTTTGCCCTCTTGTTATGCAATGGCAGAAGTCCTTCCTCCCTCTTGCCCACTTCTTTTTCTTTGCTCATCAATCACCAATCAAATTGGATGGCAGTATACTCAAGATAAAGGAAAGGGCTGTTCGACAGTGGAACACACTCCCTCGGAGTGTAGTGGAGTCTCCTTCCTTGGAGGTCTTTAAGCAGAGGCTGGATGGCCATCTGTCGGGGATGCTTTGACTGGGAGTTCCTGCATGGCAGGGGGTTGGACTGGATGGCCCTTGTGGTCTCTTCCAACTCTATGAATCTATGATTCTATGATTCTATGAATGCCTTTTTTGTGCACAAAAAGGAGAGAGAGCCATGTTGGCCATGAGAAAAATCCCAGCATTTGTATTATGGTAACACCTGTAGTAACATCAATAAAAAAGACACGACCACACATGCATGTTTTTGAGATCTTCAGATCTCTTCATCAGAGCTGTTACTCCTTACTCCCATGAAAAATATGTCAAGAATGACAAGAAAGATTTGCGGTGTTACTTGTCATGCAACTACTTAACAAGAAACAGCTGCTGAAATTCCCTCTTCTACACATCTATTAAAGTCGTAGGGGCCCTCCCCAATTTCCACTCTGGTACCTCTCAAAGCGAGTGAAGGCTTGATCTTAATTAAAGTCCTGGGTTGCATGTTGTTTTGGAAAATAATGAGGAGGAAAGGTATGCAGTCATCCAAATCAGGCTGATTGTGAATTAGATTTCACCCAGAATACCCATAACCTTGCCAGGAGTGGGAAAAGCAATCATGGTTTGCTTTTCATTAGTTTTAGCAAGGGTTGGCAGAATAAAAACTGGAGATGGCTCCTATACTTTAATGGCTGTGAAGAGGAAAGAATTTCAGCATCTGCTGCTTTTTACCTGGCTGTATGACATGTATGAACTGTTGAAATTCCCTGTTCTACAGTCATTTAAAATGATCTCCAGGAACTATCTCCAGTTTTCACTCTGGCAACACTAGCTGTGGCTGTTGGCTTCGATGTCAGTGGATGGGTGAGTCTGCTTTAGATTTTAATCTGAATTTTAAAGAAGTTGGAGAGGATGCTGAACTTATTTGGGGGGCACAATTCAGCACTTTAAGCAGTTCCTTGAAAATCTGAATTAAATCCCAGAGCAGATTCACTAAACCACCATTTGCTACTTGTGTGGGGATCATGCTCATTCCACCATCACCCTACCGAGAATGTATGAGTTATTCCAGAGGTTTCTTTGTCATGTGGGTTGAAATATAAATAGTTCCCTTCTCCTTCACATAGGATCCACATTTCATTGGTAAAAATGTGCTGTTATAATACTAATATAGTATTAGTACTTAGTTTATAGTATTAGTATTTTAGGGAGCCAGCATGGTATAGCAGTTTGAGTTCTGGACTACAGAAAACCTTGGTTCAAATCCCTAATCGACCATCACTGACTCTGGGCAACCCTAAGGTGAACTTATCATGGGATTTTCTTGGCAGGATTTGTTCAGAGGAGATTTGCCATGGCTTTCTTCCAAGGCTAGGACTTTCCCAAGGTCACCCAGTGGTTTCCATGGTTGAGTGGAGATTTGAACCCTTAGTCCTTCTCCAACACTCAAATAACTGCACCCACTGTCTCCATCTCTAGAAACTGCCTGATTTATTTTATTTTATCCATCAGATATTCAAAGCTCAGCAGTTTCAGGCCTACTTAGTACATGGATGGGGGACAGCCAATGAATTCCAGGTACTGTAGGCTATATTTCAGAGGAAGGAGCTGGCAAAGCCACCTCTGAGTATGTCCTTCCTAAGAAAACTCTATGTAATTTATAGGGTCACCATAAGTTGGCAGGTGACTTGCAGGCTCGTGCCCACACACAAACGACCCACCAGGATTAGTTAACTTTCTAGGGCAGTTTGTTGTTGCTGTTGTTGTTGTTAACTACCCCCGAGTCGATCTCGACTCATGGCTGCTCTGTAGATGAGACATCTCCAATACTCCCTGTCCTCCACTACAGTCCTCAGTTCTTGTAGATTCATGCCCATGGCCTCCATGATGGAGTCCATCCATCTAGCATGTGGTCTTTCTTTCCTTCTACCTTAGTCTTTTCTAATGAGCCATGTCCTCTCGTGATATGGCCAAAGTGTGCAGCACTCTTCTCCAGCATCACATCTCGAATGAATTTATTTTCTTTTTATCCATTTCTTAATTATCCACCTCTTGCATCCATACATGGCAATGGGGGAAGTTTAAAGGGCGGTTTACAATAGTTAATAAAACATAAGATGCAGTAATGCAGTTTACCGTAATAATTGCTGGTAAGAATATGGTTGGTGGGTGAGTGGAGGAGGGCTTGTGTTCTCTCCCATTCCCAGCTGATTTTGCTTTTAATTGTTTCAAAATAGGTGTGTGATTGCTTTCCGACTGCTGAGAGGTTGGATCTTCAGGTAGTCCATTGTTCTAATGGTTTGTGTCAGGGCGATAATGCAATTTAAAGTGGATGGGAGATTTCGCAGAAGGGGGTAGGGAAATGAGGAAGCCGCAGGCGTCCACCCAGTCTCCAAAGGAGATCCTGGTGGCTCAGTGTTCCTGTCAAGCAGGGTAATGTGCCTGTAAATTTCACTCGACAGAAAACGCATCACAGCATCAAAACCCGACAAAACAAGCAAACCGTGGAAGAGTGACAGCCAAACAGTTTTAACAGCAGGCAGACTGAGCTGGGGAAGGAGGAAGGATGAGAGCGAGAGAGTACTTCATTCAAAGAAAGCAAGCACAAGGAGTTGCTAAGCACTGTTGATCGCGCCTGTGGAAAAGGAAAACATTTCAGCTACATTCAGAGTTAGCAACCATTAGCAGCCACCCTGGGAGGAAGAAAGGCTACCTCCAAAGAGTCTTCAAGGTGTGGGGGGGGGCTGTGTCTGTCTTAGGGTTCCCAGAATGAAAACCAGAGAGGGCCCCTGTACCTGCAATGATTGGGTAAAAGAGGGAATTCCAGCAGGTATTGCTTGTTTCCTGGGTGTATGACAACACCTGATGAAATTCCATCTTCTATACAACCATTAAAAAGTACAGGAGCCCTCTCCAGTTTTCCTTGTAGCAACTCTAAGCTATGTGTCCATGCACACATAGCCATGAGTGTGTACATGCACCTGCACACATTGTATCTTCCTCCAGCATGCAG
This sequence comes from Urosaurus nigricauda, assembly GCA_034509955.1. NCBI lineage: Eukaryota > Metazoa > Chordata > Lepidosauria > Squamata > Phrynosomatidae > Urosaurus > Urosaurus nigricauda. The sequence continues at coordinate 113,371,553 of JAOEGL010000006.1, forward strand.
CAAAAATGATAACCAAAGAGAGTTAAGCAGAGTTTCTCTGTGCCTTTTCTGGGCCTTCAGTTCTTTTGTTCACCAAAGTCATTTAGCTCCAAAAGACCTAGAGGCTACTGGCATCCGCACAGATTCCAACATGTTTACGGGGTAGAGGATACTGCAGGACGGCTGCTGGTGAATCAATTTCAATTTAACAATGACTTGAGGCAAGCTGGCATTGTAAACAAGCTGGGCAGCTAATAATACCCTGAAGGAACTGAACAGTAAAGATATAACAAAGGGTCTGTTTGTTTGTAACTTGGTCCTTGGGGTTACAGCTGAGGTGAGTTCAAGAGTAGGCCTCTAGCTCATGCCCTCCTCTCCCACTCTCCCCAGCATGGTTGGAAATTAATAATTCAACAGGAAAGCTCTGGCTTTCCTTTCTACATTTAGGACCTGCATCTTGCTAATTAATTTGAGTTGGGGTGAATCTGAATGACTCTAACTCAATTAATTTTGGAGTGTAAAACTGAAGGTGTATTGCTTCAGAAAAAAAAACTAGTTTGGCCAGGTGTTATCAAGAAGTGACCTTGTGTTCATTGATGGTTATCAACTGCAACTAACCAAAAAGATGGAAAAGGTGAGAGCTTGAATAGTGTTGTTGTTGCTGTTGCTGCATCTTACCCACTTCTTCCTGTGGGTCGACATGTGCAACAACAACAAATTAACATACAACACTCAACATCAATTAAAAACACATCAGTTAAAAGCAAACATCAGTTTAAAAGAACAAATGTAGATCTTTGAACATTAGACTGAGGAGATGGAGATTCAAGTCCTCACCGAACCATAAAATTTGCTGGGTGATCTCAGATGACTCAACCTCTCTCAGCCTGACCTACCTAACAAAAAGTTGTTGTGGGGATAAAGTGAGGAGGAGGACAGCTATGGGTGCTCCCTTGAACTCACTAGAGAAAGAGCAGGCTATAAATGTAACAAATACATAAATTGAATTCTCATTTCCCTCCTCCTCCATTATGGAATATGTTAAGCTCTGTATGTAAGTAAGAAACAAAAGATCAGATGCCAGGGGCAGGGAACCTATAACTTTGTTAACAAAATGCAAATATTAAAAAATATACCAAAGCTTCCTCTGATCTCCTTCTAAGGAAGCTAAGTAGTGGTTGACTCCCTGAAATTTCTACTTGACAGGTTGGGATGTGCAGTATTATATAGAGGTGAGAGCATAGGACTAAATAAGAAGAGATCCCATGACACCAAGAGACCCCTACCCACCCAGTCCGACCAAAGTAAAATCTCAGGGCCAAGTTATGGCCCTGATAATACAATAAAATCTTAGTAGTCTCACAATGAACCTCTGTAATTCCCTTGTTCACCAGTCATGTTTATAGTTGTCTTCATTGTATTGTTGTGTCTGGTCATTCTCTAATTCTGTGGCTTGTGAATACATAATCATAATGAATTGGGGAAACCAAATGGGCATGAGCTGGCTTAAAATGCAAATAAGGTGCAACATTCCATCTGATTTTATATGCTTTGTGACAGAAAGCACCCCCAAGCTTCCAATGATTTACTCTCTAAAAAGTTCTACTGAAATTCAAGTGATGATTCAGCAGCAAGTGGTTCAAGTTTCTGTCAGCCCAAAGCACAAGAAACTGTTGACATTTGACAGAAATCAATAATCTTTGGAAAGGTTACTGTTTTTTTAGAAATTTCTGCCCAGCATAGCCAGTGTCCATGCTGGCTAGGCGTTTTGGAGTTGTGGGCCAAAACATTCATTTTCATTCTCTGCTTGTTTCCAATAAATGTCCTGGGCCGTATTGAGTTTGACGATTCCAGAACTGCATGTTCAGTACTAATTTTCCAAACATTTTTTCACACTAATTGCACTTATGTCCTTGCACTGATTCTTGAATAACCAGTTTGATTAATACTAACTAACTCAAACATCATTCTCAGGCCCAAAATAAGGTAATCAGGAAATGAAAGCCAGAGGAAAAACATTATTAAAATTATAAAACTTTTATTAAAATTTATAATTATGTTTTTGTGTCAACTCATGCACACACTAGAGAGCCAGTGTGGGATAGAGGTTTGGGGGTTGCACTACAAATCTGGAGACCAGGGTTTGAATCCCCACTCAGCCATGGAAACTCACTGGGTGACTGTGGCATGTCACACTCACTCAGCCTCAGAGGACACACATCACTTTACAGAGATCAGCAGTGCTCACTTCAGTTTTAACAAACTGTTACACCATCCATACCTTTCAAACTATGGGTAGAAGCCTGTTGGTTAATCCCAGCTAGAGTATAACCATTCAGTCAGCTTTTGAATGCTGAGTCAACACATAGGAAAATCCAATTGATTCAGCGGACTAACAATAGGATTTCAGTCTATGGTTTAGTATAACACATGGGTAAAAGAAGCAAATATCAAACCATTGGTTTTGCTGGTATGGTTCAATAAACAATAAATAAAAATAGCTAGCATTAGTCACTTTTTGTCCTGTCTAGTCAACCTGACAAGCTGTAGTTAATCAAAAGCTTCTCATTTCATCACACTGGAGGAGGACATGGGAATGGCAGCATGTAGGCTGGCCATGATAAACTATGTTTTATTGTGACATTAGAATGGTGTCATAGTTACCATTCCATCAATAAAATAATGGTTAGCAGTTGTCATAAATGCCATTACTACTTGAAAATAAACACTGGGGCTTTCTAGATTGGCAGGAAGGTGTGACATGAAGTTGCCTTTTCCTTAATGCTTAGCAGCTGCACCACAGCCTTTAGATGGAGCTGCACTTTTCTGCAGTTTTTAAAAAAGAAGCTGGGAAAACCAGCACCTTTTTAAAGGCGCTTCTTCTCCCCTAAAATGCAAAAAAAAAAAAAAAGCGTTTTCATGGCACACTTTCCCTTTTTCTCATCTAAAGGCTAGACTTTCATGAAGCCATGAACACACTTCTTTTTGCCAATCTAGAAAGCCCTACTAAAATGTAATTTAGATTTGCATCCACATCCCATCACTTCCTATCAATGGCTTAAAAAATCTTTTTTCAACTACTGATGAATGAAGAGTAGCACTGTTAGCCATCCTTTTTTTTTTATTTGACAGAAGCATGACCATAATCTGTGTGATGCCTCTATAGATAGTAACGATTCCTCATAAGCAGCCTTCAGATATTTGAAAAGATACTGATGAACACTGATGAAAGATATGCAGCTTTTTGACTCATTATCATCTGCCCTTTTTTTAAAAAAAAAAACACTCTTCCTTGGTACAACTACACCAATAATTATATTTTCTATTATTCTTTGTACAGTCATCCCTCCACATTTGACTTTTGTGGATTTGATTATTCACGGATTTGTATAATTTCTTCTCTCTAAGAATCTCCAGGTCCTCCAGAACAACTCTTATGGTCAAAGCTGACCAGAAGTCATGTTGGAGGATCTAAAAACTCTTAGAGGGAACAATTCTCTAGGTATTTGTAGGTCCTCTGGAGCAATTCTGTGGTCAATGTCCAGCAGACATTGGGCACAGAGTTGCACTGGAGGACCTAGAGATTCCTAAAGAGGTGTGCTCTCGGGTAGAAAAAATAGTGGGGGGTTTTATTTGCAATTTTTCCACTTTCAGGGGTCCAGGCTTTGCCCCTAAACCCAGAGAATGTGGAGAATCCACTGTATTAATAAATAATGATTATCACCAGTATCCTACCATGTCTACTTAGTTTCCTTTCTGTAACTAAATAATGTCCCACTTTAACAGCGAGCAGCTACATTGGACAAAGAAGGAAAGGAGGTCTGTTCAGCTGTTGATCAAGATGCAAGGAAGTTAGTACTTCCAGCCACCTGCCATTAGCAAATGAGACTATGATAAGGAATTGCAACAGGGCTCCTGCTTCTGATTGTCATAGCCTCACTCACTGGTGGGAATGGGCTTGGAAACATCATGCTCCTTGCACCCTGATTTGCAGCTGAACAGACCTCTTTTACCCAGTCTAGCTGCTTGCTGATAAAGAGGGCTGGGGGCATTCATGTAGTCTTAGTATTAAGATGACATAGTTTTACTGATTCATACCTCTAGGTTATGAATCTATAACTGCAATACAGAATGCCAGCCAATACTGAAGGTCTCACCTTTTTGTTTGTATAATCAGTTTCATGGCTGAAGCTTTAAAATCACTGTGACACTTTGGCGATCATGCAAACATTACCTAGAGAAAAATGATACAGGTTATCACAGAGGAAGTATAACAAAGAAGCTGCAAGCTCACCCATGGGGAGAATAGAATTAGTTCTGTTTTGGAATGTAACAAATGACCTGCAACCTCTCTTTGTGATCCTAGCAAACGACGAGAAGATGGTGAGCGATCAATCTTTGTACGGTTAAAAGAGGGAGGCTACAGACTCAAAGAGAACATTCTGTTCCATCTGTATGTGAGCACTTCACCCTGCGGAGATGCACGCCTCAATTCCCCCTATGAAATCACAACTGACTGTAAGAACTGTATTTCCTTCATTTTGTTTTACTTTGGGATGAGGGGGTTGTTTTGTTTCTGATAACATTTTCATGTTGTGCTTCCATATTAAGCAGGTAATAACTCACTATGGAAATTATGCAAATTTCTCTCAGTGGGCTGGAGTAGAGCCATAACCCTCACTCCATAGGAGCAGACAAGGAACTAGGGTCCACCCTGAGAAATTTATGGCCCTTCCTTGCAATCCTTTTTCTCCCATGAGTAAATTCTTTCTTGCCACCTCCACTGTGGTTAAGCATTTTTCAAAGAGATTGGCCATATTAGTCTGTCAGAGCATAAAAATAAAAACGGAGCTGAGGGGAGAAAGAACTGAGTAGCATTCACTGATTTATTTCGGCATGATATCCATGAAAGTTCATGCCAAAATAAATCAGTTAGTCTTCAATGTGCTATTAGATTCCTTCTCCCCCACTTGCATTTTTTTTCATGCTTATGCAGTTCATCAGCACTTATATTAGCAGCAGCCTTAGCCAAACAGAATTAGCAATATTAGCCAATATTCTGCATTAGCTATTTAGTTACATATGCATAATGAAGGAGATTATTGCATATGCTGCATTCCATCTTTCTCCTGATGGAATACATGCACATTTAAGTGTTAAAGACAGGTCTTATTGCATTCCCCTGAGGCTGCAACCCGAGATCCTGTCTTTGAAATCTACTATATAAAGTACAGTATACATGCTGGGTTAGGGAGAGGTGTACCTGTAGTAACATCAACTGAACAAGTTAAAAGGGAAGCCTTACTAGTCTTTACTAAAATGAATGCCAGTGCTGACAACCCCCTTAACGAGAACTAAAGTAGAATAGTTTTCTTACACATATGAGCAAGAGGAAGATAGCTGTGTTATTATGATACTACATCATCATCATTATACTATAAAGTAATAATTACAAATATTAAAATCACAGCATCAAAATAGCATATCAGGCAGAAGCAACAGAGACTGTAAAAAGAAGAGATCATCCTGTATGCTGAAGCAATATACTAATTGTGAACTAATTCTCCCAATGTGTCTTCAGTTTCATACATAGGCCAGACAGTACCAGATTTGTGCACGACGCAGAGGTTCAGAAAACACCAGAGTTTACATAAATACTAGAAAATGTACAGAGACAATAAAAAATAGTGCACGCAAGACCAAGACCAAATATGTTTCAGAGTAGAATTGAGTATCCTGAAAAATGTTATGGATGGATGGATGAAACCCAGCGGCTTACCTGGCAACCTTTTGCTGCAGGTCAGATGTGATGTTAAATGCCTATAAGCCTACAAAAAAGGAGTTTGGCTGAAATCCACACATAGAGTATTCCTAGGTTTTAGTATCACTTCTACAAGGGTTCCATACCTTATATCTTCTAAAGGCTGGATAGGGGAGAAAGTAATATTATGGGCAATGTAGTCCTATGAACAGTCCTTTAAATTGAGCCCAGAAATACAGAGATAACTATGTATCACTAGGAGGATTATCACATTGGTTATTAAATCAATTTACCTCTATCTGGTTTAAAGCTGAATTTGGGTTGCAGAGTCACTCTTTTCAGATCCAGCTAACTTAAGAAAATGGTGGGTGGAGCAGCTCTGGAAGCAGGGATGGACTCAGGCTTTATTCGGGTGGCAGATTTGGCAGCAAAAAATGTCTGATAAGATCAGGATGCTGCCTGAATTCAGCTTTAAACCAGATAGAAGTAAATCGGTTTAATAATCAATGCGATAAGGCTCTAGATTCTAGAACAAGATATGTTGTATGCTTCAGTCAGTGGCCACATAGAGCAACCTGGTAGCTGTATTATGGGCACACTGCATTTTCTAGACTCTTTACTTTTAAATTGTCTATCTTTTTTGTTGGTGTTATTATATTATACAATGGTCTTTTATGTCTTAGGAAATAAACTGTAAAGTCATTTGGATCATTCCATGCCTGCTTGTAACACCCATCAGAGAAGAATTACCGAGGATCAGGGTCAAAGGCAGAGTTGTGGAGAGTCCTAGGATGTGATTTAGATTCTATGGTAAATGACCAAAGTGAATCCAATTCATTTTTGTACTGACTGAGTAAATACTGCAGGCCAAACTCACCGTGGAAAAAGCTCATTGCTGGAATTCAAAACTTACATTTTTTCCTTTGATCTGGCAAACTGGGTTCCTTGTATTAATCTCTTTAAAAAAGAAAAGGAAAACAGCTGTATAATAAAGCCACCTGCCTCTCATGAAAAAGTATTTTAAATTCATTTGACCTTCAAATTATATGTGGCTAAGATAATTGAAACTTCTTCTTTGCCAGTTGAGAACAGTTCCTTCTTTTTGCACAATAATGATTAAAAGACACCACTAAAAACAATTAGGGTACTAATAATATCACACTCCATGTTTCAATAGCACATTTTAAATCACTTGGTTGCATTGCCTGTCCTGATAATGAAGGCAGATAGAGCTGTTGCATCTTCAGCAACACTGTGGTGTAGCAAGGTTTTCTACCAGCAAGACCACACTGTATGTTCCATGAGAGGTGCAGACTGAATTTCCAAATGACTTAATTAGAAACACTAAGGGAACTAGAATAGAATCAGAGCCTGTTACTCCGTTACTCAACAACAGTGTTTCTCCCTCCTTCCCCCAGATCCCCCACGGTGAAAGAAAAATATGTGCAGCCAAAATTTGCCTGTCTTATTATTCTCCACCACAGTAAATGGCTGGTTGGTGCTAAAGCTTGGAAATGTTACTTCTTTGGACTACAATTCCTAGAATCCCCCAGCCAAACAAACATTTTCAAGCCCAAACAGTAAGGGTTGCAAGGTTGGCATGAGAATTCAAGTTTGAATGGAGAAATGCTGCAGGGGGGAGAGTTTAAATCTCTCCCCAGTACTGCAGCCCTTTAAGGGCCTAAACACCTGAAAGGCACTAGATCCTCTCTGATCTTGGAAGCTAAGCAGGGTCAGACACACAAACCACACACTGCAACCCTGACCCAATAGAAGTCTACCTGTGGATGCCTTTAAGCTTTGAAGAAATAAGGAGATCCTATCATAGATGTAACATGTACTTTGGCTTTACAGAGGCATAAAGTGGGGAACTTTAAAAAAGATTTTAAAGGCAAAGAGTTGGTTATGCTATTGCCCACCACAGTTTTGTACTTTTTGAAATGCATTTCAGGTAGGAATTATCTTCAGGATGGCACAGATTTATTTATTTAGAGCATTTATGCTCAACCTTTCCATCAAAAAAGTCTTCCCCAGCATCTTACAAATTGTTAATTTGACAATTTCCTGACCTCAGGCTTACAATCTAAAAAAAAAAAAAAAATCCTAAACACAAGGAAAAGGGGATGGCAGTGAAGGAGAGTATTCTTTCTATGCCAGCAGGCCCATAAATCTTTTCCTGGTTTTTAAACTGAGCTGATCAAGCTGCAGACCCTGTTTGGACATAAAGTCAGTGCCTTGGTTTGTTCCTTCAGTGCTTGGACTAAAATATGGAGTGGATTCATCACACCACTGACAAGAAAGCCACCAGCCACCACTATTAAGATAACTTTTTACTGGAGACACTGTGCAGTGATTTCCCCATGCATAATGCCAGATAAGGTTTATGTTTAACCAGAATCTGAAATCAGATTCAGAAATGATAAGGTGCTTAATGTTCAACCAGTTTTCCAGTGGCTGCGGAGAATTAGGTGCCCACCCCAATAATGCATGCTGCTTCTCCTCACACCATTTCCTCTTGGGAGTTAATGTCCATCTTCTGCTTTAGCCACAGCAAAAGTAAACATCAGCATCAGTCCTTACTGTGAGTACAGTGACCCCTCCATATTTGCTGGGATTAGGGGCACAGGACCCCTGTGAAAATGGGACAACCACAGATTATTTTTTAAAAAACAACTACACCCCTCTCTGCCCTTGTCATGATGGTGGTTGTGGTCGTTGTGTGCCTTCAAGTCATTTTCAGCTTATGGTGACCCTAACATAAACCTATCATAGGGTTTTCTTGGTAAGTTTTGTTCAGAGAGTGTTTGCTTTTGCCTTCCTCCGAGGTTCAGAGTGTGTGACTTGCCCAAAGTCACCCAGTAGATTTCTATAGCTGATCTGAGATTTGAACCCTGGTGTCCAGTCAGAACCCAACACTGTGGCCACACTGGCTGTCTGCCCTTAGCAAGTCTTAAAAGCTTCAGACTACACTTCTACCCTCCCTGAATTTGAAAGAACATAACTCTAGAAAGAAATGCCATCATCAAAACTTTTCCTTAAAACAGGCAAGCAATTTTTTACTTTCACATTCTCAATAATCTGTAATTTTTGGTTCCTTATATATAATTTTCCATACATTCACCTTTTGTTGTGACAGTAAAATGAATGTGAATATGTTGGAAGATTTTTGCATTCTCTTCCCCCTCCTTAGATAGATAGGGATTTCCTGCATGCAAATTCTCTCTCTCTCTCTCTCTCTCTCTCTCATTTAAACTAACCATGTCATATACATCACTTCCCTTTTGGGACTAACAGTCTCTCACAAGATTATCTCCTGACTGTTGGGCCCTCCATCTTCCTTCTCCATCACCTTTCTTTGAAAGATGGTGAGATAAAGATTTCCTTTTTACCTGAACTATTCACTAACTAGATTAGGATATAGCCTCTGTGTGTGTGTATCTGTCTCTGTGTGTGTTTTAAAGCCATTAGTAAACTTTTGTTTAAATTGCAAGCTATTTGTGTTTGTTGGTTTTTTAGCCAGGACCTTATCGCATGCACTATTGTCCCCGTTATGGGGACAGGAACGGGACTCTCAGGGGCATGCATGAAGGGATTTTACTGCACACGCAAGCATCCACAAAAAGGTCCCATTCCAGCACCTGTACCCAAGCCATCCCTGTTCAGTGCCGGAGGTGCCATTTTGGCCGGATGGAAGTCTTCCGAGTAGAACATTTAATGCTCCTGAGCACTGAACAGGGACAGATGCCGGAATGGGACCTTTTTGTGGACGCTTGCGTGTGCGGTAAAATCCGTTCACACGCTCCCCCAAGAGTCCCATTCCCGTCCCCATAATGGGGATAACAGTGCATGTGATAAGGTCCTGTGTCTCAGTTCTTAGGGAAGCACAGTTAGACAAGAACACATTTCTGCTACTCTGCTGATTTAAAACTAGACCATAACAGGCTTGGTTTTGACATTTTTGATATTTCAGTATTTTTGTTTCCTTACCAAAGGCTGAAGCCTTAGGAACCTTAAATTACTCTACATAATACCCTTACATTTTTGTGCAGCAAGCAACCCACTATTAAACCTACATAAACACTGTTGATCAGCTTCTAAAGAGGCATTAACATTTTAAACTAGCCTCTTCCCTTGTGACATCTGGGTTTGCATGGCCACTGTGATAAGACTCTATTTGTGTGAGGAGAGAGGAAAAGCTGTGCTTCAATGCTGCCTCCTAATATTTCCAACATTTTTCACTGTGCTTTCCTGTATTTCAGAGGGAGGAACTGGCAAAACCACTGCTGAATATACCTTGCTTATGAAAACCCTATGAAATGCTTGCATTCGCCATAAGTTGACAGGCAAACTGAAGGCACAGAGACAAACTTCTTCAGATATGGCCACAGTTCCCCACCCTCTCCCAAGTATTTTAGAATAATGTTTACAGCAGATTTTCTTTGAGAATGTGTTGTCGTTGTTGCTTCTGTTGCTGTTGTTGTTGTTGTGTCCCTTCAAGTCAGTTCTGACTTATGGCAATCCTAAAGCAAACATATCATGGGTTTTCTTGATAAGTTTCTTCAAAGAGGGTTTGCTACTGCTGTCCTTTGAGACTGAAAGAATGTGATTTATCCAAGGTCACCCAGTAGATTTCCATGCTGGGTGAGGATTTGAACCCTGGTCCCCAGAGTCCTAGTCCAATACTCAAATCACTATGCCATGCTAGCTCTCATAGCTGATAACAATGAGAAATATAATTGTAGGTTGTGACTTCCCTGTAGTTGCAACAAAAAAGGGGGGCACACCTTTTTATGCACTTTGCAAAGCAACTGTTCTGTAAGTTAATTAAAATAAGATGCACCAAAGCTGAACTTCTAAAGCAAAGCAGTGCTCATTGTAGAACCACAGCTCCTTTACTAGTTTAATTAAGATGCACTTCACCAAACCTGGCTTCCAGCGATGATTCCTGTCTACAGCTCCACATGCTAATCTCACAAGACCATAGGTTGAGTGAGCTAAGCAAAAGAAACCTAGAACAGATTTGGCAAACATTTGTGAGATGTGGGTTGCACAGGTAAATTGAAAAATGTACTCTTTTTTTAAAAAAAAGATGGTATTGTACAACATAAAATCACTATTTAAATCAATAAATCAGATGGTGTCTTTCAGTACCCTCTGCAACAAATTTGTCAATAAAGAGAATACCAAATGAAGTGCCACCGCTTAGAAGTCTCTGTCTTATAACCACCTGTCACACTATAAATGCTGGAGCCACCCATAGAAAAACCTGCCTAGATCTTCAGTGGTGAGGTGGGATGTGTATAATATGTTCTTTCAGGAACCAAGGTCACAGGCCAAGTGTCAAGTAATCAGTGCTAAAGGCTTGGAAAGGCATATATTACATTGTTGAGAAAATGATCCTCAACTCCTCTCTTTCTCTCTCTTTCATACACACACTTTCTGCAATTTAGACTGCAAAGTGAACATGTCTTTTCTGACAGTGTAAATTGCATGTTATTCTTCTTTTAGTTGTATTTTTTTGATACACCTCCAATGCTACATTAAAAAAACAGTTGAGATTTTCCAAGGGGAAAACTTTATTCCTTGACCTTTTGCGTGAGACAACTGATGATGAGTTGAACATTCAAGCCAATGCTTTCCCTTTTCTTTTCCGCCTCAGCATCTTTGCTCTCAATCCATCTATCTTCCGTAGCCTGCAGTGATTGCTGTCCCTTGACAAACTGGTGAAGAGGCAAACAAATCTAGCCTGCCCTAGGGCGATCTCTCCCCTCTTTCCCCTCTTTCCCCTGGGCTGCTTTCTCTCTCTTTTGCTAACATGTTGTATTGCCTTGTGCTATTGACTTCCTGATAGCCCAGCTCCTGCTTTATCCTACAGTCCCAGTCTGTAACACACCATTGCATCTTCTCTGCATGCAGTCTTCCTCCTGCTTGTCTATTAACCTACAGCTGTGCCAAAGTTGTGATGCAAACACATTTGGTAGTGCTTCCATCTCAACAGGATCCTCACGCAACCTCAAGAACTGGGTCATTGGGTTTGTAGGTAATCTAAGAGTGAGGAGAGAGAGTCAGGATTCCTCCTCCCCCACTAAAAATCCAGGAAAAGACCACAGGAGACCAAAACATATCTTCAGGGAAAGCAAGAGAATAGATACATGTTTGCCATTGATTCTGGAGAAAAGGGGGAAGCAGAGCTGCCAGCTATGTCTATTTAATCAGTTAAAGCTTTAGATTGTTACTAGTTTTAGTTTAATATATACTGTTTATTAGCAAAGCCTGAACAGAGATTCTTTTTCTGACTTGTTGCAGTGAGTGCCAGATTACTTACAATGAAGTCATAAATAAAAACTTATCCTAATTGTTAAAATGGAAAGGCTATCTCAAACACTCTCTTCATGTTCTTTCTTGGTAGCAGATGCACTGTATAAACTCATGTATAAATCTAAAAATTTTAGTCAAACTGACACACAAAAAAAGTCAGCTTATCCACGGGTCGATGTAAATACTGTACTTTAACTCTTATTTAAAAAGGAACCATCCTCTGGTGAAAGGCAAGAGTGTTAATCTGTCCTGGAAGCACTGACCATCCATCCAGCCTTTCATCTGAGCACAGTTATGTCTGCTGGAGTTTTGTAAGGAATTTTGTTTCCTCATTTAGATCCTTTGTTACATGCCCCTAGGTTTTACCCTTCACTTATTCATGGGTCATATTAAAATCCATAATTTTGGCACCAAAACCTGCCCCCAATTTACACATGAGGTCAATTTATAATTGAATATATATGGTGTATTAGAAGCAAAACAGTGGGGCGATACAGATGGGCAGGAAAAAGTGGCTTGAAGCTGCCTTTTCTAAAGCCACATTGAAACCCCACTAACTGCACCGCTGGCTCCCAAGGCAGCTGGAGTGCTCATGTTATGACCACATGACATGGCTTCAAGCCAGGAAGAAATGGAAAAAATATGATTTTTATTTTTATTTTATTTTTTTTTTTTTTTTGAAATAGCAGAAGGCGCCTAGAGGGCACTTTCCTGCTGGCTTCAAGACATGCGTCATCTAAATGCCATACCTTCAAGCCAGCTTGAAAGCACCTCTTTTTGCCTGTCTGTTTAGCCCCAACGTTTCCAGAAAAATTCAATGTATGTCATTAAGTGGTCATACTCCTGAGATGAGAAAGAGCAAAAGGGGAGGGTTGTCCACTTCGGCCATAAGGTATCATTTCGCAAAAGACATCTGAAAAGCTCCAGATGGTGGTCCATGAACTGAGTCTAGGCCAATATGGATAATGAAAATACTGTGAATAATTATTTATAATGTATGGGAAAAAATTACGACACTGTTGTATTCTGTTATGCCTTCATGTTTCTTAACAATGACTACTTAAGGACAAATACAAAAAGTGGCTACCAGAATTTTGAATCTTTCTTGAGTATTTTCCCCCCTCATTATGTGCTCATCCTTTGCCCTATGGAATCTGCAGCAATTCCAAAATGGGGACACTGAAGTGCTAATTTTAGATGAGCAGCGCAATTAGTAATTAAAAATAATACTCTTGAAACCTTCAAGCTGCACTTGCTTTGATTGGTATCTCCAAGTAAGCCACCTGTGCAGAATCTTAATTCCTCTGATTAATTTGTGTGATTTCTACTTCAGACATTCTGATATAATTCAAATCCATAAAAGAGATGGGGTTTTATCACCAAAGAGACAAACAAATTCAGAGGTTGGGGGAGAAAATAGATCCAAAAGCCAAAAATATCAGCTTTGAGTCTTTTTAGCCTTCAGGTATAGCTTAGACGTGAAGTAGCACACCAACAACAACAATAGCTTATGATATAAACAACAGATTGCCTCTTTTTCACTCTGGGTGAAAGAGAAGGGAATAGGACTAAAGTGTCATGAAATCCAAAATTTTCATCACTTGCTTTTGAAATATTATTTAGGCAAACATTGATTTTTTACAATGTCGAGGTGCTTTGGTTAATGAAAGTTAATAAAAGTTGGTGCCAGTGCTTAAGGCAGTTTTATAACCCAGGGAGAGGGGAGGCTTGTGGTCCACAGACCACATGAGATGACCACACAATTATAAAACTATGGAATTCTATCGTTGGTAATTTGGTCAGGCACTAAAATTGTATGACTAGGACTTCTAAATATCCCTCCCTAAAACTATGGCTCCTATAATTCTATAGAAATACAAACATGGTCATTAAAGTGGAATCATAGTGCTATAACTGTGTAGTGTGAAAGGTGTAATACAGTGTAGTTGTGTCTCCTTCACAACCCACTGGAGGGAAGGAGGTTGCCATACATCAGCAAGTGACTTGAAGGCACATACATAAACACAATCCAGAAGGCCAAAAATTCCTCACTTCTATCAGAGCCTTAGGTTTACAATCTAAGCATTTAGCAGTAGTTGACCTGAACCCTATGGTTAACCATAACCAAAATAGACCCACTGAGACAGTGAGATATATATCATTGATGACTTACCATTCTGCAGTTGATTCAGTGAGTAGAATCAACAATTGATTTTAGTTGGGATGGGCTTGCCAGATTGAAAACTGGAGAGGGCTTCTGTCTATGTGTAGAAGAGACATTTTCAGCAGGTGTTGCTTGTCATGCAACCCAGTAACAAGCAACGCCTGCTGGAATTCCCACTTGTACATAACCATTAAAGGAATGGGAACCCTCTTCAGTGGAATTTCAAAATTGGAATCTTCTGACATTCTAAAATTGGAATCATCAATATGATTAAGAGCACTGACTTCCATAGGTTTTAGTGAGTATGTTATACTGAATCTGTATCTAAAGGGAAAAAATCCATACTCACCTCAAACCTGGTGCAATTGTCCAGTTGACATACAGCCAATTCTGTAGCAAAACTGCTTCTTTTAGCCTCTGATCTAAAAAAAAATATGCAGGTTTCTGCAGAGACTCTAGGAAACTCTGGTGTGACCTCAAGTGTTTTTGAAGTGTGAAAAGCTTCATTGGGTTAGATTTGGGGCAATCCTGATGTCCACATATCACAGGACTGATTGGTGCTGGCAAGAGTTACCATTTTCTATCCCCTTGACTGATCAGCACTGGAAAGCATCCCTGGGTCCACTGTTGCCTTGCCAGTCACGCAGCTCCTTGGCATAGGTCAGAATGGGAGGTGGGGGCAGCTATGTGATCAATGAAGAAGTGGAGTTAATACATACAGCAGTATTCAATTGCACATTGCAGTTGAATACTGAAATAGCACAGTGTACATTGTTGTGCAGTTGCACATTGCTCATGTGCGTTGAACATTGCACAACATAACTCAGGCATTGACATGTGTTGGCAATGTTGCCAATTTCCATGGGAGTTGCATAGTGCTGGTGCAGTGTGTCTCCACATGAGGATGTTTCTGCTACACTGAGATGTTGGATTGCATCAAATGTGTTTTAGGTTGTTCTTGACATACCTGGAGGTAGTGGATGGATATTCTTTTCTTTGAGTTGGTATGTATGAGTGTATTGTGGACTCTGACTGCCTCACAACACTTAGAGTGGTTATTGGACAAAGATATCTCTGAACTAGCCTCAAACATATGCCTAAGGCTAAGGCTGCTAGGACACATAAGCTTTCATGAGCTAACATCTACCACTTCATCAAATTCACATATTGACCATGAAGCAGGTTCTGCTTCACAAAAACTTATGCTAAGACATACTCATTGTGGGATTTGCTAAAACAGACTTTAATCTGAACTGTATTCCCCGCTGTTGTAGGAAAAGCCACAGATTATCCCCTTAACTTTTGAAGCATCCCCTTAACTTTTGAAGCCTTCCCTGTCAAAAGCTTGCTTTTACCAATTAGTCAACAAAAGGCTTTGTTGAAATCCACTTGCAGATTGCAATACTATCGTTATGACTGTTTTTCATCCAAAGGATTATTGAATTGCATTGTTCTTACTACTCACTTTTATTTCCAAGTGTTATTTCAACATGTTATAAACTATAACAATGAACTAAGAGGTCAGTATAAAAAAGGAAAAACTGAAAATTAGGTTCAGTGCCCCTCCTCACCGCTTCATGGAAAGAAAGAGAGAGAGAGAGAAAGGGAGAGCAAGATCTAGTGAAGCAGAGAAATAGAAAATGAACTTCTGAGGCAGCCACATGTGAATTTCAGACAGGTTTTTACTCATGTGATCCTGTTTAATCACCATTCATTTCCAGCTCTTTTCTTTAAGGTGGAGACGTAAAGAATTTTTAACTAGCTTTTTATTTTTAATAAAAATCCTTTGTTAGTCATTAACAAAATTGTAAAACCATTGTAAAAACAAGTGAAAATACAACATACTGCATTTCAAGTATTTTTTTAAAGGCACCAAGGACTTATCCCTATGCATTCAAAGTATAAAAAAAGATACTAAAAATTCTGTGCTTCCTTTTTTTCTTTCTCTTCTACTCTCTTTTTGACACTCGAAGCAGTGATTTACACATCTAATGTCTAGTCAGGCACACATCATAAACCCACTCCAAATGATTTTTAAATTGGTCCTCTCTAATGCTGGGGTCGGGTTGACATCTTGTTCCGGATGAAGTAGCATCTTCAGCTCCCTTCTCTTGACTGCTTCCTCCTCCCTCCTCCTTTCCCCTCCCCCTGCAATTAGTGGAATATAATCAAGGAGGAGAATAAGTGATGCAAAAATCAGAAAGAAATACAATCGCTGAGGTTTGAATGAAACAGAAAAAAGCAGTAGTCTAAAGCTCAGGGCTTGAAAGCAGGTAAACACATACATATTGCAGGTGTGTCCTTTATAAGAAGTGAACAAAAAAAAACCCAGAAAATGGACCCAGGATGTTTTTCAAGACTACAATGCCGCCTGGGGGATTCTGGGAGCTGTATTCCCCAAATCTTACCTTTGCAAGTCCTGAGGATGAACTCACACTGGCCAGTGCTGGTCCAAAGATTTCCTGTGAAATGCATGGATTCAGCATTCGTTTCTTCATATATTTTTTGCATATGCTTTTCTATAGGCCTGCTGAGAGCTAATGCTCCAACTGCCCCAATTTGTCCTCTGTTGTCCCGCTTTTTCAGCTGCTTTTAAAATGTCCTTATTTCACTATCGTACTCACCTTTGTCCTCTGCTTATTTCACTTGCTGCAAATGGAGTTTAGAGTGCAATAGTAGTTTGCACTCAATTGACTCAGAAAGGGAAGAGAAGTAGAGTGAGTGGAATCTTGTCCTTCCTAGTAGGTTCAGCAAAAGCAAACTTCAGCAGCCTCTCCTAGCTTAAAAAGTACACTACAGATAAACAAAACATCACATTATGTGAGGACCTTTCCTCTTGAACAGTCAGTCTTCTTCTATAATGCTTTTTGCCACCTTGACCATCCACTGGTGTTGCTTGTGAAATGCTGGAGGATATAGAGCTGTAGTCCAACACCTGTAGAGGACAACATGTTGGAGAGCATGTTGTTAGGGCAATGGTTCTCAGTCTTTGCTCCTTCTGATCTTTTGGACTTCAGCGCCAAGAATCCCTGAGCAATTGCTGATCTGGGTTGGGGCTTCTGGGACTGTTCAGGTCCAAAATACCTGGAAGAGGTAATCTTTATCTTTATGTGGATTCTTTCTCATTTATAGCAAAGGGGGAAACTTTATAGCAAAGGGGGAGAAGAGCACTTTTCATCCCATAGCCCTCCATCTGGAAGGCCATGCATTCCCCCCAGGCCTCCTTAAAAATTCAACTTTTTCCCTAGTGATTTTTCATCCATCCACCCCCCTCCCCCGGAAATTGCTGCAAAAATGTAGTGAGTTTGCTTCCTTACCTCCCCCTGGTTATGAAAAATGGGCTGAACTAGACAGAAACCAAGGAAATGGGCTGAACTAGACACAATGGCAGTTTAGGGCAAAAAGCAATGTCCTGGAGTTTTTTTTTGTTTGTTTGTTTGTTTTTTAATGAAGGCACTTGGGGACTTGAGGGTCATACTTTGGGGCCTCAAGGACCACATGTGGTCCACATGCTGTACTTGACCCCACCTTGGCCTTAGACAATCTTGGCTTAGCATGGGCTGCTGTGTCCTTTTCAGCCCCATTATGTTTGATTTAAGTCTGGAGTGGGCAACTGTGGTTCTTCAAAAGTTTTTGTCCTACAGTTCTCATGAGTACAAGCCAAAGTAGCCAATGGTGAAGGATTATGGGAGTTGCAGATCAAAAATGTCTGGATGGCCACACTTGCCTGCCGTTGATATACAAGTGAATGAAAGTGAACTATTTTTTTCAAAGTATATGTCTCTCTCATATCTTTTTTTTTTTTTACTCTGTCTGGAATAGGAGTGAAGTTTGCAGAATGCCTGTCAAGAGGGGGCTCTTATTTGTGCCTGAATCCGTTTGCATTTGGTAATTATGTCTGTCAGTGCACCCTGCTCAGGCTTTGATCCTTGTCAGCTAACATTTACTTAGTATAATCAAAGTCATGTAAATTACAGCATATCTGTTCCTGTCCTGGAACTGCTGATATTTTCAGGTAGTGCCTTCTGTCTGCATGTAGCTCCCTTTCACTCTCTCCCCCTCCCTCTTCTACCAATTCGACATTTTGTGCTTTGAAATACAGAAGTGACTACAGAGCCTTGGTTGCAATTTGAGGACTTCAGATGTGATAATCAAAAAGTAGGCCAGCTGGGGTTAGAAGAAGAGGAGGAGAATGGTTTCAAGGTATGAGTCCCCTTCTGTTGGGAAGGATGAAACAAGAAGAAAATTGGACAACTTAATGGAACATCTGAAAGTTTGCCAGAGGACACTTACTTTCTGAGAGATGCAGCTCTGGCTCAACAATTTCCATAATATGTGCAGGATGGTAGAAGCACTGGACAAAGGAGGCAGCAGCTGGATTCAGTCACAGCGCAGTCACCTCCAGAGGGAGGAAAAGTTCCTTTTGGGACTACAATGGGGAATTCTGGGAATTTTTCTCTAAAAATATAAATTCTCAGACTCAAATTTGTTCAGAGGGGGTTTGCCATTGCCTTCCTCTGAGGCTGAGAGGGTGTGACTCACCCAAGTTTACCCAGTCAGTTTCCATGACCATGGTCTCCCAGAATCCTAACCCACCACTCAAACCACTACACAACACTGCCTCTGTTTCCTACAAATACTGCAGCACTAACACTAGACAAAGCGGTGCTGTGCCTTTTGCCAAGACACATTTTACACTATTGGCAGTGAAGAACCAGAACACAGGATGAAGGAAGTTAATACCTAGATGTGCCGTCCTCAAACTCTATGATGCAAATTCTGCAGACCTTCAGATGTTGTTTAACTAGAACTCCCAGAATCCTTAACCAACATAACATATGTTGATAGATGCTGGGAACATTCAAAGGGCTGCAGAATTCCCATCCTCTGCTATATTGCTCGGTGAAGAATTGCTTGAACATCCAGACAGCTGCAGAATTCCCACCCTCTGCTATATTGCCTGGTGAAGAATTGCTTGAAATTTCAGACTTATTCCTAAAGACGAGTGGATTGGCTTGCAGCCTAAAGAATCAATGAGAAGTGCAATAAACCAGATATGCAGCAATGAGATCAAGACAACCAGCAAACAGGGCTTTATCCATTCAGTCACAGCATCCATTCACAGAGCTTAGAACACCTCCCATTTTCTCCGCCAGCAGAGGATAATAGGCATGATGTCTGAGTGATTCCAGGTGTTATAGTCTAAAGCAGTAACTTTTTCAGCCTCTCCCATTTTCAAGTATTGGTTTTGCTGAAAGCTATTTTAATAAATGTCCTCCCTAAGTACTGTTATTTATTGGAAGATTCTATCCCAGCATTTCAGTGGAGTTTCAACAGCACAACTGTAAAGAAAGGCAAGATCTCCCCTCAGAGTTTACATTTCCCAGCTGTAAAACACAGATGCTGCCATTCTAGCCCACAACATAACTGAACAGATACTGTAAAATATTAGCATGCACTTTGCATGTTTTGTGTGTCTGTTATCCAAATGGTACATACCAATTGTTTAAAGTAAACCTCAGGAGGAGATGGTGACCAAATAACAATGAACTGACAAAGTGGTTAACAGGTAGGGATAGATACTACTTTTTTTCCATTTCTCCACTTTGCTTTTCTTATTAATCCCAGGATTCTGAGACAATTTATTGTTGTCATCAACACCATTTTCTTTTGTAAGCAATCTTTTAGCACCAGCCAGAGTCAATCAGCTGTTACAGTTCTTGTGAATAGATCCTAGAAAATACATCTTAACAATGGCAGCAAGTTGAAGCCAAAAAGAAAAATGTCTCTAGGTAGTAAACAGAATGGCAGGAATTGATGTTTGTCTCCATCTTTCAAGGTGTCCATGGATTTGCAACACCTAGAGGTTATTGTTTGTTTTTAATTTCTGTTTAGTAAACAAAGCCAGCCTAGAGTCATGTAGTCTACTGCAATGTGTTATACAGTTGCCCCCCCCCCCTTATCCACAGATTTTTTATCCACGGATTTGAGCATACATGGCTGGAAAATATTCCCAAAAAGTATAAATTCCAAATAGCGAATCTTGATTTTCTATTTTATATATGGGCACCATATTGTCATGCCATTATATTTAATGGGACTTGAGCATATACGGATTTTGTTATCCACGGAGGGTCCTGGAACCAAACCCCAACGGATAACAAGGGCCCACTGTCCATGGGGCTGGCTTTGAATACAAAGAGCTGATGCAGTAGCCATTGCCTAGAATATTGGCAGGGGCATATTGACAATGAGAACACACAATGCTGCTTTTGAAAGTACATTGCCTGCTGGGTTTTTCTGAACCCAGCTCTCAAGATGCTGTGTCTGATCTATAAATTTTAATTTTATGGACTGAAACTCACAAACTTAACCAGTTTTAAAAAAAACTTCTATATCAGTCTGTTCAGATATTATGGTTACGTGCTAAGGTCTTCCTCTTTGTCACCTGCTTGAAGTCAATTTCTGATGATATTTCAATTCTGGGTACCACAACCAAAGGATCTGTTTCTCAGATTCTCATATACCTTTTCTCAGCTGGGGTGAGGCCTTGTGGATGGCTTCTAAAATGAATGAAGGGTTACAGGCCAGCCTGATGGATGGCTTGATGGATGGCTTCTAAAAAGGAAAGGGGCCTGATGGATGGCTTTCAGTGGGAAGATTGGTTCCAGGCAGACACCTACTCAGTGATGTAGCGTCTCAGTTATTATATTCCCAACGTCTTTATGGCATCAAATAAACCAATTCTTATGAACCTGGGGAAAGATTGACATTACCTGATAGCTAAAGGTAACAGGGATTCCCAGTTGACAAGGCTGTCAAGACATGTCCACCATAGGGGGTGGTGCTCATCTCTGTTACTAAGCCAAAGAGCCAGTGTTGTCAGAGGCTACTCTGTGATCATGTGGTCAGCATGATTGCAAAGAACACTGTTTACCTTCCCACTGAAGTGGTACCTATTTACCTACTTGCATTTGCATGCTTTCAGACTGCTAGGTTAGCAGAACCTGGGACTAGTGTTGAGAGCTCACCCCATCATGTGGCACCTGGGCCTCGAACTGCCAACCTGCTGATCTTGCAATCAACAGAGTCAGCGTCTTAACCACTTGACCCACCACGTCCCTGATAGCTGTCAGCTCAGAAAAGGTCAATTGCTCAAGGATCTGACTCTAGTTTGATTCCCCTGGTCAGAACAGCTTGTCAGTCAGATGCAGAATAGTGGAGCTGCTCTTGGGCTTGTCAATTGCCCAGTTGCTTGACAGCATGCCAACTTTCCACCTTCTGGTGATGGATGCAGGTAGAGAGGAAAAAGTGGGACTAGAAATAGCGATTGTTTGAATGATTGATTAGCACTCTTTCTGGCTTTAACCAGCCCTTTGAAATGGTATTTCAGCCTTGTAGAATGAGAGAAAACATGAAGAAATGTGAGAAGTGATGATACCATGGGTTCACCAAATGAAGATATTGTGGGGTTTGGCCCTCCGGGGAACCCCAAAGGGCTGGTCTGGGACCCCAGAAGAGCCAGATTTCACCCTAAATTTCCCACCTCTGAAGAAGCAGAAATGAGACAGTGAGACCTCACTGCAGGTCTTACTCTTGGGGCCTGCTTGTTCAGTGTCAATATGAAAAGAAGAAGTAGCTATGCAACTAAAAACATATACAATGAAAATAATTTTTTCTTACCTTTTATCTTGATACTATTTGTCATTTTTATGATTTTAAAACTTCTTGTTTCTATTTAAATGCTACTGGCATTCAAGTTACAGCAATGTAGGCTAATTGCATGAAATCTTTACAAAGATATCACTAAGTTCAATACCTCTTAGTCCTAGGTAAGTATTCATAAGTTTGTAATGCAATAGCTACTCAGAAGACCCAATTTTAGTGTTTCTGCTAAAGTCTTCATTTGCCATCTGCCATATGTATGGGATGAACTGGGGAAACTGTTATATTTGCCTCCCACTCATACTTGGTACATTATTTTGTGTTGTTGCTCCTGTGTCACTAAATTTCTTTTCTTTTCTTTTCAACCCAGTGAATAGCATCAAGCACATAGTAAGAAAGTACCGTGGGCATCTTCGAACAAAGATTGAATCTGGGGAAGGAACTATCCCAGCTCGATGTCCCAGTGCAGTTCAGACATGGGATGGCTGGCATGTTATTGGGGGAGCAGCTAATCACAATGTCTTGCACAGACAAAATTGCCAGGTAACTTTATAATGAAATTGTAGAATAAGTGGTAGCAAACATGGGAAATGTTAATCAAATTTTTAAAAGTTATTTTTCTTAGTGGATAAATAAATTGTGTCCTAAGAAAATGGTAGAATTGCTATAACTCACTTCCTTCTAAAGCATTCCATGAGCATTGACTAGACCATTCAGCAGCGCTCCTGTTTACCAAATCTGTCCTGACACAACCTGTGCAAAGCTTCTTATATTATTCAGCTCTCAGACTTACAGATGAGATTGATTGGTTCAGGGTTTTTAGGATCTTAACATATTTGTTCTTTGGTAACTTTAACCCAGTATAGACTGCCGGTTTGCGGTGCCCTCAGGCCAAAATTAGAGTTCCGGAGCGTGCAGTGTCTGCACTCTCCAGAAACCTACCACATAACAGCGGCACCATAGTGGTGGCCTTCCGCCCACATAGGGGCCACCATCATGATGCAAGTGTGGCTCAGTGTCCGCATGTTGCAGTGACGTGCTTGCATAACTGACGCATGCCAGTGCGCCAATGGCATAGTCATGATGCCTAACACACAATAAAAAGAACCTGGTTTTAGCAAGTTCTTTTTACTCCTGATGGAGACTGCGTTGTTTGGCTGCTACAGCCTCCATCAGGAGTAAAAATGGGTGGCTCCAGCCCACTCTTTCGGGGCGGTCTGTCCAGCCCTTTAGTTAGAGCCAGCATAGTGTAGTGGTTTGAGCATTTGACTACAACTCTGGAGACTAGGGTTCAATTCCCTGCTCAGCCATGGAAACTACTCTCACCCCCCAGAAAACCCTGTGACAGGGTCAACACGAATCAGAAATGATTTGTAGGCACAGAACAACTACTTACTTTTTCCTTTGGGATAGTTGCCTCATTAACAATCAGTTATCAGAAGGCAAAAGAAGGCAGCTTCCCTCTTTCTCTCTCTGTATATACGTGCAGACTAGTCCTTAAGAAAAAAATGCAATAGCATTGTTAATCAGTCATTAAATATGTGTTTGAAAGATAAAAAAACCCAACCTACACAATATATCTAGGTAGAAGACAAGTTCCAAATGTACAATAATCTTACAAATAATGAGTAGTGGTATATTGTTGTTGTTGTGTTTCTTCAAGTTATTTCCGATTTATGGCAACCCTAAGGCAAACCTATCATGGAGCTTTCCTGGCAAGGAGGTTTGCTATTGCCTTCCCCTGAGGCTGTAAGCATGGGACTTATATACCATAAAATTATTCCCCACCTTACATAATCTGATTCTGAAAGTTACCTGATTCAGTTCAGCTTTGTTCTTCAGTCTTCTGTGCTACCAGGAGCAAAGTAGAAGAAGCCAAAGTATATGTATCTTCCAGTCCCAGTTTTTTTTTAAAAAAAGTTGCATCTCAGAACAAAATTGCAAGCTCAAGAATGTTATAAAAACACTTGTCCAAGCAGGGCAGACACAATGGGAGGTTGTGGTATTTCTTTCTGTAGTTCTCAATTTTTAAAAAATATATATACCTAAATTATGTTTCTGTGGCCCTGGACTATTTTTTGGCAATCCCCCAATACAAAACAAAATTGTATTCCTATTCTTGAGTGGACATCTTTTTAATTTCAAGATCTATTGGAACAAAAAAAGAATCCTTCTCTTCTCCTCCTTTCCTATTTGTTTTAACTATCATGTTATAATCCATCACTGAAATGACAACTTTTGCACCATAACAGTATAACTTAAAGAAAAGAAGAATCATTTGTGATTCAAACAATAGGACCACATCAACAAAACACACACAGTTTTGAAAGAGCTGTAGTGCAGATCCAAGAAATTATTCCAAACCTATTTTACTTACTTTAGGTAACCTACTTTGCAGCAGCTACATAGGGAGAAGAAGATCTATTATTTCAATGATTCTAGAATGACATTTCTGTCAGGTTGATGGGAGATGTTGGTTAGTTAAGGCATACTTTATTAAATAGCTGGTACAGGATTCCAGACACTGTCTTTCAAAACAGCTTGATTTAGGCTGCATTCACACTGCAGAAATAATCCAGTTTGACACCACTTTAACTACCATGTCTGAATGCTACAAAATTCTGGGAATTGTAGTTTGTTGTGGCACCAGAGCTCTCTAACCGAGAAGGCTAAATGTCTCACAAAACTACAATTCCCAGGATTCCATAGCACTGAGCCATAGAAGTTAAAGACATGCCAACCTGGATTATTTCTGCAGTGCAGATGCAGCCTGAATAATTCTAATAAACCTCTAAGAAAATCTGTGGTTCTCTAGAAACCCTACTTGCTGTCCTAGAATATACCTCCTGGTAAATTCATGTTTATAGCTACTGAATAATCTTAGCAAACCTAGGAATCTTAGCCAAAAATGGGAGACATGAAAAATCTGTAAATGAAATTGAGAAATTACATCTTTGCAGGCCAAAGAACAAATGGAACAAATGTGTAACCTCTGCTTTATGGGTCCTATGGGGCTCGTTTTTAATAAAATCTGTAGAGATTTGATAGGAACAAAATGTCTCCAGTTAGACTTGTCTCCAGTTAAACCATCATGATTGATGTTGTACAGCAATTGTTCATATAGACAAAATGCATAAAAATTATATAAATCTAATTTCCATCAGGCTTATCCTGTATCGCTAACAATCAGGCATGATGGAAATTTTAGTCCAACATTATCTGGAGGACTACATTTTACCAATTCTTTTTGTTCAACAAAAAACAATGCTATCAATATTCTCTCTTAATTCAAAGAGACATATCAAATGCTTGCTTGCACATCTTTGGCTTTTGCCAGTCTAAATATTCTTCTGGTTTACTTCAGTGTTGGATACTTCAGAGTTACTCCTCTTCAAAAAAAAAAAAAACTGCAGGAGGGCAGAAGTGTCCATCATAAACTGCAACTTGGGGAACATAGCGCTGCCATGACAATTCAAATATAAGGAATAATGCCAGAGATGCAAAAATTGATTCCACATCCCCTTGCTAATCAACTGTGCATACAATCAATTCTGTGTACTGTATTCAAGGTGATTCAACATGAGCCCAGAGTTCTTATTCAACTGCCCAACATCCAGCTCTTCAGCAGAACAAAGTTAGTTATTTCCTCCTCTTAGTTCCTTCCTGAGAGGCTGTGCCTCTAGAGAGCTAAACAAAACAATTGATGGGTTTTTCACATGTTTGTGCCTTAAGCTACTCTAGGTAGGAGAATGGTAATGATTTTAAAAAGTAGTAGTGTGGTTTTTCTGATAGCTGATGTCACTGGCAGAAAAATACTACTTTTTGGTCATAGTTTATCTTGGTGCCCTTGTTGCAGTCAATAGTACTTTACAATCAAAATGAGTTTTTGCATGATTGATCTAATTGTAGGAATAATAAGAAAGTCCAATGACAATACACCAGAATAATCTGACACAGATAATGAAATAGTCTCAGAGTAGCATTGGATCAAATTTTCCCTAGCAGATTGTCTCGACGAGGTAAGATAAAAGTCTCCAGCAACATTTCCCCATTGCATCTGAGTATGATCAAACTTTCAAAATCAAATCTCAGTCAGAAGAAGAGCATGACTAAATAAATTAAAGCTTCCAAACCAAAATGTGTCTGTCTCTGGTTTTCTGAATGTCAATAGATAGTAAATTAAATATACATTCAGAAAGCAATATTATGTTTTAATATTTGTGGGAAAATCAATTGCAATATAGAGTGTCAGAAGCTGAATTATCTTTTCTCCAAACAAATCTGAGTTTATTTATTACCAGTTCAGTCTGGACTATTTCATGGCTCCTTACACTCCTTCACAACTCCACAATAATGTGGCATGTTGTCATGTTCCCTGTTTCCAGCATCAAAAGAGAACTTCCTGTTTTGATGTTCAGAGTATGCTACTTGTTGATGTTATTACTTATTAATTACACATTAATATGAAAGTGTGCATAGGTATTTTAGACAGCTCTTACTATGTTGGCAAAGAAGAAGGAATATAAAACAAGTGACGTTTTCATCAGTGATCTTTTTTAGAGCTCTCTCTGAGAGACTGTTTCCAGGAAGATGTTTCTGTGCCTATGTGCAGGCTGGATAAAGATTCAGGCTCTTCCTACTTTTCTGTCACTCACAAAATTGTAGTTTTGCATATGAAAGCATTTTAGAAATACACATAGGGTTTTTGTGCCAAAAAAAGAAAAATCACAATTTTGCACAAAAATATACATGGGGGTTGTTGGTCTTATGAAAAAGACACCAGCTGAGTTCTGCACTGGGAGGTGCAGCTACAAATATGTAGGTACAACACCTCTCAGTGCTATCTTCGAAAATCCTACTTTTGAAATCTCCAACCCCACTCATGATGAAGCCATTTCCAAGGCTCTAGAGAGCAGTGCGATGAGTAATGACATGGTTAGCCCACTCCTGGTCACAGAACACACCGAGACAGACAGCTGCAGTAGTCTCTGTCAGGTTCTCTCAGATCTTGTTGAAGCTGTCTGTCTCAGCATGAACCACAATTGGTAGATGGCTAGACATATCATTACTTACTGCCCCATTCCCCAATACCTGAGAAAAAGCACTGTTAGGTGGGCTGCAAAGCTTCAAAAGTAAAATTTTGGGGGCATCACTGATTCCTGCAATCATGCAACGACTACAAATATGAATTGGAATAATTATAAGTCAGGCTTACAACACTGTAATTACTTGATAGGATGCCAGAAAAAAAAGGTTTCTGGAAATATTTTATGTGTAGGACCAACAATAATAATGCATAGATCAGAATTTGCAATACTGGTTGAAAACTGCATGTAAATATTCCTTTTCTCTCATAACAGAAGGAAAGCTATAGACATTGTTCATCCCTACAATTGGAACTAACTAGTCAGAGGTTTGCATCTCTGCTAAGGAGACTAGTATTGCACGTACTGATGTAAAGGGAGACAGTACTTCAGAAGAATTTATTCAGGGAGTGCCTCACTCTGGAGATCCCAGTTTTGGGGTCTCTGCTCAAAGGACTCCTGGCAGTCAGGAAAGAATAAATGTTAGAACTGTAGACCAGACTAGCTTCTCCTGTCTGTTTCAAAAGTCTTGGCCGCTACATGAAGTTACAGTTCAAACATGTTGGCTGGAATCCTGTTGAGGCACAATGGACAGTCATTCAAGTGGTTGCACTTTCTCAAGAAATGTGTTAATGTGGCCCTTAGTGGAGCAGATATACTCACTCATTTTTGATTTGATGAGTGGGAGCTGTTTGATTTTTGCACTGTTGGTAGACTAACAGCCTTTGTGCCTGTTGCACAATTTGTTGTGCAGCTGTGGAATTCAGTATAATGACCCTGTTATATAAGGTAGTTGGTTTATGTGCCACACAAATGTCTATAGCAATTCAGATTGAATAATCTACAGGAAAAAGAGGTTCCACCTCAATATTAAGAAGCAGTGTGTTGGAGTCTCTTTTTTCAGAATTTTGAAACAGACTTAATGGCCATCTGTCAGGAGTGCTTTGATTCGAGGTTCCTGTGTGGCTGCAGATTGGACTGGATGGCCCTTGTAGTCTCGTACAACTCTAATATTCTATTATTTTAAATTAAAATGAAGCTTCAATGATAGCTAAAGCTATGATTTGTGAACAGGCTGAAAAATCTGCCGTC
The DNA here is from genome assembly GCA_034509955.1 of Urosaurus nigricauda. Taxonomy (NCBI): domain Eukaryota; kingdom Metazoa; phylum Chordata; class Lepidosauria; order Squamata; family Phrynosomatidae; genus Urosaurus; species Urosaurus nigricauda. Next base: position 113,399,616 of record JAOEGL010000006.1, read on the forward strand.
CCAAATTTCAGAATGAGATGCATTCCCTATTTCTCTCTTTGACCCCAGCTAGTCCTGTTCTTTATGTAAACCCTAGTGATAATATTGCTTCATGTGAAAAAATTCTGTATCCCATAATCCCCTGTAGTGATGCTATGTGTACCATAAGAAAGAGCGAGAATTCTCTAGACCTCCAAATGTTGCTGAACTACAACTCCCAGCATTCCACATTACTGACTTTGCTGGCTAGGGCTGTTGAGGATTGCAGGTCAACACTTCTAGAAGGCCACACAATTCCTGCTTCTGCCATAAGATGTTGTCAGGAATGCATCCTGGCCTAATAGTGTCTGCGCTCAGAAACAATTAGCATGGGTGATGTGGAAAGTGCTAGACACGCAATCCAAATGGGGGCAGCCACATTTAAAGCTTCAAAAGCATCTATTTTGCATAACTTACCAGAATAGCTGTTTTCTGGCATAGTAGAAAGAATTAAAGGAGCTGAGTGAATAATACATAGTTAATAATTTATCCAACAGCTGTGATTGTATTTCCTTGCTTACAAGGTATTTATAAGCAAAGAATAAGCAGTTTCATCAATCTGATATTATTTTTCAAGGCATTCAGCAACTTCTGGCATTCAGCAACTTTTTTTGTGTGCTAAAGGTTTAATCATAGGTAGATTCTGTTAGTATTGTGTGCTACATTCTGTGCCTCAGGTGTGTTGAGAGGCATTATTGGCAGCCATTAACAAGTTTGGAAATTTTCACTGTCCCAAATTGGAAGAAAACCTGCTCCTAAAAATGGCTGGATCTCCCATGGGACCAGCTCCAGGCTTGAAGGGGAATACTTGGCCCAGGGCTGTCTGGTGGGACCTGCCCTAAATCAGGGATTTTTGAGTTGGCAGCAACAGCAAGTGGCTACAGAGTACTATTTTAATTTCCCCAGTGGAGTTTCTTTCTGCATCATTGTAGGAAAATCAAAATGGCAGCTCAGAGACATGGCACAAAGGTCCCATCAACACTGGGGGTCTGTTAGCTCCACATGGTTCTGGAGATGTGATACCTCACCATGTGTGCTGCATGGTGCCTATTGTTACATTATGTAGAGACTAACCAGAAGTGACAATGAACTATGCTTACAGTTATATTTTGGACAGTATGAGAATGATACGGAAAAATACCAAAAGTACGTGTCCAGATAGGATCTTAAGTATACCTATGTATTCTCTGTGTATATGCATGTTAGTATGCATGTGCTGTTTCATCTCTTTTCTTTTTCAGTCTTTTATGGGTGGGGGTTGTAGAGTGTCTTTTTTTTTTCTTTTATCAGTTGTCTGGTGAGTTATCAGCCCAACATGTTATTGTGGTTTAAGTGCTGAACTAGGACTCTAGGAGATCAGGGTTCAAATTCTCACTCAGCCATGGAAACCCACTGGGTGACCTTGGGTAAGTCACTCTCAGCCTCAAAGGACAGCAATAGCAAACCCCCTCTGAATACATCTTGCCAAGAAAACCCCAAGATAGGTTTTCCTTAGGTTCATCTTAAGTTGGAAATGATTTGAAGGCACACAACAACAAGTGGTGAGTTAGCAGCAGGTTTCAGGCAGTCCAGACTAATCTTTCTTCACTTTTCTCCACAATCTAAGAAGCCCATGTTTTATTATAAAAGCATCCAGTGGTTTAAATAGAGTTACCTAACTGCTATTCATATAACACCATCCTTGCAGAATCAGCAGTGACAAGATCATGCCAGCTTCCTCCTTTCCCTTCCTGTTACATCCAGATGGGAAGCAGGACCCCAGAATGATACCCCAAAGATCATCCAGTATAGTGAGTCCTAAACTTGGCCTTCCAGGTGTTTTGGACTTCAGCTTCCAGAATCCAAGACTATTGGCTGAGATGACAGAGGCTTCTGGGAGCTATAGTCCAAAACACTTGGAAAGCCAAAGTTTGGGAATCACTGATCTAGTCCAATACCTGTCAGGGCAGGAATCAACAACTAAAACACCCTTGAATGGTGGCCATGCAGCATCTCTTTAGAAAATTCACCATCTTTTAAGGTAGTCTGTTTTACTTTTGCATAGCTCTTATCACCAAGAAATTCTTCCCAGTGTTTAGTGAGAATCTCCTTTCTCACAAATTGAATCCATGGGTTTGGATCCTGTCCTCTGGAATGGCAGAAAACAGGCTTTCATCATTTCCCATGTTGGAGCCTTTCCAATATTTAAAGATGCCTATCATATCTCCTCATTTGAAATGTGGTGATGCAGAAGAGTCCTACAGATGCCACAGACTGCTAAAAAGACAAATGAATATTAGAGAAATTCAAGGCTGAGCTTTCTTTACAAGCAAAAATTGGTAAACTGAGACATTTGGGCTTTGTACATATCATGAGACAATGTGATTCACTGGAAAGGACATGGTACTTGATAGCGTGGAAGGTGGTAGGAAAAAAGGAAGATTGTATTACAAGTTCAGGAGATGCCAGCTCCTGCCTTAATCCCACCTCTGAAAAAGCTGTTTCACAAAAGAAGAAATGTTTAGCATCCACAATAGGGTAAGGAAAAATGAGGTGCATGCAAGAGAACATAGGACAGAAAAAACTAAAGCTTTCACAAGCATTTTAGTGATAAACTGTTGGGATCCCTTCTGTTGGCTATGGAAGGTTTGATCCTGGATTCTTCAGCTTTGAAAAACAAGCCACTTGAAAAGCTACATATTAATGGAAGTGGAAATCAATTAACACAGCCAGCTCTTTGACTGGAGACAATCAGTGCATGTGATACAAGTCAATTTGCAATCATCACTCTTTTAACTCCTTTCTGCATCAATCAGGATTTGGTCATAGCCTCTCAATATTGGATACAAAAAATATGAGCCATCCATTATCTAAACTACAGATCAGGCCCTAATGCAGTAGTTCCAGTTTCCAAACCAATAATAGTCGATTTGTCATATAACTAGAAAAGCGGCAGGTGTTCTGAAGAGTGCAGAGTACCATAAATAACAACCTGTATTGCGTGAAAATCCTGGAGGAAACTTGGATAATTGTCTGCATGATTCTCTGGCAAAGTAAACAAGAAAAGCTTATGACAAATGCACATGACACTTACTAAAGTTTGCAACAGCCAGCCCAGCTATGCTCCCATGCAAGTTGGACTCATTTCAGGGGTCTGTGCAGCTCAACACTCAGGAGAGTGGATGTCAGTTCTTGGCTCCAACTGTGCAAAGCATAAAGACTTCACAGCCCACTTCTTGCTAGAGGCAGAAAATATTAGAATCCTTTTGCCACAGCTTAAGAAACCCACACAGTTTCCCAGAATAAGCAACACTCTGAACTTGGGGTCTAAGATAGTAGTAGACATGAATGCAGCTGAATGTAATGTTAGAAGCATTTTTAAATTCAAAGGATAGCTCCAAGAAATGTGTCTGACTTGGTGGATGCCTGTTTTCTGTTTCCTGGCTTGTACTATCATGCTAAACCAGGACATTGGTTCATTTAAGTCCAGTGAATAACCTATTTGGGGCCAGAAATAGGTTTAAAATGTGCTTTAAAAATTGCAACCTTTTACTAAGATTGGCTGTCCCGGGATGGGGCAAATGTCTTGCCCACTTCTGTCTCCTGAGATCCTTTTCACTGCTCAGGACTAGAATTGGGGACTACTCCTTGCAAAGTGGCCCTTCCCCCACCCCATGTCTTATTGGTCAGTAAGTCCTGAATTTGCTCCAAAATCAGAACTTGGAAACATTGACCTAAATCCTGTTGATAGCCCTGACTAGAGTGGACCCATTAAAGCAATGGAATTTACCTACATGTGACTCACAGTTCAACAATTGGTTGAATGCATCCACTCTGGCTGTGGTACCAGCCATTATTTTCATGAAATAAGTTCCTGGAACATTCTGGCCACCATGACCAGTGGCCATGCTATGGTAGCTGGGAGATGCTGAGACTTGTAGTGCAAAATAGTAACATTTCCAAGCTCTCCTTGGACCGTAATTCAGCTTCTGAATTTAAAAGGGGGGTTAAACTGAGTGGAATGGTGGGGATGAAAGGATTTAGGACTAAGGCAAGGTGGTGGCACTTGAGGAGAGGGCCACAAAGAGCCTGAAAGAGATTATAAAGAAAATCTACCTTGGGCATTTCCCCCAGTATTGCTAGAAGCAGCCAGGATCGGAATATAGAAAAGCTGATACTCCCCCACCACCACCACCTCCAGTTGAGCTGAACACTGGCCATGTAAGATTTTCTTTTTCTCTTTAATGTCATCTAGTGAACGGGAGGCTAGCTTTGCCCAGCTTCCTTCAATATCATTTCTGGCATTTCAGTTATTGACAGATGGGAGCCACATATATTTAGAAAGGAATTATCTGTACCAAAAATTGAACGAAGGATTTCTTCTACCCTTGTGCAATAAACATTGGAGTAATAGAACAGGAAAGGCATGCATTTTGCTTTTAGCTCAGAGTAGCTGTTCTGCTCTCCTCATAGTCAAAACAAAGAGAGATTTGAGAATCCACCTTATTGATTTTCACAGGAAGATATTTATAGGGAGAGGGAGGAATCTATAAATACTTAGAGAAAAATCTATACGCTAACAGCCGAGTCCACAGTATGATTTAAGCCAAGGGGCTTGGACCCTAAGCCTGCCCAGATCTATTGAATTCAGTGGAGATAATTTATCTGAAATCCACACATTTTTGTTGAAGTGGATTCCATATCCAACTATCCTTGTACATGTCAGTTTCTCTTAATGGCAAAAGTGATCAAAAATGATAAGTTATCTAAGCAGGGAACATGTCCTTGAAAGAGGCACTTTAAAAGTCTTGTACAATTAGAAGAAAACGTCAAACAATCCATCATACGTCTTCCCAAGACAGGTCACTTTGATATATTGAGAGCCCAGAATGTAAAGTGCATTTAGCCTGCATAATTGATGTTAATTTTGAAAGTGCTATCTTAGAAAAAGCTGTAGAATCACAGCTATGTTCTCAGATGCCTAAATAGAGGCAACATCTTTCAGAAATTAGCATCACCTTTAATATCTATTTTTATATAGAGCCATGAATTGTTTCTGAGACTCAATTTTATTTCCTTTGCCTATTTAGACCTAGTACCAAGGTTTGACACTGTTGCTTCTAGGGACTATAACTCCCATAATCTATCAATCTATAATTATCATCATCTATAATCTTTTCTGTAGTCCAAAGAAGCAACATTGCCAAACTCTGCCCCTTGCATGAAGAGTAGGCTAAGATATGGTGAAAATTTCCTTAACATCAGACATCTAGAAGGCATTTCCTTTTCTGAATGCTTCTTATTTTAAAAACAAAACAACCCTCATGCTCATAAATGCAAATTTAGCCTTGTCCTTGAAAGACTAGCATTGCATGCACATGGAAACCTTTCTTAAAATGCAGAAACATTCAAAACATATGATTTCTCCCTACAAACGCCCTTGTAGCTTGCCATACATTGTTAGCTGAAACTAAGAGGCAAAGTCTGTGAACATTTTCTGTCACTGGTAAACACATATGCCATGCTGTTCTGAGGGTGGTACAAAAGTGGAGAAGGTGTTCCCCTCCTCATCATGTTTATGCAACAATACAGCTTCAGTGCTCCTTTTCAGCCATGTATGCTCCCTTCAATTCTTCTTTCCCCAGAATGGCTTTTGAAGCTTCATTGCTATGTTTTAATATTGGCTGGAATCTTGTTGGGCATTTATAAATGTGTAATCTAGAGTTATGCACATGTGACTGCTTCATATTCATGACCCCTATGTAGCCCCTAGTTTAGAGAGTATAGTCATCAATTTCTTTCTGTGGGCTTGCCATCTGCAGAATGGAGCATGTATGGATAGCCCCACCCTGTTCTCCTCAGTCGCGGCACATGCATCAACATGATCATGCTCACATCACGCCACTGTTATGGAGAACAGAACTTGAGGTTCCATGGAGGTCCCATGGAGTTTGCCATCGGGGGGGGGGGTCTGGAACACACTCCCCATGGATACAAAGGGCTGACTGTACATATATACTGTGACATTTCCCCAATTCCCACATACTAGTTGCAGCCGATGGGTGTCTGTTCCCCTGTTCTGTAGAAATTTTAAAAATGTAAAAGTTTATACTAAGATTGGCCCTCCAGGTCTTGGACAAATGTCTTGTCCACTTCTGCTTTCTGAGATCCTTTCAACTAGTGGTGCCAAGTACTGGATTTACTTCTTCCAAAGCATGAAGCAGCTAGCTGACTATCTCACCCCCTCTCATGTAAGCCATAAGTGAGAGGGAATGGTGACAGAGACCCTGCTTCTGCCTCTCACCCTGGAGGTTGCTCACAGGAGGGAGTGGGAATGTCATTTAATGACTTTCTAATTGACAGAGGAGCAGACCCACATCAATTGCAGCAGCTGCTGCCCAGTAAGTGGGGATTTCAGAAGACGAGGACAGGAGTCACTGCGTAGTGCTTATTCATTTATAACTACCCAACCCTTCCAGCCATTGTTGTTTTTTAAAGTGGACAACTTCTTCCTAGAAACAATGACATTGCCCATAGCCAATCAGATTAGATGGCAAATGAAGCTTATCAGTAACACCTTCCTTACAAATTACTTTTGTTTGGACTCCGTGGTGTTACCGCCTAGCCTGTTTTGACTGACTGTGCCATGGCCTCACTGTTTCTAAGTAGAAAGCCAATGCCTTCTCTGTACATCTAGTTCTTTACTTTCAGTAGATTAAACAAGATAGATGTTTTCAATTTGATGTCAGAAATTATACTGAGATAGTTCCCTTTTTGTTCTAACCAGAAGCAAAGCATTGCTTGCTGATTATTTTATTCTGTTATGAAATAAATCCCAAAGTAACAAAATATCTTACACTGACCCTAGCTGTTTCCTCACCTTTTGTTCTTGGTTAGTTTCAGTGCAATAAGGTCTGCTTGTAATTGAGATAGATAGATAGATAGATAGATAGATAGATAGATATAAATAGATAGCATGAAGGAGGCAGTCAATGTATAGAAATGACCATATACACCTGTATTCCCTCCCAAATATATATACAAACCTCCAAATGAAGGTATGCAAATCTGATAGACTAAAGCAAATGTTTCATAAAACCAATGACTGTTTAAATGGTGAGACTAAATTGTTTGTATATAAATATTACCTTTTATCTTCCATTTGAGTTTTATGTAGGATGAACACATTACTTTAATGACCTGCATTTAGAGAGGAAGAGAGGGGCAGTCTCACTCGGAAATCCTCAGCAGCCAGATGGCTGCCTTGTCTTCCATGAGATTAAAAGATGTTTCTCATTGGCAGTCTTGCTTCTGAAGCAAATTAATACAGCCAACTAAATTGCCTGTGGTTTCTTCTTTGGGTGTGTGAGTGCGTGTGCATGTGTGCACGCACGTGGAATAAAATTTTAAAAGAACTTCTGAAAGCAATTTTCGTCACAGGTTCCATGAGCAGATTGCTCTCCAGGTACAGCATGCTGGTTTTAAACATTCGGTAATTAATGGAAAGTATTTCGTGTTAATTGACTGCTTCAGGAAAGGGAAGTATAATGGCTCCTTATTAATCATGGAAAGAGACATACAGCACAGAGGCACTGCAATTATTGCACTAACGGTTGAGAAATGTTAATTAATGAAAAGAACAATGATGTAAGAAATTAGCTACATAATGCTTCCTGCTGGTACAGAGTTGCACTTTAAATGCATTTTTTACAGCATGGCAACCACTGGATGCTGCCTTAAATAGCAAAATCTCTCTAACCTTTTCTAAAATGTCACATATATTGGCTCATGAAGCACTAAGCTTGCAAAAGACAAATATTGCACTAAAGCATTTCTTAAGGAGTGCTTTTCAAGAATGGGGTCATGCATTATGTATAGCTGGACTAAGTTCTCTGGAATGAAAACCATGCTGTTGGTGTTTCCTTTATTTATATCCCACAAAGATCTGACAAAATAAGAAAACTTGCTTGCTTAATGTTCATAGAGAGATAATAATAGAGGAAAGCGTTCCCCAAACAATGTGCTGCTTCTGAGAAAGGCCTTGCAACAAATTAATATGCTGGAAAGCTGGGACAGAAAATGGTATTTCCTAAGGTGTCATGGACCCAAGTTGCTTAGGATCTAAAGGGTCAACACCAGCACCAAGAAACTGAGGTCCAATAATGGTAGCAGATGTGCATATTTGAAAACAGATCTCATCCAATTAAATAAAAGAAAGAGAATCTCTCTTAATAACAAAAGAGTAAGAAATTGTAATTATCACCATGGTCATGTATACTAGCAGTTAGGCTAGGGTAAGGACTTTTCAAAACATTGCATAAAGCTGTATCCTGATTCCTCGGCTATGTTCCTCCCAAACAAAATGGCCAGTGGTTGGCTGAGGAGAAGATTGCACAGAGAGAGTTTGAGTATCATCATCATCACCATCATCATCATCATCATCATCATCATCATCATCATCCTGGCAGTCTTTGCTCCCCTAGCCTGCTTTCATAAGTATGCCGGCAGATTTGTACCTTGTTACATTCTACCAACCCAGGTGTATTTCTTCTTAGCCAAACTGAAATTCTTGTGCTTAGCTCAGATGGAAAACATTTGGAGGGTCTGCAGGACCAAGGGAAAAAGAGAACTGTGCTTCACACCTCTTTGTCCCTTTTGATGTTGGACACTGATTCCTCCCCTTCAGCTGGAAGCCAACATGGCTGGATCACATAAGTTTTTCGATGCACAGATCTTCTGCCATTATACCCAGTTTGGTTACAACTGGCTGTCAGGAATGAATTGGGGTAATAAAGGTCCAAAACAAACTGCAGAAATAATCCAGTTTGAGACTGTTTTAACTGGCCTAGCTCAGTGCTAGCGAATTCTGGGAGTTGTAGTTTTGTGAGACATTTAGCTTTCCTTGTCAGAGAGCTCTGGAGCCACGACAGACTACAATCCCGAGGATTCGCTAGCTCTGAGCCAGGACAGTTAAAGCCATCTCAAACTGGATTATTCTGCAATATGTTTTGGACCACAGTCTGCTTTGCTATTGGCAGATAATTCGATAATGTTTGGACTACAATATTATTTGTGATACTTTTTGCCCAATGTTCTTTCACTTAAATTCTACTGGTTGCAATGGTGTAAGGATGTGAAGGTCTGGCAATCTAGTCCTCCATATATCAAGCACAGTACAATGTAAGTTAAGCATTAAGTTTAAATCTCATTGGTTTCAGTGAAAGACTACTGTTCTTCAAATAAATCAATGGGACTTTAAAGTGATTAGTTCTGGCTAGATCATTCCTACCGGCTTCTGCAGGGTTTGTTTTGCCACCATGGGATGACTGCATTCCACCAATGGAACTAAGATGTCTATGCAATATTGTATATGTCATGCACCAAATAATGGCCCACTCCATCAATTCTACTGGGAGATCAGCTCCATTTGCTTTCTCTCAGCATGTTCCCATTCCTTCTGCTCATGGGGCTCCATAACTCTCCTCATTCTTAATTTCCTGCCTTTTCAAATGCCTTTCTCAGTGTTGAATTTCTTTCCCAGGTGGAATGTTCTCGGGTTGCAAGGTGCTCTCCTTAGCTACTTCATCGAACCAGTGTATTTGCATAGCATTATTGTGGGAAGCCTCTCTCACACTGGTCACCTTTCACGGGTAATGAGCCATAGACTAGAAGATGTTGGCCCACTGCCAGCCTCATATCGACGGAATCAGCTGCTCCTGAGCGGTAAGCACACACTAGCTTGGAAACATAAACTCTTTGCCTGCCCTTGATAGCCCCTCTGGGTTCCTACATAAACGTTATGAAATGCTTGTCTTCCTTCTCATTTTAATTTGACACTATTGAAAATGATGTATCCTACCTCAGTAAATATAAATTAATTCCTCTTCAATGCTATGCCTTCCTGAATTTTCATTGAGATGGCTTCAAGTTATTGGGGAGAGGGGTCACATTGAGGTCCTTCCACCCCAGATGTGGTCTCTGTTGGTTTCCCCTCTCATGGCAAGGATGCACTTGCCTTATCTGTGGACATGACTATTTCCTACCAAAGGCTGTAGAACCTATTTCATAATAAATTTGCAAATACTAAATCTCACCCAGAATTTTTTAAACTCTGTTGATCACTCTCATTGTACTCATTCAACTAACTCCAGGTCAGAAGTGTTGGCTATGGGCCAGAACAGCTGTCTTTCCCAGAAATAATTCCTGTCTTAAAAAAAAAAAAATTATTGGAAACTATTAAGAAGACATGTGCAGTAGATAAGTCCTGCCTTTTTTCAAAAAAGAAAAAAAGAAAAGAAAAGCTCATAGTAATTAAGGACTTGACACTGTACAGCTTAATGTTGCTAGCAGAGTTTCTGCATAAACCAGAGGTCAAAAGCAGAGAGTTAGCCTTAATTGTATAGCAATGTACTGTAGTCAAAAATGTTCTGTCTACCAGCTTTAAAGAAAGCTCCCTCAAAATGCAATTCATATGGTCTTTTTTAATCTAAAAATAAATATATGTTCTTCACAAGGGTGAATGTTGAGAGTTCAAGGATAGACAGTGCTTAATGGTATGGTATCATTTTGTCAGAAAATGTTAGAGGAATCCCTGAATTAGTACTTCTTGGATACTTGAAAAATGACATCACAATGGAACTCATGTAGACCTCCAGATGTTGATGCTGATAGACTGTAGATCCCAACAGCCCTAGTCAGCATAGCCAATTGTGAGGAATGCTGGGCGACACAGGCCAACAACATCTGGAAGTTCTCTTGATTACCACCCTGTCTTAGAGGAAGGTACGAAGTCAATTATTTGTTTCCTTCTAGTAACTTATTAAACAACCCGTAGTGTCATTCTGGCAATCCCCAAGACATCCCTTAATGTTAAGATGCTACCATTGGCCCTCCATATCCATGGATTCTGCATCCTTGGATTCAACCATCTCTGGCTTGAAAATATCTCCCCAAAAAATTCCAAAAAGCAAACCATGATTTTTTTTTCAGTTTATATAAAATGGGACACCACTTTACTATGCCATTGTATACAATGGGACTTGAGCATCCATGGATTTTGGTATCCATCGGCGGGTCCTGGAACCAAACCCCAGAAGATACCAAGGGCCCAATGTATAGGCACATTTGAACAGTGACATCTTCTGATCAAACTAACTTTATTTGTTTAATTTATATTATACTGGCCAAAATCCTGCCTCATTAGACAGCTGTGCCGACCTAGCTACACCTAGCTATATCTGATGATCCAAACCCATAAAACCCATGTTAGATGCCAGGCATCGACACCACCCCAAGGTGTTAAGAGGCACTGGAGAGCAGGGTCCTGAACAACCCAGCCCCCCTCCTGCCAATGAGGCATGGTGCATCTGCTTTTCACGCCTTGATGGCACTCTCCAGCACCTCTGAACTCTTTCAGTTGATGTGACTGCCTGGTTTCTCAAGTTGGTTTTAGGGGGCATTTGTAATCATGGCAATAGTGTCATGACTATAAATGTGAATTACAAAATTTACAATCTTGTAAATCTGGGTTATAGCATTGTAAATACTGAACAGGATCCCAGCCTATAAAAGGTTCAAAGGTAGATATTCAGCATAATGGTTTACTGAAAAAATTGAATTTGTTTACAAACCAATACCATATAAAATAACACAATAATATAGTGCTGTTGGCATAATTTTCACTTATATAAAATTCAAAGGTAAAGTATAGTTGGAATACAAAATACCTAACATACAACCATGAATAATATTCTCACTTACATATAATGGGAATATAGTATATAATTGGAATATAAATCACATACTGTCATATGTATTGTTTTCACTGATACACACTTCTGTGCTAAATTGTTCTATAATATATTTTCAAGATTTTTAAAATTTATGTTCAACAGTATCATGATTTATGTTTAATACCTATTTTTAATTTTGTGCAGTTCTACTTTTATAGTGTGTGTGTGTGTGTGTGTAACCATTGGCCCAATCTTTCAAGATATTCTAATAGCTCATATCTTTCAATTGAGACCCTCAAAACAAAAGGATTTCCCTGCACTTGACATTTTGTGAGACATCCTTCCCACATTTGATACTTTGGTGGACAACCATGTCTGAAAGAATTAAAATACCATCTTTGTTCTTAAAATAATATAACTTTGTTGTTGTCATAACATAGTGGAATATTTTGTCCCGATTCATACCTTCAAGTAACCATTACAGATCACCTGAGATACAACCATGTGGTTCCAGAATAAGCCATCTCTGTTGTCATCCCCTTATAAAGTTCAGTTCATATTTACCTGGCCAAACAACCATTCTGTGATGACTGTTGAGTCTTTATAAGGGAACTGACAACACAAATGGTTCACCACACAGCACTATTTGAGCATATGAGCTGAACCCTTATAGAGGCTTAGCTTCTGCCTGAGTCTTAATAAACTTTAAAAAAAAAACATGGTTTGCATCATTAAACATCATTACACATATCTTTAGCTGACCAGAAAGGCTATATGGTTGGAAGCAATCATTATCCAATAAAGCGATCTTTCCTGGCAATTGTATATGTATATCACATCTCACCCCGAGACCTTAAAGCACTTTATAAGTATGAAAACCAAACTAGACTCTCGGTTCATAAAGTTTATTTAAGAACAGATTTAATCCTATTCCCCATTCAGTGATGTGCTTTAACACAAGCACTTTCAGGGCTAGACAAAGTTATTGGGAAAGAGTGATACCAAGCAAAACAGGAAGCCATTGGGGAAACAGAAGACCTTGAATTTGCTAGATGGCATCTTTGCCCACATACCAAAGAGACAATGTACCTTTGCTTAGGAGACTTAAGAGCAGAACAAGACATGACAGTCAAAAGTCAAAACAGGGCTAAGGCTGAAGATCAAAGCCCTATTTGGGGTTCTCCCCCTTTCCCATTCCATAGCATTATTCTGCTGTGTGTTTCCCTGCTCATTCTTCAGACTATTGATTTCTTCTGGCATGAGTTGTGCAATGAGGTCATGACAAGGGAAAGTGTGCTGAACCTGAAACATGATAGGGAGGGAATGGAGAACCCAATACAAAGTTGTTTGTGCTGGCACTTTTCCCATCCCTGCCACCTGAATTCATTTTCTGGCTGGAAATGCTGGGGGTTGAACCCAGACCTTTTACTTGCATGTGACCTATCACTGAACTACAACCCTGATAGGAGCTAGGACTTTATCACACGGGAGACAAAGAGCCCAAATCCTGTGAATAAATGGGATTCAAATCCCAGGAATATCTAACAAAAGCAGAATTGTTTTCAGACCCATTGGGCTAATTGAGCATTAACACAACATTAACCTGTGCAGAAAGTGGGCAAAATTATGCTGGTTTTTACTTTCAGGATTTTCCCAAAAGTAAAAAGTGGCTCAATTTTGCAACTTTCTGCATGGGTTAATGCCATGTTAATGCTTAATTAGCCCAATGTCGTCTGCAAACAATCCTGCTTTTGCAGGATATTCCCAGATTTAAACCCCATTTATCCATGGGTTCTGGGCCCTTCCCTCCAGTGGGATAACTTCTATACTGGTAGTAATAATGAGAAGCTCATGAGAAGTTCAAAAGCTGAGTGGCTTGTGCAAAAGCCCTCTAAAGTTGTTCTCATGATATTTAGTTACTTCACTATTTTGTAATGTTTCAATGGTTTGCGACATGATCCAAAGCCCGTTAAAAACAGTTCTCTTCCAGTTGAGGCAGTCTCCCTTGACTGTTAATGTCAATTTCCATGACATGTACACAGTCAGAAACTCCCATTTGAAGTTTGAAACATTCCCAGGAAATCACATTTGTCATCCACTTTGTCATCACAACAAATTCAAAGCTAGACTGTGGAGCACAATATTATGCATCATAGATCCTTCTGAACAAGATACATAAGACTGTGTTCCACAGTCAGTTCTAATGGCACCAACTTTACATTAATGGGCTTAGGTAGAATTGCAGCCTCTTTTAGATGAAAGATATGACTCATGCCCAACAATACCAATTCCACAAAGAAAGAAAAATCCAAATAAGTCTTGGGATGGTTTAAAATTTCAAGAAGGTAGGCATGTTTATGCTTACCTCTGGTGTCCTGTGCCATTGGTCAGATTTGTGGTAGAGGACTATGTTATTTGAGGATGAAGCGAATTACATTTACAAAGGAGAAGGAGATTGATTTTAAGAGTTATTATGATTTTCATGGAGCATATAAGTGATGCAGGCATAGGGACAGTAGCTTCTCCAACCATATCCACACATTGAGGACCCAAAAGAACATTGAAATGGATCTGGGTTGTCCTGCAAAGGTATCACAGATTCATGGCTAATGTTTCTCCACAGAAAAGGAATTACTAAAGGTGGTTACTAGAACACAGAGTTAGTGTTTCACTATGGCATGGAGCTATACTAACTTCTTCAAATTCTCTACATCTCTGTTCCACCGAAAAGAGGATAATTTGAAAAACAAAGGATCAGATATGTTGTCCATACACAACATATAAGGATCCCATTTCTTAATCATCAACTATATTTACTGACCCCTACAATTTAGCTTCCATGCATTCTGTGATTTGTTATTTTCCATCAGAAATAATTACCTGTTGCTAGTAAGTCTGTATGTAATTTGCTTTTATTTTCTGGGTTCATTGGCAATGCATGTATGCAAAGCTGTTAATTGGACTGAATGTTTTCCTTTCCTCTGGTCATTAAGTTTACTGCATCTGTATTTGCTCTGTTACCTGTGGCTTTATCCCAGTCAGGCCTTATCTGAGCATATGCTGTCATATTTTGGCACTCCATCCATTAAGCTTTTGGGTGATAGCTTGACAGAAACTGGAGCATTAGTGTCAAGTCATACATTCAGATCTGCTTGTATCAGGCTCGAGATGGAAGGTTTTAAATAGCACAACAGTGTCAACAGCATACACATTTATATTACATATCTTCAGCAGTGCTTTTTTTAAAAAAAAAGATACAAACTGATAGGTTATCTTGGCTAAAGAATTGGAGTTGCTATTAATGTGACATAAATGTGATTGCAGACTCTGTGTGAGATGATAACTCAATTATATTTTCATCCATACTCATCTGTATACAGTCATTTAGGGTAGTGGCACTTTGCCAGACAAATGGATGTTACTTATGACAGGAAGAAATGCCAGGGATCTTTAACAAGCATTCCCTCTGCAATGTGTTTGACTAGGTCATTTCTACATTTTGCTGTGACTGAGGAAACTGTGTGTGTTGTTTCATCACCTCTAATCAACTGGGGATGCATCTGCACTGCAGAAATAATCCAATCTGACACCACTTTAATTGCCATGGCTCAATGGAATTTAGGGAATTGTAGTTTTGTGAGACATTGAGCCTTCTCTGTCAATTGTAGTGCCACACTACAAATCCCAAAATTCCATCACATTTAGCCATGGCAGTGAAAGTGGTGTCAAACTGAACTAGTTCTGCAGTGTGGATGCAGCCTGGGTCTGCATCTAGCTGTTGCCTATCACTGCCATCTGTTGGCTCTCCAGATGATGATAGATTTCAACTATACCTAACAAACTGGGGAAAACCATACAAAGTAGAAAATAAAATACAAGAAATGAAGAAAAAAGTAACTAAAGAACATACAAAAATTGCACAAACCAAAAAAATCAAGAAAGCAACAATTATATATAATCACATACAGAAAATAACAAATACTGTTTTGCGAAATTGACTTTACTGACAAATTGTATATACAATACCAGTACTTGACTGATCTGCTAAAGTCTTAAATAGAAGTCTATGAATAGAATTGTCTCCATCACAACAACGTCAAGTCTTATATCCCAGAGTAAACACTACTGCACTTCCTCAAGTGTCAAGCTGTAGTACTGGAATAATAAACAAACCAGCTTCACAGAGAATTGTCTCTATCACAACTTATTGTCTGCTATATCTGGTACCTTGCATCAGTTTCCCTGGCTTGTTCGGTATAGTTTTCTTTTCAAGACTCTCCTGTATTTCATTTGTGTTAGATTTCAAGTGCTACAATTTGTTTTTGCCAAAAACTTGTACAGTGGTCCCCCGGCTTACGAATCCCCCGGGGTACGAAAACCCCGGGGTACGAAACTGGCGGGACCGCTAACGTATCCCCCGGGATCCGAAAGATCCCCCGGGATCCGAAGAAAAAAAACCGCGCTACCCCTTTAAATCGGCCGTGCGGTCCGTCCGCTAAAGCGGTCCCCCGGGAAACGAAACTTCCGGGTTACGAAAGGTAATCCGGAACGGATTACCTTCGTAACCCGGGGGACGACTGTACTCAAGTTTTTGTATACATACAAAATATCAATCATAATTCCATTCTATAGCATTAGGTAGATCATACCAAAAGCAATTACATTAAGTATGAACCTAGGCAAAGGACAGAAAAAGGCAGACGTTGGACAGAGAAGTAGTAGTCCTCTGTATATGATTTGCTGGGGAGCACAAGATGGAAGGTGCAGTTTCTCTCATGTCCTGCTTGTGGGTTCCTATAGGTGTCTGGCCACTCGGTGTACAGAAAGTGGATTAGATACCATATATACTCGACTATAAATCGACCTCATGTATAAGTCAAGGACAAGTTTTGGGGTTAAAATTATAAATTTTGATATGACCCGTGGATAAGTTGAGGGTAAAACCTAGAGGCATGTAACAAAAGATCTAAATGATGAAGCAAAGGAAGGCAATGTCAACGAACATACAAAATTCCAGCAGACATAACTGCTCACACTAAGTTTGGATGGATGAGAGAACAGAAGGGAATCAGTGCTTCCAGGACAGATTATGATCTTGCCTTTCAGGGGATTGTTCCCCTTTTTATAATAAAGTACATATGAGTATAATAGTTAAAGTACAGGATTTATATTAACACAGGGATAAGTCAATCCAGGTTTTTGGGGTCAATTTTTTGACTAAAATTTCTAGACTTATACATGAGGTCTTTGGTCCACTCTAGCAGGACTGTTCTTATGAAAATAGTTTATTTATGCATTTGTGAAAAAAACATCCCCCCCCCCATTAAAATAAAAGTTCCTTTTCAGTTTTCCCAGGAGGTAGGAGCTATTGATCTTTAATGCTATGATGTTTTCTGAATCCCCACTGACAGGAGTGAGTAATGCTGAGATACAGCAGACAGGGAAATCACCCAGTTTCAGTGTGAATTGGATAGTGGGAACCTCAGACCTGGAGTTCATTAATGCAACAACAGGAAAAAGAAACTGCGGGAGTTCTTCACGACTCTGCAAACACATGTTTTACACACGATGGGCAAAGCTTTATGGAAAGGTAAGGGTGAGCCTGCGAAAGGCAAAACTTTACTAGTTGTAACACTAATTTGCAATGCCTGCCACAAGTGTCCTCGAGCAGGTTCTTTTCATCTGCTCAAAGATATTTCCTATAGCAGATCTTGGATTCTGCCATGAACAGCACAATTCAAAACAAGCATATTAAAACCTCACTTTTTTGGACTACTGTCCCAAGCATCCCTCAGCCAACGTGGTGACCACATTTGGCGAGAGGATTCTGGGAGTGTTTGCCCAAGAAAAGCAACTTTTTGAATCCTGTGCAAACCACCTGGGCTGGCCTGGAAGTCTGTAGGACTTTTTTTTTTTAACTTCCAAGGCAATCCATAGATTTCATCACTTTCTCAGTGAGATCCATGACTCCTACAACATTAAGAAACACTGGCTTATATTTTCAGCCTAGTTCTTTGTGGATTTTGCAACAGAACATGATTATATGGATTGAGCTGGTCCTGGTGCACCCTCTTGTTGCATTGAAGTTAATTGTGCAGTTTTTGAAGAACTTTGCCCATCAGTTTCACAGATGTGATTATTCACAAAAATAATTTTGCTGCTGTATACGTATTTCAATATGAAAACACACACAGATCAGAAAACTTTTGGTGTCTTACATATGCATATGTTCCGTTATGGGAAAAGTTTGGTGGTTTGTTTTTTTTAATGCACAATGTTCACTTTCATTTCAGGGACATGGAAGTGGAATTGTGTTCATGGCACCTCTATGCATGCAGAGGTTTATCCTCACCCAATTTATATCTATCTGCCCCTGCTGAAATTGGCAGTAGCGCTCCCTCAACAACATATTGATAGCCTTTAGGCCTGAAGAGTGGGGAATAAATAAATAAATAAATAATATTCAGTTGCATATTTAGGAACACATCCAGTTAGTGTTTGGTTGTGCATTCAGTTATAAAACTTATTGTGCATTTGGTTGTGTACTTGAGTATATATTCAGTTGCAAAGTGTTGCTATAATCACATAACACAATCCAAGTAACACTGCATGGAGAGATTTAAGTGAATGTTTAACACTGCATGCCAGTTGCAGTTTCAGTCACTGATTCCATCCAGTCTGAATGGAAAACACATGCATCATTAGTGTGTGTTCTTTTCAACATGCACACAATTGGTATTAAAGAAAGTAGCAAGAGCAAAGAACATGCCCCTGATTAATTCACAAGTGACACAATGGACCTGTCGTTTATATGAGACCTGGTGCAAAAAAAAAAAAAAAAAGTTATGGGAGAGCCATCCGAGGATGCCAGCTCATTCAGCTTGTAAATGATATATTGAATTTTTGCCTGCTGTGTACAGTATCCCCCAGATTTCTGATTGCTCTCCTGAAACGTCAAAGGTGTTGACGTCTTGGCTTGGTTGTGCTATGTCTTTGGCAGGTCAAGGGAAGAGGTCATTGATTTAATCCTCCAGCAAAAAAAACCCACAAAAGTTCTTTCTTCCGAGGTGTCCAGGTGCCTGGGGTGATTATTGGACTGCAGATGCATGTCTTTGTCTTTTAAGCTGGTTTCTGGCAGGCAGCTCAGGGGGTTATTTCAGAACATACACATGCTGTTCCCCCATTCAACAAGACAACCTTTCAGTTAGACATGCTGGCAAATCCCAGATGCTCGATTATTGCCCTCTCTTTTGTATGCTTCCTGGGATCCCTTGTTAATAATAGATCTGGTGGGGAAAATTCAGGGAGATAGACGCTACTTGTGCTTTCCATCAAAGCAATCACTTGCCTGTTTTGAACCTTGAATGACTTAAATTCCTTTCTCCAGATTCCAGTGAATCCTTTGTCTTTTTCCAGCTACCGTGAAGGAATATTCATTTACTGACATAATAAATCACCTATCATTTTAGAATTTCTCAGGGGCCTCTTTACAAAACATAATAAAATAACATAAAAGCATGGGGGAAGGGAATTAACCATCTGATAAAAACTAATCAGGAATCAAATTAACCAAAGCAGCAGAAAGGAGCAATGGATCATCAAGAGTATTTATTTTCAGGCCAAGACCATGGTTCTATGTAAACTAGGTGACACAGAATCCAAATTCCACATTGAAATAAAGGGAAATTCTGCACTGAGGCAGTCAGAACCCACTGACAGCATAGATTGGCTTTATCTATAAGCTGCATTTGCACAAAGAACAGAAATATAGGTTTTGAAAATCCAATATCAGTATAAGAGGCTTACCAGAAAATAAAACTTGGAAGGCAAGGATTTCGCTTTGCCAACTTGAGAGAGAAAGATGTAAATCATAATATATTAATAGCCTGGCATACCAGTCCAGCAAGAAATGCACAGAAATAAGCCTCCATATATCTGAGCTTAGTTAAAAGAGGAATCATGTGTGTAGACATGTGCTGTATGCACATATCGAGAGCACAATCCAGGTAGTTGGGAATTTGTGTACACAGACCAGAACAACTGTCAACAATAGTAGGAATTGCCTATTTGTAGACAGGTAGAGGTAGCTGATGCAGTGGCTCAGTGGTTAAGATGCTGACTCTGACAATTGCAAGGTTGGCAGGTCAGCAGGTCGAGGTCCAAGTGCCGTGTAACAGATTGAACTCCTGTGACTAGTCCCAGCTTCTGCCAACCTAGCAGTTCAAAAGCATGTAAAAGTGCAAGTAGATAAATAGGTACCACTTTGAAGGGAAGGTAACACTGTTATGTGCAGTCATGCTGGCCATATGATCACAGAGTTGTCTATGACAATGCTGGCTCCTTTGGCTTAGTAAGAGAGATGAGCACTGCCCACTACAGTTGGACATGACTTGACAACCTTGTCAAGGTGGAAACCTTTACCTTTGCTGGCTGAGAGCTCCTTGTAAAGTTACTTTTCCAAGATCAGGAAACTGTATGTACACTAACCACTACTATGATACATATAATTCAGAGGCGGGTTTCATGTGGCTGTCTAGATATTGTTGGATTGCACCTTCCAGCCTCCCTCTGCTCAGTCCAACAATATCTGGAGTGCCTCTTGATCCCCATCCTTGATACAATTAATTAGATCAGTGCCTCAGCCTTAAGCACAACTTTTTGCTATTTAAATAAGTTACCAAGCCCCAAAACTGCTTAGCAATGTCTGGATTGCAGATATAATGACAACAGATCAATAGGCCAACACAGATGTACAAAGTCTGGAACTGTGGGGCAAAAAAAAGGGATCTGTATTTCTTCTGTATAGTCTAAAGGGACTGGAAAACATATACATGCACAAACACATGTATATGTTGTGCTGAAATCATGTAGGCTGAGATCATGTAATGAAGATCATAGCATAAACATTCTATAGGAGGAAGTACTCTGTCTCTCTCTTCTCAGCTCCCCTCTAGACTCTGCAGCCTTCCTCCATGGCCATTGAGTCGCTGGTAGAGAGTGGGCAGATCAGAGAAGTAAATGGCTGTGTCCCCATAACAAAGACTGAGATCCATTTGGGTCCTCTAGAGGTCTCAACAGCCTATGTAATATCTGGCTATGGGGTATACCCAAATGCTTCTCCCATTCTCCCTGCTATCAGCCACTGAAGGGACATGGATGGTTCTCTAAAATTCACCTTGTAATCAGAACAAAATTTCTGCATAGTGAAAAGTATTACTTGTCAAGTTTCTCTTTCTACATTAGTGTACTATAAGTCACATCAAATACTTAATATCTATGGAAAATTCATCTGTGGATCGTAAAATGGAGAGGTAATGATTCTGTGCAATTGCAGAAAAGCCTATGTTTGTACTATCATATATTTTGGATTTTTCCCTTTTCTCTTCCGCACCTATTTCCCCACTTTCACACCTCCCTTGCAGCTGAGCACAAGGATACTAAGCCATGGAGATGTGCCGTCAGTGTACAGTGAGGCCAAGTTAGTGGCACACACGTACCAGTCCGTCAAGCAGCAGCTGTTCAAAGCATTTCAGAAAGCTGGCCTGGGCACTTGGGTGAAAAAGCCCCCAGAGCAAGATCACTTCCTACTAACTGTGTGAATCATCCAGCACCTCTGTGACATGACCCCATCAAATTGACTGTAGAGAGAAGGGCAGGTATGCAGCAGGAGACAAGAGCGTGACGGATGCAGTCTGAGACTTACCTCCAGAAGAAGTATCTCAACTCAGTTTGGAATCCTGTATTGGAAAATGTGTTAAGTATAAGATGTATCCTGATTAATGCACTGAACGTGACTTTAGGAAACTGCTTTTCCATGCCCATCCCTTCTCAAGGATGTACAAGCCCAGGTTACAAAAATGACCTTCACTGTTCGTTCCTTGTTTGTAGCACATTACATATTGCTGTAATTATCCGGGTGACATTTGTCTTTTGGGCAACAGCAGGTCCTGCATCTGGCTAAAACAAACAAAAAAGAAAGAAAGAAAAGAAAATGGGGAAAACCCCAATTGTGTTCCTCTTCATTGTTGTGCAATAATGACTGTTGAAGGACAAGACATTTTTCTAAGTAGCAAAGACATGCAGGCACTTTTGGAATCAGTGTCCTCAAAAATGCAAAAGATGAGCACTGTGTGTTTAAGGGCTAGGGAGACTGTTGCCTACAGTCCTGTGATTACATCCCAAGACACCTGTTGCTCCAGAAAGAGAAAATAGGAGAGGTTTGAGTAAAAGCTGCTGCCTGCAAGTATGCATTAAGGTTTTCTGGGCACTTACTGCTGAGCAGAATATTTTATAAAATAGCAAGGAGAATGTGGGTTGTAACAAATAAAATATAAATATAGTTCCAGGACTTGTTGCCTGTACGCAGTGGCTAAATCCAGTCCCATCCACTATTGAGCTGCCACTATCTGAAACTTGGGAAACAAATAACAGAGACAGTAAACCTCAGCCAACATAGGACCAAAAAAAAAGCACACAAAATCACTGAAAGTTACAAACTTACAAAGCACCTATTGCACAACATACAGCACCAGACCTATTGCACAAAGCATCCCATTGTCACCCACTAAGTTTTGGGCATGCTGAACAGTGGAGTATAGCCAACCATAACCTCAAGTGAGTAAAATCTTTGCACCACAAAGAGACACCAACGGCTCCATTCTTCCTCAAGGCCCAGTCATACAGGAGACATTTGCAGTTCTGGGAAGGAGGGTGGTATTTTTACAAGAACTACAGATTTGCCTTGCAGTCACGATAAGACCAAAGGGTATTGCATGGGGTGGATTTCACTCCATATGTGCAAATTTTGACAGCATGTAATAGGAGACATTCTGTGCAACCCACAGCATATTAAATTCTGATGCATACAACTAAACTCTGGTTTAAAGGATACTGAGCAGGCTTCCATTGTGGAAGCTGTAGCTGTTATATGAAGACTATCTTCTGAACATCAGATGTTAAAGCCATTCAATATCCTCATTACAAATCTAATTTCAGGAATTAGTTAGGGCCAGTCGTTGCAAAAATTAACATTGCTACAACCTAGGGGGAGACTGTGCTTCTTTAGTTGCAGATATCACCACTAGCTAAACAATGGGTGGTGAGAACGGGGATGGTGAATTATTAGAGAAATCTATTTGCTCTGCTGCTGTTTTTGAGTGGATGGAGACAATTCCATAGCCTCTCCAGATGCCTAGCCTGGGGCAAGGGAATTTCGCAGCCTTTTTCTCTGACTTCTGGGAGGGAAAGGACCAACTATTCACTGCCCTCTCACCAGCACCTGAGCCAGAATCTTGTTGGGCACTGTGCTCCCATACAGAACAATGTGCAAGCCATGGCATTTGCTCAAAAGTGGTATGGGGCATCCCCTGGTAGAGACTTTTGTTCCACAGGCGTGCACATGTGCATATGCACACACATACACACAGCACTTTCTCTTCCTTTTGACTTAGTTGGTGGCCAATTGTTGCTCAAGGGATTCATTGTGTAATTGCTTGTGCAACCATAGGATCTGGTGTAACTCCCTGGCATATATTTATAGTATGCTAAAAGTATTTAGGATCTGGAACTGGCAAGAGAAATTCTAGTTACATCAGAATAAATGGTCTGCACATCCTTTCTGTCTCCTGTATGTTCCTTAGACCCAGAATTCAGCTTCCTGCTAATCTCTGCCTGCCTAGATTTTTAAAAAAGAAAAGCTGTTTCTTGCCCTAACTTCTATGAAGGTAGGTTGAAAATGTGCAGTCGATGCCCACAAAAATCTTAGAAATCAGACTGAGAAGGTCTGAGTGGGATTTCCCTTTATCAGATAAAGGGTCCACACAGCTGTGACAATTGTTCCAGATGCACAATAATTTATGCAAAATAAATATGGCATTGTCCTATTAAGAACTGGAATTAAAGCATCCCTGTGGACCCATTCATGGGGAGCACAGCTGCTTGTGAACCAAGCCTTCCTTGGAGACATCCACAGCCTCCCAATTCCCATGATGGCACTGATTGACGGATGCATATGCAGTTCTTTCTCTATGTGGCTACATCCTTGGGGCAGTTGGGATGCACCATCTGGAGCTCTTTTGTAACATGCAGAACAGTCCTGTACTATTCCCATCAGTCGGGGCATACTGTGTGGAGAGTTTTTGTAATGAGCAAAAAATGCTACTTAGGATCCCCAAAGAGAAAAATTGGAGACACTCTATACAATTTAGGATTAACCTCTACCCAAAGTTTTGTCTACCTATGCTCAGAGCTTTGAAAATCTCCTTGTTGGGGGGACTACAGCTTCCAGAATCCCCTGAATGGCATGTACATAGACTAGGAACACTGGGCCATCTGAGTACTGTAGCCTCCAAGAAGGAACTTCTGCAAGCTCTCGCTTC
Source organism: Urosaurus nigricauda (assembly GCA_034509955.1). Taxonomy (NCBI): domain Eukaryota; kingdom Metazoa; phylum Chordata; class Lepidosauria; order Squamata; family Phrynosomatidae; genus Urosaurus; species Urosaurus nigricauda. The sequence goes on from JAOEGL010000006.1 coordinate 113,423,722, forward strand.
ACTTTGTTTTTCAAATCACAGGATTTGCGGGTATCAAACTACTGTTTTCTTTCTAAACCTGTAGTTTTAATGAAATGTGTGTATATTAACATGCTGCTCCTGATCTGTGATCTGTCTAGGTGTTTCTGGTTAGAGCTGTCCAACAGAGATACAAGCACACACACCCCATCCCCTCACTGCACACTCTCACTGCCTTTCCCATAGAATCTACCTGACACTCCACCTTTTTCTTGCCCGTAAAGTTAGACGCTCTTATATAAGGCTTGGAGAGCCATATTCAGTAAATGCATTTGTTTATTAATGCCCACACAATAGTAATAGCTACAGTATTTTGATGAAATTTTTATTTTTTAGATTAAATTGCAAGATGTATCTATAGTGTCTTGTACAAAAGAGATTATTGTGATAAACTAGAATTTTTAAATTAGATTTTTAAAAAACAGCTCTCTCCCCTTACCAAGATGTTTTCAATAAATAATACATTCCATTATTAACTACCAAAAAAGTTCCTTAGACTAGAAATAGTAAAAGACCTGAATTTGCTTCAATAAGATAGGAATGATATATATTAGGTAGCAAGTGTCTAATTTCTAAAATGAGATATGCCAGGTTTTAAGTCTTCAGAAGGTCATGTGAATAATTTCACTTCTTATTCCAGGGTTTAGGAGAGAACGATTTGGGGCAGAATCTAGAGAGAGTCTATATAAGGTTGTTGAAATAAATGAAATCTCAGTATTTAACTTCTGTCTTATGCAGTCCAATCCTATGCATGTTTAATTGGAAGTAATTTCTACTGATATTTGCTCCAAAATAAAGGCACACAGGGTTGCAGTCTAAATCCTACTGATTTCAAGTGCATCACCAATGCACCAATCTACATGTTCTTAAATTTCACCTGGTTCCAATTCAAAACTTTCTCATTCCTCTACTAGATTTCCATGCACAAGAGTGAATTGATTTAAATGTGTGGAGAAGGAACCAGTCCTTCTCACAATGATGTGCTCCAGTCCAAAGAAGGCCAAAGTAGGTCCTGGGCATATAGATAATCTCTGGGGGATCTATTTTGATGACATCTTAGACCAGAGAGTTCTACCTGGATGAGACACTCACTGGAACACCATTGGCCACTCACAATTAGGCTCACCAACCTACCTCACAATGTCATTGTGAGAATAAAATGATGGGTCAGTCAGTGGACCATGGAGGAGCTCTATGGAGGGAAAGTCAGAATATGATGATAAAATCCTCACCCCTGCTTAGCCTTGCAAACAGTTTCCAGAGTCAAAACTGCTGGTAGACCACATTAAAGCTTCAGCTGGTGCCATTTTATTTATTAATGTGACTTTGTACAGTTGGCTCAGGAAAAAGCAAACTGCTGCAGCCTTTCTTAGCTTGTGTGTTCATCTTCATTTTGACCACGCTCTGATGTCACTTGGCCCCTAGGGTTGCCATATTCCAGTCCCTCATATCTAATTTGCATATTATGCAAATGATTGCAATTATGCATGTTATTAATTTGCATTCTGATTATGCAAATTCAACACATTAAATATTTCATGTTTTCTACCATTAGGTTTCAACCTCAGTTCCAATACCAAATTAAGCTCTTGAAGCTGTTTGGAAGTGAAGTTTCATCGTGTTGCCTAACCCTAAGTTTAAGCCTCCAATACAATCACCAAACAACACAAGGCCATCTGCTTGACTCCTTTCCTCTCCTATATTCTGGGCCTGCCAAAGGAAGGGTGGAGAGAATGGGAAAATAAGGAGGCAATGCAATTGGTTCCTGCAGGATAGGATAAAGCTCCTGCCAGTGCCAGTCTTTTTGCATTGGTCCTTGCTTCATCCCCACTGCTACATTTTAATCTAATCATCAGCCTGCAATGAAGGAGAAATTCAGGATTTACTGCTTCAACTGGCCCAGCCAACTGGGACATTTTTTTTAGTTCTTTCAATCCAAGATTTTCTAAGTTTTCTGGGAGAAATGGCAACCCTATTGGCACCACTTGTCCCAGCTTTCATCTGGGAAATGTTGGAGGGTATGAAATAAGAGTGACTTTATTTGAGGCCTAAAAAGGGGTTGGGGGAGGTCAGGAGCTCAAAAGTTTATCTATCTCCCATGAAGTTCTGTGAAAATGGTTAGACTGAAAGTGTCCAAAAGTTACTGAAGCACACATCCCTCCACAGTTAGCATTCATTTAGAGCGTAGTTAGCATTCATTTAGAGTGGACAAACTGCAGCCTCTTTGAAATTACTGAACTGAAACTCCCAGCATTCTTTAACATTGCCTATGGTGGGTAGAGCAGATGGGAGTTACAGTCCAACATCATCTAGAGGGCTGCACACCCCTGATTTTTATCAAATTAATCACTATATTTCCCCCCCCCCCTCAGATCTTCTGTGTGCAGAACAATGTAGAAATGCATTGGTGCCTTTGAGATTTGGTTACTTTAAAGAGCAAAGGCCATTGATCTGACCCATTTGTTCCTATTAAAGACAATGCAACAAAGCAACAAATATAAGCAAGAAATAAAACACCTGCTCTGAGCTTGGGGAAGTTGGTTTTGTAGACTACAACTCCCATAATCCCATAGCCCAGGGCTGTGGAAATTCTGGGAGTTGTGGTCCACAAAAGCAACTTTTCCAGGTTCTAGGTATCCCTGCCCCCTCTCTAGGGGTACCACTTTAAAACACCACTGAAAGTCCTGGAGTACTTGGTGTTATTGTTGGTCCTTTCAGAGTCTGAAAGTCTACCCCAGTGTTCACTTTCCCATGTAATGCCTTGACATGTTCCAATGGTACCCATTCCCAACTCCATGTCCACATTTCCTGAAGCACAGGAGAATGACACCTCAGCCAGAATTCTATAAAGGGAAGACAATGTACATATTGAGCATGAGTGAATGGCAATACTGTACGAATGGATGTACATTTGTAAGATTTGTACAAACAGACGAACAAAAAAAAATCTGAATTTACAGGTGTGAATTTGCTGCTAAGTTCTGTAAATTGCACTTCAGTGATACCTGATAAGTGAATGTTTCTGTTATAAGTGAATAAAATGCCAAGAGGAAAACAATCCTATGTTTCCTTTTATTGTTTCCTGAACGTCATTCAGTCTGGTTCCAAACTGAGGATTTCTTCACTTTGTCACCAAATGGAGATAAGAAACAAAATGTCTTGAAAAGTGAAGGAACAGGAGGCAGGTATCATACAGGTTAACAGGAAAGAGAGGTAGATTTTTATGTTAGCAGGTTTTGCTCACCTTCCTTCTATCTCCCCTTAGACAAAAAACACAGGACAAACAGGAAGGAAAGAACGGTATTAAAACAATGGCAAGGCAATTGGATGCAGTGAACTTGGTGGGGACCCCTCAGTCCTGCACCTTTCTTTGGGTAACAAAACTCATTTAAGAAAATGCCCAAAAATGACCATAGATGTTGGACAGGACAACTCATTAGAAAAAAACCCTCTGCAAACTTGGTGTTGGGGGGGGGGAATGTATACCCACTACTGAGCATAGAAACAATTCATAAGGAGTCATATTCTGAACTTCACACAGGCCATGGAAATGAGGCCAGCACTACTATTAGACAGGATGAGACAACCACCAAAGAAAGCAGAATTTCACTGTCATGAAATGCAATTTCTGTCCTGGAAGCCAAAATGTAATAAAAACAACAACAACAACAACAACAACATAGTTGGCCCTAGATATCTGTGGATATGCCATCTGCAGATTCAAGCATCTTTAGATGTCAAACCTACATTGTTCTCAGGTAGCGTGTGCACATGGCCATGTTGTCATCAAGAACATCTCCCATTGTCCCATGGCGGAGCATGCATGCAGCCACACTGCCAATAAGTTCTGTTTTCCCCAATGGTGGTACAGCCACATTGTACGCGCCACCACAGGACAATGGGGGCTATCCCTAATGGCAGTGGACAATGTGGGCTGAAGCATCCTCGGGGTTTTGTATCCACTGGGGGAGGGGGGGGCAGAATGAATCCCCTGTGGATACTGAGGGACAACCGTGATGATAACAACAACAACAACAACAATAATAATAATGCAATGGCAGCAGTTACTGAGGTGGTAAAACCACTGTGGGCTTTATTATGAACTATAAAGGAACTGCCACATTTCTGCAGCTGTTTGTGTGAGACAGGATTCAATACCTTAGACTGCTCCTTTATGTTCAGACTCATACCCAGAATGGATTATTATTAGTTTTGCACCACTGACTTGAGAGACTCGACCCATCACGGTTGAAAAGGCAAAATATATATATATATATATATATATATATATATGTTGGTTATAATAAACTAGTGATTGTAGGTGTAATACCAATGTGGTGGAGAGGCACCTATGGGATTTTCAAAAATAACTTGTTTGGCCTTTAGTATTATGCACTTTGGGCATGAAACCCACTGGATGGGCTTGGGCAAGTCACATGCTCTCAGCCTCAGGGGAAGGCAATGGTAAACCTCCTCTGAACAAATCTTGCCAAGAAAACGCCATGATAAGGTTGCCATAAGTTGGAAACAACTTAAACACACATGAGAACAAGAACAACCATGGACATAATTTCCTGCTCCACCTCAGGCAGTCAAAATACTTTAGGCAAAGCTTTTACGGGTTACTAAAATGGCTTCCCATGGAAACATACAGTATGAAGCAAAAGGAATTATTTTTTTAAGGATAATGGCTGGCATTCTGTATTGTATTTACTGTATATACTCATGTATAAGTCTAGAAATTTAGGTCAAAAAATTGATCCAAAAATCCTGAGTCGACTTATCCATGGGTCAATGTAAGTACTGGATCTTAACTCTTATTTAAAAGAAGGAACCATCCCCTGGTGAAAAGCAAGAGTATAATCTGTCCTGGAAGCACTGACCCCCTTTACCATCCATCCAGTCTTAAGAGTAAGCACAAAGAGGTATGTCTGATGGACTTTTGGAATTTATTTGACATTGTTTTGCTTTGCTTCATCCTTTAGATCCTTTCCTATATGCCCCTAAATTTTACCCTCTACTTCTCCACGGGTTGTAGCAAAATCCATAATGCCCCAAAACTTGCCGTCGACTTATACATGAGGTCGACTTATAGTCAAGTATATATGGTACCACGTCATAAGTTTATCATATTAGCAAGATCCCATGGGCAAATTGGATTGTGATTTAACATGAAGAAAACCAAGAACCTTGGTAACCTTGTAATTTTTAACGCTGTTGCAATCCCGCCTCAATCCGAAGGGAGAGGCGGGAAATACAAATAAATATTATTATTATTATTATTATTATTATTATTATTAAGAAATGCCCAACGTTTATCACACAATGTTGCAGTTAATCTGAAATAATGTGAAGTTTAAACCACAGTTAAAGCAGAGAAAAAGGGCAGCTTTTTACATTCAGAACAATCCAAAAGTAAAAACCTGCCACTTTTCTCCACTTTAACTTTGGTTTAACTTCACTTTATTTCAATTTACCAGCAATTTGGTGTGATAAACTTCCCCAATTTTCAGGTTATGTTTGCATTTGAATTTAACTTAACTCTTGTTCAAATCCCGTTTTCCTGTGGGAGCTTGCTAGTGTGTTAAAGCTCATAGAGTTATGGAAGGGATCTCATGGGCCATCTTATCCAGCCACCTCTTCAATGCAGGATCTCTAGATAAAGCATCTCCCATGGGTGTCCTCTTTTGGAAGGTGTCCAGAGAAGGAGATCCCCCACCACCTCTCTAGAAAATTGGTTCAATGTTGAACCACTCTTACTTTCATGACATTCCTTCTAATGTCCGATCAAAATCTACTCTTCTGTATCTTCAAACCTACCCTCTGGGGCAGCAGAGAAGAGGCCTGCCCGCTTCTCTGTGTGGCAGCCCTTGAGGGATTAAAAGAGTGTAGTTATGCATTTGGCAAACCTGAGTGATGGATCTGTAACTGCTCTGCATTCAGCAACACTATGGGGCGATATAGACCGCCCAAAAGGGGCGGTCTCTACCCGCCCCAGGAAGCAGCGGGATGGGGCCAAGGCTGCCACACCGGCAGCCTCCACGGCCCCATCCTGCCACTTCCAGAGGCGCTTCCCCACCGCCTCCAAGCGCTTCCACGGCCCCATCCCGCCACTTCCAAACAGCCGCTTCCCCACCGCCTCCAAGCGGGATGCAGCAGTCACCCTGGGTGCCCGCTGCACCCCGTTTGTGGAGGCGGGGCTGAAGGGAGGAAGGGGCCGCTGCTGCAGCCCTTTTCTCCTAGGGTCTTTGCCGCGACTGTGTAAAAGCCGTGGCAAAGACCCGCCCACAAAAAGGAGCTCCGTTTGGAGGTCCTTTTTTGCACCGCGGAAAGGGCACAATTTGCACCCTCCCACAGCACAAAGGCATCATCATGTGTGCAGTGCATCTAAAAGCTGCACACATGATGACGCTATCATGGTGCATCCATATGGATGCAGTCATTTAATAATGGCAGCGTCCATACACACTAGGGTTTGGGAGGGTGTAAAAGCTACGCCCTCCCGAACCCTATTCGTGCCTTAAAGAGCCCTAGAGGCGCTTTAAAATGCCCATCTAGATCAGGCCTATATAATCATACTCATGGCACTATCGCCACCAGCATTAATGGCCCCTCAGTAGTCGCCTTAACAACCAGCAGCCACATTAAGTCGCTAGCCACCTCTGTTCTTTATAGACAAAGACCATCAAGGCCCAGAAACATCTACTGATCTGTAGTGACTCTTCAGGGATTGAACCTATGATCTGTAGCCATTCCTTAGTGAAGCAACTAGGCTTAGTTTCTTCTGAATTTATTTGTACGTGAAGAAGAAATTGCTATGGAGATGATATTTGGGTAAGTCCAATAGCACTTTCTCAGAGGCATGTAGTCAACATTTTCTTTTTCTTTTTTAAATGCAATGCTTTGCAAAGTTCTTCTACCTTGATAAATGGACACCATTAAACGAATGTGAATCTAACTATGGTGTGCTTGTTTTCCATGCATTTCTCTGGTGAATGTAGGGAAGGATACAGCCCCCCCCCCCCACCATAGCAAGCCCAATTCATCTATTCCTCTGGCGTCACGGATTATGGCGTACATGCCCCCGTGTGGACATTTAAGAAGGAAAATGGCAAATTTCATCAAGCACATGTCCACACACACACACAAGCAGGAGAAAAACTCTTTGTGGTTGCTAGGCAACTGCAGTGTGGCCTAGTGAAACTACTTTCAGGAGCTCAGATGTGTTTCTTTTGGGTTGCCTAGTAACCAGAAAAGTGTATGCATGTCCAGAGGACCATTTGCATCTTTCTAAACTTCTTCACAGAATAGTTCTAGATATTCAAAGTGATTCAATTCTACAGCTAAAGCCATTTTCCACTCTGCCTTACCTGGTTCCATGCAAATGTTCTGAACTACAAGTCCTAAAATTCCTATTATACATGTTGGCTAGGAGCAGTTAGATCTACAGTACAAAGAGGCACTTTTTGGTGGGAAATGGCATCAGCTGAAGCAAGGGCTAGATGTTGGATGCACTACTGATAAAAAGGCTGTGTTGTTTTTGTTGTCGTTGTTGTGTGCCTTCAAGTCATTTCCAACTTATGGCAAACCTAAGGGGAACCTATCATGGGGGTTTCTAGGGCTGAGAATTTGTGACTTGCCCAAGTCACCAGTGGGTTTCCATGGCCAAGGAGGGAATCAAACCTTGATCTTCAGAGTCTCAGCAAACTCTGTAGCCACTTCCAGCTCTGACTAAAATCCTGTTGTTGTTGTTGTTGTTGTTGTTGTTGTTGTTGTTAATTTTATTTATGTAGCGCTATAAATTTTCACAGTGCTGTACATCAAATCTTATAGTTAGACAGATCCCTGCCCTCAGGCTTACAGCCTAAAAGACAACACAAAAGTAAAAGGGGAAGGTGGTGGGAGGGGGATGAGGTCCAGTGGTTCATCTCTCCCTCTGGGGCCTGGACCAAGGCAGATGGACTGGAGGGAGGGCATGGGTTCTTAATACATAGTTAAGAGGAGGCATCCTGGGGCAGATGGCACAATCCTGGGAATACTTCCCTTAACAATATAGTCATTAACTTACTTTTGAACCTGGTTAGAGAAGTGATGAGGCATGCATGTGGGGGAAGAAGGTTCCAGGAGTGAAGGGCAGCAAGTGAGAAGGGACGAATCCAGGACAGAGAAGTGGAAATCCTCGGCTGGGACAGGAGACCTTGACTACCAGACGGAGGGTACGAGAAGGAGTGTGAGGAGAAAGAAGGTCAGCCAAGTAAGGAGGGGTCAGTCCATGGAGGGCTTTGAAAGTCAATAACAAAAGCTTGTACTGGATGCAGAACGGGAAGGGGAGCCAATGAAGGGAGGATAAAAGGGAAGAAACATAGTCAAAGTGGCGAGCGGATGTGATAATATGAGCAGCTGAGTTCTGGACAGAGATTAAAGGATGGAGGTGAGAGAGGGGAAGCCCTGTCAGAAGAAGGTTACAATAATCTAGTCATGAAACCACTAGGGCATGGTCCAGAGTCTTGGCAGTGGAGCCTGAGAGGAAAGGACAGATTTTAGCAATGTTGTAAAGAGAGAATCTACAGGTCTCGACGGTGGCCTGAATCTGGGGGATAAACGACAAAGAGAGATCAAAGATGAAACCAAGACTGCGGGCTTGCTGAACCAGGTGAATAGAAGTGCCGTCAACAGAAACAGAAAAGGAGTATTGAAGGGTGGGCTTAGATGGGAAGATGAGAAGCTCTGTCTTAGACATATTGAGCTTCAAGCACCAATGTCGCATCCACTGAGAGATGGCAGCCAGACAAGAGGAGACTTGCTGTTCAAGCCCCAGAGAAAGGTCAGGGGTGGAAAGATATAGCTGAGTATCATCAGCATACAGATGATAGAAGAAACCAAAAGAACTAATGAGTTTACCAAGGGATAATGTGTATATAGAGAACAAAAGGGGGCCCAGGACAGAGCCCTGAGGAACTCCTACAGATAAGGGAACAGAGGAGGAAGTCTGACCAGCTGTGATCACGGCAAAAAATCGATCTGACAAGTAAGAGTTAAACCAGTAGAGAACAGAGTCGGAAAACCCAAGGTCAGAAAGTAAGTCAAGCAAGAGACAGTGATCCATGGTGTCAAAGGCCGCAGACAAATCTAGAAGAATGAGAATAGAGTAGAGGCCATTCGCCTTGGCCTGCAAGAGATCATTTGAGATCTTGGTGAGGGCTGTCTCTATAGAGTGCGTGGGCGGAAACCAGACTGAAACGGGTCCAGGATGGAATTGGCTTCGAGAAACTCAAGACAGCAAGAATAAACTACCCATTCCAGAACCTTAGAGAGGAAAGGCAGAAGAGAGATTGGACGATAGCCAGACAGAGAAGAGGGGGCGAGAGAGGGTTTCTTCAGAATTGGGGAAACGAGAGCATGTTTGAAGTCAGAAGGGAAGGAACCCGAGGAGAGAGACAAATTAAAGATATAGAGGGGCGAGGGCAGAAAAGAAGGGGTTATAGAGGTTAGAAGATGGGAGGAGATAGGATCAAGAGAACAAGTTGTAGGTTTGGAAGAATTTAGCAGAATTCATCCAGAGAAACAGGTGGAAACAGAGAGAGTTTATTAGTCGAAGGGACCAGGAGATTAGTGGTAGGGGGCAAATCAGGAGGAACAATTTCAAATCAAATAGTAGTGACTTTTGTGAGGAAGTAGTTGGTGAAGTCAGTTGGGGAAAATGATGAGAAGACAGGGGGAGAGGAAGGTTTTAACAATGAATTGAAGCAGGAGAACAAATGCTGCGGGCACCTCTTGTTGGCACAGATCAATGATTTATAGTAATTCTGCCATAGACAAGGCGCATGAGAAGGATAAAAGAACAAATTTGTAATGAATAAAATCGGCCCACTCCCTGGGCTTTTTCCAAAGATGTTCAGCTGCTTGAGAGCAGGACCGAAGAAACCTAACTGTGGGAGAGAGCCAGGGCTAAGGTCTAGACATAGAGGAGGACGTGCAAACAGATAGAGGGGCAAAGCTGTCAAAGGTTGAAGAGAGAGTGGAGTTGAATAATGCTGAGTCAGCAGAGTCCCCAAGATTTAGAGAAGAGAGAAAGGAATCCAAGGTCTGACTGAGATGATCAGAATTAACAGATTGAAGATTACGAAAAGTGCGTTGAAAAACATGACGAGGAAGTGGGATATAAGTAACAGTAAAAGAAATTAGATGATGATCTGACAATGGATAGTCAGATGCCAAGTAGTCAGAAATGACACACTTGGTGGCGAGAACTAGGTCAAGGCAGTGACCAGAAGAATGGGTTGGAGAGTTGGAATGAGGCTGAAGATCAAGAGAAGCTAAGAGAGAGGTAAAGCGAGATGCTGAAGGATTCTTAGGATCATCGAGGTGGATATTAAAGTCCCCTAGAATCAGAGAGGGAACTGAGTCTGAGAGAGAAAAAATGAGGCATGACTCAAAATCAGAAAGGAATTGGTTAGCAGAACCAGGAGGGCGATAAATGACAGCAACCAGGAGCTGCAAAGGAGAAAAGAGTCTAACAGAATGATACTCAAATGAAGAAAAACTATAGCTAGGGGGAGGAGAAAGGGGTTGAAACTGGCAAGAGTTAGACAATAGGATACCAACCCCACCTCCTTGACCCTCAGGGCAGCTTGTGTGAGAGAAAGAAAGGCCACCAAAAGAGAGGGCAGCAGAGGTAGCGGTATCATGGGCCGGGAGCCAAGTTTCAGTTAAGGCAAGGAGATTAAATGATCTAGAAAGAAAAAGATCATGAATTGCTACTGCTTTTGGAGCGGCAGAGCGACAGTTCCAGAGTGAGCAGAAGAATGGAAACTAGGAGATAGGGAGAGGTTGAATAGAGATCAGGTTGGGAGAGATGTGGGGAGCCATGGGAAGGGATGGATGCAGTGCCCAATAAACAGCAGGAGAAAAAGTAACAATGAGAAAAGCAGAAAAATAATATCCAACAGTGCTAGATAACGTTGCCTGAATACCACAAGACAAAAAGTATCTAGTAGATAGGAAAGAGGGTGGCTTTGGAAACCTTTGCCCAATGTCTCAGTTGCTGAGGATGATGGAAGGAGAAGTGGCAATTCCCAATGTTTAGTCCCAATTGTAGTAGAAGCACTGACTCAATTGCTGAATGGCGAGTCAACACATAAATAAATTCAATTGATTCACTTGGTATACTTTAGTTAGAATGAACAATAGGTTATAGACTTTTCTGAATTTATAACAGGGCATTTTCTAGTCCAGCATATGCAATTCTGCTTTGAAACAGAAATCTCATTCAAACGTCAGAGTAAACTACAGTTTGTTGTAAGAACACACCATAGGGAGCTCCATGTTCATGCATTCTCCTTTCACTGGTCAGTTCTATTACACATAAGGGAATATCTGAAAGCATCTGTTTGCAGTGTAGAACAAATTGCGCTTTTCCATTTTGTCTAGTAGGTAAAAATTATGTCAAAAATATCTTTGAAAAATGCAATTTCAGTAAAGTTATGCAAAGATTTCTCCTCTGCCTTTCATCCACAGAGGCCTCCAATATGATTTGCAATGAGGCCTAAAGAATATACAATAAAATCATAACAATGGAGAAAAAATAGCAACTGAGAACTGAAAGAACTAGAGCCATGTATAACAACCATAGCAGCAGAGAGGAAAAAAGATCTAAACTCAGTCCAAATCCCAGTCAAAAGAGATGGGGGAGGGGGGCTCTTTATAATTGAGAAAATGCTGGACAACACCCCAGCCAGGCAAAATTTGGCCCTGTGAGCTCTGGGAAACAAAGAGCTGTAAAATGCAGGAAATAAAATTTAAAATCTATTAACATCAGGAAAAAACTTCCTTTGAGATCCAGGCTGTTTCTGTCCTGTGTAAGGCTACCCACCCCTTTCTTAGGCAGACAGCATTGAATTTCTCAAGAAGTCTTTGTACTGTTGCATCTGGAGAATCTTCAGGTGCTGGATGAGTAAAACCTGCCAAAAGCAGTCCCAATTTTAAAAGTTTTACCTTTGTTGGAAGCAAAAACCTCAAAGAGATAAGTCCCAGGACTCTTTCATACAAGGCTAAATTGGAAGTATAATTTAAGGTCAATTCGAATGCAATCATGGGTTTTACATTATTGCAAATTAACTCTTCACATGCAAATTCGGGCAGGAGGGAAGCCAATTCGAATGCAATCATGGGTTTTACCTTATTCCGAATTAAAGCTTCGCATGCAAATTCGGGCAGGAGGGGGTTAATTTCGGGTAATGGGAAGTAATTCCGAACGGAGCAGGGGTTCATGTAAATTCGCTAAACAAGCGAATTTATATAAATCCGCATTGGCTCCATTCGGAGTTGGGAGAAATTCCTCCCCGTTTGAAAGAGTCCCCAGTCCCTAAGAAAGGGGTAGGCAGCTTCACAGAGGAGTTTAAATGCCTACATGGATGTCCCTTCAGACCATAGAATCATAGAGTGGGAAGAGACCTCAAGGACCATCCAGTCCAACTTCCCTGCCATGCAGGAACACACAATCAAAGCACCCCTGACAAATGGCTATCCAGCCTTGGTTTAAAAACCTCCAAGCCATCTTAACACAACAACAAATATGATGTCTTGTCAAAATGTAGGCCTGTGACTTTTTTTAATTCTCTTGTCTGTTTTTTAATACTTTTGACTGATGAAGAAGCCATCATGTATTTGGTGCAATTTTGGTTGTTCCAATAAAGGAATCACTATTTTATACATGTTGGATGCTATTGCACCATCCTCCCTCCATATCCACTGATTCAACCAACCGCAACTTGAAAATATTTACAGTCACACAGAGCAAACTTTGATTTTGCCAATTTATATAAGGGACACCATTTTACTATGCCATTGTATATAATGGGATTTGAGTAGCCATGGATTTCGGTTTCCACAAGGGGTCCTGGAATCAAACCCCAGTGGATAGCAAGAGCCCACTATATTTTACTGCATGGCCAAGACGGCTACCCTGGATTAGTTTAATTATGTATCCTTAACCGTAAGTACCCAATCTAGGATCTTGGCTAGGATTTGTATGTGAAACACACTTAACACAGGCAGGCAAATACATTGTACATGTGAGCTGCTGAATTGATTCAAATGCAAAGAGCAGGCCAGCTGTGTGCATAGCTCACCTTCCATGGATGAAAAGATCGAGTAGCTCTCGCAAGCAGAGACGACTTCTGGATCCATCAGATCCTATTAAGCAATCTCTGAAGAAAACGGTGGTCAGAAAACAGTGGAAGCAAATAATGAATGTTAGAATCAGAACAGCAGAGATGAGGATAGAAATGTATGACATAAGGATTCCTCTGACAATGGCATTTGCATGGCATCATCTCTCTCTCTCTCTCTCTCTCTCTCCCCCCCCCCCAAAAAAAAAAAAACTGTGGCAGAATTATGCTATGCATTTCCATTCCCTGTTCCACATAAATGTCTGTCTATAGTGGCATTTTCCAGTTACTCATGGAATATGCACAGATTCTCTCCAGGTCTACTAAGACAAGATGACACGCTTCTGGAATTTTCCACATGCCCAAGCAGAGGTGGCCATGGGTACAGGTCCTCATGCCATTATGATTTCCATCATCTGACAGAATAGCAGATGCACTTCTCGGAGCACAAATCAACAATTTTTTTTAAAAAAAAGAAGGGCTGTTTTGCTACATTTGCTAGCACTTCACAAGCTGCCAATAAATACTCGCAATCCACCAACATGCAAAACGTCTTGTTGGCCTGAGGCTCTGCTAGATAAATAATGCAGCCTTGGAGAATGGGGATTAATAATCACTGACTTCCCTTTGCTGAAATAGTTCTGCATGAATACCCTGTTCATGCTAGCTTCCCAGGTAATTAAATCCCTCATTGGTGCAGTTTATGTTCTATTTTATCAACTCTCTTCATGACCCTGGCTGCTTCTGTTAGGCCATTTAAAATTTTGTTTCCGCCGTACCAGAAAGCATTCAGCCTGTGACTTGTGCCAGGGAGCTTTCAGGCTTCAAATAACATTGGCAGTTTGCATTCTCAGTCCACCTAAAAAAGTTATTTATAAAAGATGGAGTAGTGTGGCATACAGGTTTGAACACTGGACTATGACTCTGGAGATCAAGGTTCGATTCCCAGCTTGGCTTGAAACCCACTGGGTGACCTTGGGCAAATCATACTCTCTCAGCCTCAGAGGATGGCAAAGGCAAATCTCCTCTGAATAAGAAGAAAAATCTCTTCTGAACAAATCTTGCCAAGAAAACCCCATAATAGTTTCGCTTCAGGGTCATCACAAGTCAGAAATTACTTAAAGGCACACAATAACAACACAATATTAAATAGGTACATTTTGATGGGTTTATAAAAATGTAATACATGTTACATCATTTGACATTAGTCTGAATGTATGCTGTCTTAGAATCATAGAAATCATAGAATCATAGAAATTTAGAGTTGGAAGAGACCACAAGGGCCATCCAGTCCAACCCCCTGCCGTGCAGGAACTCCCAATCAAAGCATACCCGACAGATGGCCATCCAGCCTCTGCTTAAAAACCTCCAAGGAAGGAGACTCTTCTCCCGTTACTGACTGGACTACTGCAATGTTATAGTATGTTTATGATAAACTTATGAAAAAATATTCCTGCTGCCATTGCTATTTTCATAGGAAACATTCATTCCCCATTTTAAAAGGGATACAGTGGACCCTTCACATTCGTGAAAGTGGGGGGAAATGCAAACAAAAAATCTCCTATTTTTTACCTGAGAGATCACCTCTCTTTCAGGGCAACTCTGTGGTCAATATTCATATGCAGAATATTGACCAGAGAATTGTGCTAGGGGACCTACAAATACTTAGAGAAGTGTTTTCTCTAAGAATCTCTAGGACCCCTAGCATTACCTTTGGCAGAAGCTTACCAGAGAGTCATAGTGGAGGACCTAGATATTCCTAGAGAGAACATATTAATCAAATCTGTGAATAATCAGATCTGCAAAAGTCAAAGCCACAATTGTGGAGTGCCAACTGTACTACTCAGATTTTAGTGAGTCAAAGGGGTGAAGTGAAAGGAGGAGAGAGAAAGTGGGACATTTCAAAAGCAGCTGAAACAATGGAGCAACAGAGGATTGACCCAAACTGTCCCTGCCTAATTGAACAGTTAGAGGGTATGCACTTCTTTTACTGCAAGCCTCTAGTTATATATATCCCCCCCCACACACACACACACAAATATAAAGTCAAGCTTACTATCTGTGCACAGAATACCAACTACATTTGGTTGCATTGCACTTGCTTTCAGAACAATGGCTGCTTCAAAAAGCTCTGGGAGTGGATGGGATCCAGATGAAACTCGGTGCTTCAAGGCAAAATCCTGTTTGGAGACTTTCAGGGTAGACCTTCACTTCAGCTTTCTGTGTTCTTACATGCTTGCTGAGTTTCTTGTGCCTGCAGGGGAAGCAAGACTGGGATGTCAAGCCTGGCATGTCATTCGGAGAACAGAATTTTACCTTGAAGCAATGCAAGCAATGAAAGGCCTCGGAGCCTGAGGAATCCCTGCCTTCCACAGCTTGTTTTGATGAGCTTAAATGAAGCAAAGGTATTTGTAGATGGTGCCGACATAAAACTACATGGCATGGGTTTATAGGGGAGGTGGGTTCGAGCTTGAACCTCTATCCATCCAAATATTAAAATGTTATTTTTGGTTTGGGTGAATGCTTAGAAACTTTGACAGGTAACTTAGTGATGAGAAGCACCTTTAGTGCAAGGCAAATTGTGCATCTGAGAGGCACACAACCAGGCAGGGCTAACTTGGGCCAAAGAAAAAGGCCTTCAGTCGGTTTCCACAGGTGGAATTCAAATCCCAGGATGAAGCTGCAGTTTTTCTTCTGTTACTCATCCCTTAAAGTTCACAGATATACTGTATAGGGTTAACATTGTGAATAAAGAACCTGCACTATGGGCCACCTACAGGCACAGACCTATTCTGATAGTACCAATGCAGGACCTCGTAATGTCACCCAAACTTCCAGGGCTTATTTACTTGCTCATCTTCCAGTGCAATATATATTCTCTCTCAGCAACACCCCTCCTCATTCTACAGAGAGCAGACAGGTTCCATACAAAATAATAAATGGGTGCAAATCTGACTGTACAAGTGAGAATAGAGCAAAAGGCCACCATTAAGAACTTCTAGTCTATCACAAGAGGTTTGACACTGCTTTAGTTGCCGTGGCTCAACGCTATAGAATTATGGAGTTTGTAGTTTCATGAGATATTTAGCCTTCTCCGTCAGAAAACAGGTGCCTCTGCAAACTACAGAACCCAGGATTCCATAGAGTGGAGCAATGGCAGTTTAAGTGGCGTCAAAGTGCATTATTTCTGAGCTGGAATGAGCAAATTCTTCCTTCTCTGACCTGCTTGCCTGTTTCTTCCCATCACCACCAGTTAGAAAGCAACCAGAGATTGACAGGTACAATTGGGGATGTTTAGGATGGGACTCAAAGGATTAGAAGAGACCTATTGTATCCTATAAAAAAAGATATATGGACATGGATCTGCATGGGCAAAACATTACACTCACCTGCTAGATATACAGGTTGCTTAGCACCTTCAGGTGTTGATTTTACACTCCTGTTCTTGATGTACTGGTTTATCTGGCACCAGTGTAACTAAGGTCCAAAACACACTGCAGAAACAATTCAGTTTGAGACCGCTTTAACTGTAGTTTTGTGAGACAGAGAGCTCTGGTGTCAGAGCTGTCAGAGAGCTCTGGTGCCATAATAAACTACAATTCCCAGGATTCCTGAGCACAGAGCCAGGGCAATTAAAGCAGACTCAAACTGGATTATTTCTCCAGTGTGGTTTGGACCTAAGTCTCAGTCCAACCCATTGCCCTCTGTGGAATTGGCCCTGTAAGGGAGAGGAGTCATTCAATGGGAGGACACATACTTTGCATGCAGTGTCCAAGGTTCAAGGTTTAAAACTCTAGGAAAATGGGGTCGATCAGAGTAGTGATACAAGTTTCATTGGACAGTGATTTAATTTGATATAAACAGCTTCCTATTAAAAAAGATTAATAAACAAAGTAATATACAAGCTGATACCCATGGCTGCTATGCAGGTCAATGGTTGGCTTCCCAAATCTCTGTTTATTAGAGACAAATGAATGACTGAGCTGGAATTGAAGGTGATACCATGTTTTCTCTCCAAAATATGATACCTTCAGAGCTTCATGCCTGAGCAAGCAGACTTGCAGATAAAGCCTGTGCTTTCTTCTCAATCATCAAACAAGTCACCAATCACCAAAACAGACAAGTTTAGAGGCAAGAAAAGCCTGTGCTACAACAATCAAATGTTTTTATCGCTTTGAGAACTGCTTCTAAATGTGGAGTAGATTGTGTTGCCTAGTTTGACTTTCAATGAACTGGAGTATTCGAAATCACCCCAAGATGGTTGCAGCCCTAAGTGAAGAACAAAATCTGTTCCACTGTTTCACTTACAGAAACAAACTGGACTCACAATTGAATTTTACTACAACACTGCTGAAAGGAAAATGTATTCCACCAGACCTTAATGCAGCAGGTTAATTTCAGGGGTAAGGACAAAATGTGTGACACATGGAACTCTCTCTCCAACATGGAGGAATGGCCAGGGGCCTTGAAAGAACTGGTTAGGGGTTGCTTCCCTCCAATATCTGCAATCTGAAGTAGTTTCCTCGTTCTGCCAACTGGCTGGGCTGGCACTGTAGAGAGCCCTGTTTCAGAAATACAAGAAATGGTGGTTAGAAATGGCAAAGGCATGAAATATTGCACAGAACAGAAAATCTGAGTCAATATGAAGAGTTATCACAAGACTTTAGGGCTGAAACGATAGTGTATCACTGCCAGCATTGTGAAAGTCTCGATAGCAAAAATTAATTGCCAGCTGTTACTGGAAATTCATGATCACCTCTTTCACCTTCACGGTTCTCACCTCCTATTTTCTCCAGTCCTGTTCCTTGCACTCTCTAGACATTTTCTTGGATGTCATCTGTTAGCAGCCCTCTAAACAAGGAAAGATTTTTACAGAACAGCAACTAAATGTCAGGTTTTTTGCTCATCCAGATTTTGCCATCTTTGGATACAGTGTCTGCAAGCTTGAATCACTTTTTGATCAAATGGAGCCCCAGCCTGCATGCATTCTTATGAGTCATGATAGAACGTTGACTGAATTTCAAAAATGTATTTTGTCTCATAACTCCAACCCTTCATAGGCGGTCAGACTAGAAAGTACTAATAAGGCTTGTGGTGCAGTGATCTAGGAGCTCACACTCAACTTTTGATAATGGTTTTCCTCTCCTTTGGTGGAAAAAAACCTCCCTTTCCCTACTCCTCCTCCTGTTCCTGATGTTATTTGTAACTCCTGATCCTCAGATCTGCTCCGGGGGAATCCCTAGTTCTTTGGGAAGCAATGGGAGACTGGGTTCTGCAATGGGAGGCTGGATCCATCCAACCAATGGGTATGACAGGCAGCATTTGATTCCATCTACACTGCATCTATAAATAGGGGAGAGAAATGTGTATGGCCCTCCAAATGTTGTTGGACTGCACCTCCCAATAATCTAGCCAGTATATCTAATGGAGCTGAAGTCCAAAATCCCTTAAAGAGCACAGTTTAGTGATCTTGTGCATTCAGCACACAAAAGTCTAGCTTAGCAGTGGGGCAATCTAAAGTCAAAACTATGTGTTTGCCCATATTCTTACTCCTTACTCCCTTGCTCCATTTAGCTCTCCATTCAAAACTTGAGTAGGGCATGGCTTTGATTGCCTAGCATTAAGGCTGTTCTCATTAATTTTTGTGTGTAGTTAAAACACCTAGATTTAAACCAGCAGGTGCTAAACTATAATTTCTAAAAGCATTTGGTGCAATTCAGCACCCTTGCACAGACGACATTTCATCTCCAGAAGAACAGCTGGCTTTTCAGCTTTCCCATGCTTTTGCCCTTAATCGATGCTTGGCCTTCTGAGACTTGGTCTTGTGTCATGGTCTGATTATTCTCAGAAAGAATTAAACTGGAGGTGGCAGAGGAGGGATGATAAAAGTATTCCCTAGAAATCCTTTGATCATTATTAAAGCTTCTTTTATTGCTTACATTATTGTGTTTGTCCAAACCGATCGTCAAGATGCCATTACCCCAATTTACAAACACTAGGCAGCAAAATAGAATTAGGGAGCTGACTTAAAACAATGACCTTTTTTGCAAGTTTTCATTGTTTTTCTAGACTACATGTGCAAGCAAATAAAGCTTGGACATTCTACATCAATTCATTTCTTCAGGCTTAGAGCTTGGAAACTTGTGGGCCCTCCAGATTTTGGCTTCATCTGCACTGCAGAAATAATAGAATTTGATACTGCTTGAACTGCCACAGCTCCATCCTATGGAATCCTAGGATTTGTAGTTTGTTGTGGCACCAGGGCTCTCTGACAGAGAAGGTTAAATATCTCATAAAGCTACAAATCTCAGAGTTCTATAGCACTGAGTCATGGTATTTACAGTAGTGTCAAACTGTCTTATTTCTGCAATGCAGATGCAGCAGTTGTTCAATGGCATTTCCTATCATTCCAACATTATCCAGAAGAGAGCAGTAGTTAATTGGCTGTGGAAGGTTCTCCATTCCTACTCTCTTTGGAAAATACAGAAGCAATTACTCACTGAGGAAAAAGACAGGACACATATATCCTCCTTTCAGAAAAAAGCAGGTCACTGTTCTTAATGTGCCATCTACTCCCCCCAGATCCATTTCTCTGGCTTTTTCTTCACCCACACACCCGGGGGAAAAGGAAGAAAATTCCAGGAGTATAAATTCTCCTTTAAAATGCAGGAAGCTCCCCTTGGGTGCTCTGTTTTGCCCTTCCCCTCCAAAAGTTATGCATTATAGTATAACCTTCAGTGTGATGCCCCAAGGTCTGTGTGGTGTGTAGGAATGTAGGGACTTCTACTTATCCCACCACTGCCATCAAACGTGGAGACCTCTTCTTGCCCCAATGCTAGGGCACCACGTTTTCATAGTTCCTGTGTGAGAATTAATTCTTATATTCCCACCACGTGACACCACACTCTTGAACCAGTGCTACCACCACAGATACCAAGGACTTCATCACAAGAGACTAGAAAAGTGGAAATTTAACAAAATAAAAGCACCTTTATAAATAAATGTTAACAACAACAACTTTTGGTCAGTACTTACCACACAACATTGTGTCCATCCTGCTGCAGCCTTCCATTCCATTCATTACCGTAGTGGATCTTTTAATTAATGGACAAAACCCATCAATATGCTCTCAGTTTCACTGTTACTGCATTACTGCCTTCATGCTATAGGTCCCTTCTGCTGCAGATCCACTTCTTAGGCAGTCATGTAGTGTGAGTGGACATGTTTCCTCTGCCTCTTCACAGCAATTGCATCAAACAACACCTTCTCGAAACCAGCTGCTGTGTGCACACTTACACAGCAGCCAGCTTCAGGAGATGGTTGGAGGCTGCAATGGGTTATTCCCACACTTCCTCCCAGAAGGAGACATTTAGCAGGGTGGAAAATAGATCACATAACAATGGATTGCCAAAGTGCGATCATGGAGGAAAAGGTGATAAGGAATAATGTCACCCTGGTATGCTTCCATTAAAACTTAGGCAACTGTGGCAGGACAGCTGGCTGGTGTGATAAAGTCCCAAGTGTTTTAATCACTCCGATAGCACCATTGTAGTGTTATCAGAGGCACAGGTCTATAATTAAAAATAATACAAAAACAGAAGTTTGATACAGTTAAAGATTTTTCTCGGAATCCAAATTGTTTCTAACACATCTCCCTATCTCTTTCCCTGTCTCCTCAAATCCCAACCAAACATAACTGTCCCAAGTCTAACTAAACCCAATGTCTCCCCCTCCGGTGTCATACACACTGTCCTTTTAAACATCCTTTCAAACATTCAAAACAATCACTAGCCAACCCCAGCCTTCCATGCTTCCATGCCTTACCAATAGATTCCTTGCCTTATTACATATATTTCATAATACATCAGTATATTTTACTTTATTTTCTCTCATAAAAACTCCATCTTTCCTTTCCTTTTTCCTTTTTCCTTTTCTTTTTACAAAACTCCAAAACATCACAGAAAGGATTAGATGCTCAGTATGAGGGTTTCAGAATAAGAAAAAGACAATGGCTGGTATTCTTCATCAGCTACTTAGTCAAAATATCCAATGAAGTAGATTGGGAGGAAAGTAGCAATCATGAATACGGAACACTTACCTAGATTTACTAATCCATAACTGTTTCATACTGTATCTTACTTTTACTCATCCGTAACTGCTGCTTAGTCACGATTGCAATCCCCCCCCCCCATTTTACCAAGCATTTGCTGCATGGGGTCCACTCTGCTGGAGATCAGAGCCATAGATGAAGCACATTTCTCTCAGGTTTGGAGGTGTCAAGACAGAAGAGTTTATTTTTGTCTAATCTGCACTGCAGAAATAATGCAGTTGGACACCACTTCAATTGCCATGGCTCCATCCTATGGAATCCTTGGGTTTGTAGTTTGTTGTGGCACCAGAGTGCTCTGACAGAGAAGGCAAAATATATCACAAACCAACAAATCTCAGAATCCTATAGCATTGAGCCATGGCAGTTAAAGTGGTGTCAAACTGCATTAATTCTGCAGTGGAGATTAGATCTTAGTTAACTGAGCATCTGATAAAGAATACTGGCTATCATCATCCACATACTATAGGCAAACTCAATTGTTTGCCTATAGCCTGAGTTCCAGAGAGGCTGACCATAAACCTGATGTGAAATTGAATGTACATTGAGACTCACTTGGTGCATCTGTATTTTTTGTTCCCTAGACAACAGCCCGGGATTCAGTAGTGGTGGGTGGCCTCCATGCCAGTAGGGCAACAGATCTGCTCCAGGTTTTACCCCAAAGTGTAAAGGAGCTATCAAACATGTTTAAAGCTATCCTCCAAACAGGTACAGAATCTTGGATAGCTCATTTAAAATTTGGATTAGAACCCAGAACAGAATCATTGCCCCAGTTGACAGGGAAGCCACACCAGCTATCACTTTTAGGATCTGGGGAGTCATGATTTCCCCATTTTCACTTGCATGAATAGCATAATAGGCAAGCAGGAATTCTTGCACACTTCATGAGAGGGCCACTTCCATGCTTGATAATCTTGGTGCAGGATTTTTGTAGTAGTTGTAGTCTTACTAGTACAGTAGTAGCAGCAGTAGTAGCAGTTGTTGTTGTCATAATAGCCATAGAATCATCTCCAAACAGAGTGTTCATACAATTTTTCTTTATAGCATTAATCCACAGAGAAAGTCAGTGACTAGCCTTGTAATATGTTTCAGCAGCTACACTGAAATTATTTGCAAGACAGACATTTGGAATTCAGCAAATAGATAAAGCAGATCCAACTGTTCCTCCTAACTTGTGAAGCAATTTTTCTCCTAAGAAAGACTAATGTTTGAGGCACATTGGGAATTCAAGATAACTTTGTTTTATGGTTCTCTGTTTTTCTCTACTAGCTGCAGGGGGATTTTGACAGGGATCAGACATGATATGTGTGTGCTCTATGCACTACATATACAGATTGATTTTATTTTGTTTTTCTTGGTTGAACACTAGCGTAAAGAGATTTCACAAAACAAAATTAACTGGAGATGAGTTGTGTCAAGATCTTCAGCTAGACTGACTTTCTGTATCACTTAGCTATCCAGCATGGCTTAGTGTCCTGAGTGTTAGACTATGACTTTGAAGACCAGGGTTCAATTCCCAGCTCAGCCAAGAAACACTGGATAACCTTGGGCAAGTCACAATCTCTCAGCCTCAGAGGATTGCAATAGCAAAGCTCTTCTGAACTATCTTGCTAAGAAAACCCCATATAGTTTCACCTTAGGGTCACCATAAGTTGGAAATGATTTGAAGGCACACAACAACAACAACAACAACAACAACAACAACGTTATCACAGCTGTTATCAAAACAGTTATCAAGAAGCCTCTGTTAGAGTGGGACTGGGAAAGTTTTGACCCTCCAGATACTGTTAGACTCCAATTCACATCAGCCCCAATCTGCTTACCCAATGGTGAGGGATGATGGGTGTAACAGTGCATAAAGCATCTGGAGTACCACTCATTATGGCAGACCACTTGCCACCTCAGAGATCTGTACTTCCCAAGAAGCTCACAGAAAAGTGTATAACTCCTGCAATGGCTTCATCTAGACTTCATCATACTGAAAGCCGATCCACAGAAATCAAGGGGGCTTAACTCCCATTATTAAGACTCATCATTTTCAACAAATGGATCCAACCTTTGTACAGAAAGGCCAAGGAATAGTGGCATCACCAGGGTTGGTATCACCCCAAAGTGGCAACTCATGTTGTCACCCTTGTCATTCTGGCCTCCCTTTGTTAGAGAGGAATGGTCACAATTTAGAGCTTGTCTCAATGATGGCTATAACCATGCCACCTTAGAAGGAACCCTGGTGGAACAATGGTTAAATGCCAGTCCTGCAACCGTTCACAATCACAAGGTTGTGAGTTTGAACCCAGGCACGGCTCCAGGGTCCACTCAGACGTGCATCCTTCCATGGGTTGCTAAAATGAGTAGCCAGCTTGCTGGGGGAAATACACGTTGTAAACTACTTAGGGAGTGCTTAAGTGCACTGATAAGCACTATAGAAATGTACTTGCTACTGCTATTTCTATACAGAAGCTTTAGGGGCTTCTGTAACCAAACTTAGCCCAGTCAGCCCTCCTTATCCACAGATTCATAATCCATGGATTCAACCATCCATGGCTTGAAAAATTTGGGGGGGGGATATAAATGCCAAACCTTAATTTTGTCATTTTATAATAGGGAGACCATTTTACTATGCTATTGTATTGAATGGGACTTGAGCATTCATGGATTTTGGTACCCACGTAGGGTCCTGGAACCAGTGGCATCACTAGGGGGGTGCAAACCACACCAGATGACACACCGAAGTTGGGTGACACCACTGCTCCTCAAACACCTACCCTTTGGCAGAAATGCGATGAATTTCTGCTTCCCTTTAAAATGCTTTAAGAGATGGTGGGAATGAGGTGAAGCTCAGTAGGAGGAGAAAGGAGAGGCCTCAGAATTTTTTAAAATCAAAATTTCATATTTCAAATTTAATTTAAAAATATTTTTCTTTTAAAATTTTCTTTAAATATATCACATTTAAACTAAATCTTCACTATGTATATATAGGGGCTAAACAGATGGGCAAAAAGAGGTGCTTTCAGGCTGACTTGAAGCCGTGGCATTTAGATGACACATGCCTTGAAGCCAGCAGGGAAGTGCCCTCTAGGTGCCTTATGCTGTTTCAAAAAGAAGCAGGTTTTTTTCCATTTCTTCTTGGCTTGTAGCCATGTCATGTGGTCATCACATGAGCACTCCAGCTGCCTTGGGAGCCGGTAGTGTGGTTGGTGGGGTTTCAATGTGGCTTTAGAAAAGTCAGCGTCAAGCCACTTTTTCCTGCCCATCTGTTTCGCCCATTTAGGTATACCATTTATGGTATAAATACATTTAGGTTGTGAATACTATATTGTAATTTGAAGCTATAATTTTAATTTTGTTGGTTGTTTATGTCACAACTATTAGCATTACATTCCATGGCATATGGCAATTACAATTTACAAGTAACTGCGCAAAAAAGCATTACCAAGGATTCTGTATGGTGTGAAATGGGAGGAGGTCAAAGGGGTGACCCCCATGAGTTACCGCACCAGGTGACACCAACCTTAGTGACACTACTGCTTGGAACGGAACCCCAGCAGATACACAAGGACCCACTTCTGTCCTATCTTTGATGGATTTGCTGAAACAGTAATTGGTCTTCTTGTTGTTGTGTGCCTTCAAGTTGTTTCTGACTTATGGCAACCCTATTCTGAGGTTTTCTGAGCAAGATTTGTTCAGAGGAGCTTTGCCATTGCCTTCCCCTAAGGCTGAGAGCATGTGACTTGCCCAAGGTCACCCAATAGTGAAACCTGATTGGGGCATCATGTCCTGGTCTCCAGAATCCTAGTCTAACATTCAAACCAATACACCATGCTGGCTCTCCTTTTTACCTTACTATGCCCTAAAAGTGCTACATCGTGTCTGATCTTGGAAACTAAGCTGGGTCAGCCCTGGTTAATGCTTGGATGAGAGACCATTACTGAATACCAGAGCTGCAGGCTATATTTCAGAGGAAGGAACTGGCAAAACCACCTCTCAGTATTCCTTGACTAAGAAAACCCTATAGATTTCATGGGGTCACAAGAAGTCAGTAGGTGACTTGAAGGCAGACACACACACACACACACACATAAAGACTGAATAACTAATCCAGTTTTACAACCACAAACCTACTCACAGCACTAATCATAAACTTAGTCTGCTAGCATAAATACCAGGTATTCTCATACTTCCTTCAATGTATATTCCACCTAATGTATATCCCACTTAATCACTAAACATTTCTGTAATGGTATGATGAATTAATTCTTGAATTAGCTTATTCACTTATTTCCTCCTTATTGTCTCAACTCCCAACTTTTATGTCCTGTCTATTAGGTTGCAAGCCGACAACTAAGGGCTGTGGAGTTTTCTTTATCTGTGTACACCAGCTGGGAAACTTTAGGAGTACTAATAATTTTTAGTAATACTACTAAAAGCCAGCCATTTTCATTTCACACAGGGGCCTGAACATGCTACAGGCATCACAACATACTAACTGGTTACACACAGCTGCTGCTCTTGATGCTGCTCAGGGTCCGTTTCTTAAAGAACTTATCCTGGTTAGGGAATAACAGGGCAAGAACTTGGCAAGTCAGAATGTCAGCATGAGGCAACATTGGGCCAGAGGTTTACAGGGCAAGGTTTAATGAACTCTAAGAGTCAAGTAAGGATTTCAGGGCCTGAGGTCTAAATATTGGACTTAAAAAAACACACACACCAGCAAAAACCCATTTATTGTTCAACCCATTTCCTTTTAACTAGCTGTTGTGGATCCCTGAAATCGAACAAAGCATTCTGTTTGTTTTCTTATCCTTTCTGCTCCTTCCAACCAGAGGCACTTCATTGTACCTGGTTAGTGAAGAGAAAACCTGGGAAATATTGCCAGCTATTTGCAGAGTTTTGTTGCTGTTTTTGTTCCATCGGTGGTGAACTTGTGGGTGTTCAGTTTGTGCACTGCATCCACACTGCAGAATAAAGGCATTTTGATACCACTTTAACTCCCATGGCTCATGTAAACCCACTTGGTAACTTTGAGCAAGCCACACTCTCTCAAACTCAGGGGAAGGTGGTGGCCAAGGAAACCCTGTGATATGTTTGCCTGAGGGTCACCATAGGTCACAACTGACTTGAAGGAACACAACAAAAACAACCATTTCAAATTGCAGGTGAAGGAAGCATTTGTTCAACATCTCAGGCGACAAGTAATAGCATGACTCCCCTTTTAAATAAGTATGTGCATTGGGTTAAAACTAATGCAGAGCTTGGAAATGTTCCTTTTTTGGACTACAACTCCCAAACTACCCCAGCCAGTGAATTCACTGGCCTTAGCTGTGGTTCCTGGTGAACTCCAGGAAGTAATCAAGAGAAGATCAAGAGAAGTAATAGTGCCACTGTATTCTGCTTTGGTCAGGCCCCACCTAGAATATTGTGTCCAGTTCTGGGCGCCACAATTCAGAAAGGACATTGAGAAACTGGAGTGTGTCCAAAGGAGGGCGACAAAAATGGTGAAGGGTCTGGAAACCATGCCCTATGAGGAACGACTTAGGGAGCTGGGGATGTTTAGCCTGGAGAAAAGAAGGTTAAGAGGTGATATGATAGCCCTGTTTAAATATTTGAAAGGATGTCATATTGAGGAGGGAGCAAGCTTGTTTTCTGCTGCTCCAGAGAACAGGACCCGGAACAATGGATGCAAGATACAGGAAAAGAGATTCCACCCGAACATTAGGAAGAACTTCCTGACAGTAAGGGCTGTTCGACAGTGGAACGCACTTCCTCGGAAGGTGATAGAGTCTCCTTCCTTGGAGGTCTTTAAACAGAGGCTGGATGGCCATCTGTCAGGGGTGCTTTGATTTGGATTTCCTGCATAGCAGGGGGTTGGACTGGATGGCCCTAGTGGTCTCTTCCAACTCTATGATTCTATGAACTCCAACTGGAAGAACTGTGACTGCACAGATATGCTGGCTGGAGGATTCTGGGAACTGTTATCCAAAAAAGTAATTTATTCCAGGTGTTCATTTGCAGACAGTAAAGTATATGTGTGTTCATGCATGCACGTGCATATGCACCTTCAAGTTGCCTGTTGACTTATGGCTACCCCATTAATTTCATAGGATTTCAAGGGGTAATAGTATTCCATATAGATTCAGCATGACGTAGTGGTTTGAATATTTGACTATGACTCTGGAGCCCAGGGTTTGATTCCCAGCTTGGCCATGGAAACCCACTGAGTGACCTTGGGCAAGTCACATGCTCTCAGCGTCAAGGGAAGGCAATGGCAAACCTTCTCCGAACAAATCTTGCAAAAACAAAATAAAACACGATAAGGTCACCTTAGGATCATCATAAATTGGAAACAGATTGAAGGCACAAAAAATATATTATTGAAAATTAAATGCACTCCTTCAAATTGTGGCCAGAAAGTAACATCTTAACGGTAATTAGAAGATGAAAGCAGAGGCAACAACTCAGGAAACCTATTAGATTTCATTCCCATTTCAAGATGTCAGCTTTCGCATATTACACTACAGGTGATTTGAAGTCTTAGAGCAGAGATGACATTCCTGATGTTGTTGGACTGTGGTTCCCATTGTTTCTCACCACTGGTTATGATTATTTGAGCTGCTGGGATTCACAGTCTAATGCCTGGAGACCCACAGTGTTCCCACCAATTTCTTTGGATCAAAACCCAAATTGAAGGTAATGAAAAATTCCAACTCTGACAATGCTCTCCCTGCAGGTACTTAGTACCTTCAAAATACCATATTTGCAAATGAAGCCATGTTTTCTTCCCAATCACCAAAAATCACCAAAAAAAGAACAAAATTGCAACTCGCAGGATAATGCAAGCTGGTGATACACACACACACGCACACATCCTTTTATGGGAACTCTTCTTCTAATGGTCCCTTAACTGCCTCTTTCTCATTCATTTTTTCTCCCTGCACATACTTTGAGATTTAAGATTTCAAGTCCTTTTCTGTTTGAAACATCAATGAGAAACATACCATTTTTCCATTGCTATTGTGACTTTGAAAAGTACCATACGAGGTAAGTCATCCGCCTTTTATATATGTTGTAATTCAATAAATTGTTGAGGGTTTTTTTTCTGGGGTTACCTCCACACCTACCCCACCCTTATACATGATTGTTTCAACAGTATTATTGTTTTCTGTTTTAACATTCTGAAAAACTGTACGTTTTGATTACCTGCTTCAAACTTTTAAAAAAACAACACAGTATTTCTTAAAATTAACCAACATGCTCTCAGTTGTTTTGAAAAGGTTTGATTAAGCATATTTAGATGTAACCTTGACAGAGAAAGTGTATTTCTTTACAGTGCCTAAATTCTATACTTTTATTTTTAGCCTAATTTCAGTATTATTCAAACATATCACACACAAACACACCTACCTCTTTTACTTCTGTGTCGTGCCCTGCCCTCTGGTGGAAGTGAAAACTAAGAACACTGTACAAATGAAAAAAAATCAGTCTTAAAAAACAGAGCATTGCTAGACTAAAAAAGAGGGTAGTCTGAGATGAAAACCGTGAAAGGAAGAGAAGAACAGCACACAAACATCAGGGCGAACTTGGCTATCCAAGAATATGGAACATAACACAACACAGCTGGAATCAACAAGATTGCTCACAAATACATTTAAGAAAACTGTCACACATGACAAGTATTTTCAAACTTTGCAAAGATAAGAGGTGTCTCTGAACCGAAACAGGAGATGCTGACATGAGGCTGAGTTGAACAGCAAGAAACAAAATGAAGGTAGAGCAAGAAACAGAAGCAGAAATGTACATGACTAGGTAAACCTCAACCTGTATTCACACAGCATATGCACACATATTCTCTGTTGTTGTGTGCCTTCAAGACATTTCCAGCTTATGATGACCCTAAAATAACCCTGTCATGGGGTTTTCTTGGCAAGATCTGTCCAGGGTTGTCATTACCTTACCCTGAGGCTGAGAGCATGTGAAGGAAAAGGAAAACTGTTCAGGAGGCACCCTTCTGGTATCCTAAAATAAATCAGAGATTATGAGTGCTTCTACATTGAAGAAATGATGCAGTTTGACACCACTTTAAGTGCTGTAGCTCCATTGTGTGGAATTCCGGGTTTGGAGTCTTACAAGGTCTTTAGCCTTCTCTGCCAAAATAAAACTACAAATTCCAAGATTCTATAGGATGGTGTCATAGGAATTAAATTTCTGTCACACTGCATTATTTCTACAGTGTAGATGTGCCCTGTGATTATGAGCTAACGTTATGCTGATTGATTTCCATATTTAAAAACTTGAAAATCACTTTCTTTCCAAACAAAAAATGGAAGTCAGAGGTCATCTTCTGGGAAATGATTGGGGAGATACTTTGTTTAGTTGCCTTGTTCCCACCCACCCTCTTTTTCACTATCTGTCCTGATATCCTCATTGGATTTTTTTCACTCCACGTTGGGTGAGAAGTAAGTATAACAAGGGCATCAAAGAACAGGAGAACAGGAGGAGCAGGAAGAGGACACCTGTAGTGTGCTGCCTTGCTGTGCAAGTGTGTGTGCCAAGAAAGTCGCAGAATGTGTACATGTGAGAGAAGAAGTGGGTGCAGAGACAAGGAGAAGCGGCAAGAGGAGAGGTGAAAAAGGGAGTGGTGATCATGAATGTGAGTAGAGAAAGTGAGAGAGATGGGCACAGGACCAGTGGCATCACGAGAGGGAGCGAGGGGTGCGGACCGCACCAGGTGACACCTTAAATGGGGAGGGAGGTTGACACCACTGCTGCTCAAATACCTGTATTTTGGCAGAAACACTGTGGCATTCCTTGAAATACTTTAAGAGATGATGGGAGTGAGGTGAAGTTCAGTGGGAGAAGAAAGGAGGGGCCCCCAAATTTTTTAAAATTAAAATTTCAAAATTTAAAATTTTATTTTTTAAATTATTTTTTTTAAATTAATTTTTTTAAATTATCTTTAAAAACATTTCAATTTAACTAAATCTTCACTAAGTATATGTACATACATTTTGGTTTTGTGTCTGATATTGTAATTTGAAGGTATAATTTTAATTTTGCTAGCTGGTTTTGTCACAACTGTTAGCATTACATTCAGTGGCATATGGGAATTATGATTTATGAGTAACATTAGTGCAAAAAAGCATTACTAAGGATTCTGTATGGTGTGAAATGGGAGGAGGAAGTCAATGGGGGGTGACACCATGAGTGACCACACTGAGTGAAACCAACCCTAAGGACGCCACTGCACAGGACATCAGAAATTGACATAGAATCATAGAGTCATAGAATCCTCTCCCGTGCAGGAAGACAACATCAAAGCACCCCTGACAGATGGCCATCCAGCCTCGGTTTAAAGATCTCCAAAGAAAGACTCCACCACTCTCTGAGGGAGTGTGTTTCAGCTCTTATTGTCAAGAAGTTCCTCCTAATGTTTAGGTGGAATATCTTTTCCTGTAGTTTGAATCCATTGCTCCATATCCTATTCTCTGGAGCAGCAAAAAACAAGCTTGCTCCATCTTCAGCATGACACCCCTTCAAATACTTAATTAAACAGGGCTATTCTATGACTTCTTAACCATCTTTTCTCCAGCTCCTTAAATTTTATCTTAAGGCATGGTTTTCAGACCCTTCAGTAACAATAACATCACATATGTTGCTGAAAAAGTGGGAGAGGAGAGTCTGAAAAAGGTAAACAGCCAGGGAGAAAAGAGGAGAGAGAAAAGGGGTACGCAGCTTAGCAAAGGTATTTTGCACCAGAATAGAGAGTAGTATCTTATACAGTTACAGAGTAGGGAGAGGGAAGAAATGGGAAAGTGGGGTCCATCAAATATATTTTGGGCCAGAATGGTTGTTGCATGCCTTCAAGTCATTTCCAACTTATAGTGATTCTACAGCAACCTATCATGCAGTTTTCTAGGCCAGATTTGCTTGGAGGGGTTTTGCTTCCTCCGAGGCTGACATTGTGTGACTTGCCCAAGGTCATCCAGTGGGCTTCCGTGGTTGAGCAGGGATTCAAACCCTGATCTGAGAATCAAAGGAGTTTATCAGATGACGGAAATTGGAAGTATAATCTAATGGCAATCTGAACACACTCACGTTATTGCGTATTAAAGTATCTCACGCAATTTCGGGCAAAAGGGAAGTCATTCCAAACGTAATCATGGGTTTTATGTTATTGTGTTTTAAAGCATCTCACGCAATTTCGGGCAATGGGCAGTCATTTTCAGGTAATGAGAAGTCATTCTGAACACATTCCGAACACAATTGGAATTCACGTAAATTCACTAAACTAGCAAATTCATGTGAATTCGAATTGGCTCCAATTGGCTCCATTCGAAATAAAACAAAATTCCTCCCGTCTGATAAACTCCATAGTCCAGCACTCAAACCTTTGCACCATGCTGGCTCCAACAGTGAAGGGTCTCCCCCTTATTCAACCCACTGGTCCTTGGCTTTTTTTAAGGCATCAAGCTACACACATAGGATTGTACTATGTAAAACAGAGATAAGGCTGTGTTTATTTATTTTACAAATGAATGATTTGACAAAGTATTTGAATCTGCACATATTCATACATACAGTGTAAATATAATTTCCTGGGAAAGTACACACAGCTCATCCTAACCCATATGGCCAAGACAATACTCGAGTTCATGCTAATGAAAGACCCACATACACACCTTCTTACTCCCATTTTACACTTGTGTGTGGCTCATAAATGCAGTTTGAAGTCAGACTGAAAATGTTAGTGTGGCATGCCAGTCTGATCTAGTTCCAAAATAATCTGAAGCAGACTCAGGAGAGGCTCAGTATGTGCTCTCATATAATTTTACCCATGAGAACTGTAAAAAGCATATTGTGGATTATGTGGTCCTATATCTTGCAAGCGTATCCTCTTGCATACCAAAGTTGCAAAAAAATACCTGGGGGTACAGGGGCAATGCACCCTCCTTTCTTTGGACCACAGCTATGATGAAGACATGTCTGGTCCCATGTCCTCTTCTGCAGGTGTTGGGAGGGAGAGATTTGCTTCCTTGTGGGTTCATTACTTTTTTTATTGTTTGCATCTTTAAAGGGAGTCAGGCTGTGTTTGTTGAACAGAAACACACACAAAACACCAGGGACTGACGGTTGACTGGCTCTATAGGCAAGCACAGCATTCACGACAGATGTTGTGTCAACTTGGTAGACCAGGGCTGCCAATGGCTTTGCTGTTCCAGAGGGGAGATGAGCAGTCATGGCAAATTTCCCGTGGTTTTGTGATATAAAGCAGGCAGTGTTTCTTTTTTTTTTAAAGAAGTTGCTGGTCTAATTCAGCTCCCTGTGATAGAAATCAAGCTCATAGTGAGAAGGCTGAAGCAAGGATTCTTTCACATTTCCTGGTACTTTCTTGATAAGGTCATTTCGTAGTTTCGGTTGCTGCTGCTCTGAGTGGACCAAGAAAGGGTCAATGGAGACACTTTTAACATACCTGACATCCCTATAAAATGGAAAGGCCCATACTTCTGTCATGCGCTTCATACAAACACAGGTTTGTTGCTCTGGCTTTAAACCAGGGATAGCAACTTTGTGGCTCTGAAGTTGTTGCTGGACTGCAACTCCTACCGTATCATTCCCAAATTAGCTGGGGCTGATAGGAGCTGAGATCCAATGTCAGCTGGAGAGCCACACATTCCAATCTCTGCTCTAACTACACCCAAAACAAGAATCATGCCTCCAGGCCTGCAAGAGATCTCTCCTTGCTCTTTCTGAGCCGCAAAATGCAATGCTTTGTCTCTAACTCAATGAATGCACTTCATGGAGGAAGCCAGAAAGTTTGATGAAAAGATCAGCACAATAGCACCACCTTTGGCAGATCTGAATTAACAAGCTGTTTCGTTTCTATACCCTCTACAGATTCATCTCCTTCCTTCATATTCCAAACCCATGAAAAGCCTGGAACTATATGACCTTGTTGTTGCTTGTTGTGTGCCTTTAAGTCATTTCCAACTTATGGTGACCCTAAAGCAAACCTATCACAGGGTCTTCTTGACAAGATTTATTCTGGTGAGGTTTGCCATTGCCTTCCCCTGAGGCTGCGGGCATGTGACTTGCCCAAGGTCACCAGTGGGTGTCATGGCCAAGCTGAGAATTCAACCCTGGGCTCCAGAGTCATAGCCCAACACTCAAACCACTACACCACACTGGCTTGGTTTACATACAATTCCTCGCTTATCTCCCTCTTCTTATACTCAGTCTCCCAACATGGCTACAGCATGGCTTAGCAAGCCTAACTTTAACAAGGCTGGGGGAGCCATGAGTGGTGACTCTGACGGGATTCAAGCTCACAAACAGAAGGTACAAAGTAGTTGTGAGATTAGTAGTGGGGAGAGCCATGTTCAAATCCCCACTCAGCCATGAAGTTCATTGACTTTTGCCTCTCATCAGCTCTTGGACTGACTTATGCATCATTTTGAGCTCCTTGGAAGAAAAGCATGATATAAATATATCAAACAAACCCATCAAGGCTACATAAGCCTAAACCACAAAGTCCTGGTTCTTGCAGTATCTTGTGCTTTGTCAATGAAGCTAATGATTGCAAGTAAATGTTGGACTGAAGCCATTCTGTCTTGTGGTTTGTGTTGAGGATTCAGCTGAACTCATCGTTCAGTTGCACATTATCTTCAGAGGAATCTGGCAGGTTAGAACACCTGTACATGTCACTGCTTTTCTACATCTGCCTTTTCTTATTGAAGGCTTACTTCATTTTAGCAACAAGGTGTATTTTATCATGCAGCCTTAGAATCAACCAGGTCTTTCACACCAAAGCCACTGCTAAGTAAGCAAAACACAGTCTTAGTCTTTGACTCCTTCCTATCATACCTTTTACAGAGGCCAACTGGTTTAATGCATGTGGACTGTAATCTTACTCTGACTTACCATCTTCTCGGGAACCTGATCACCTTTCAGATTGTTAGCCTGAGGGCAGGGACCCGTCTTAATTAAAAATACTGTATGTACAGCGCTGTGTAAATTTACAGCACTATATAAATAAAGGTTAATAATAACAATAATAATAATACCAATTGCCAATTTCAATCTGGCACTTAATGAACGTTCTGTAAGGTATGACCAAGAGCAAGCTCTGACTATATGACTGAAAGTCATTACAAAGCACCAGACTGATTTCCTAATCCCTCCTGGTTTATAGAAGTCATTTTCACATTCCTTGTCTTCGCATGATTAACAGCTGTGTTGTACTATAAGTCTTCCTCTGAGATTGTATCCATTAAAAAAACCCAAAATCTTTGTTTTCCTTGGCTTCAGATAAATTATGCTGCAAAAGTGGAGATAACATTTTGACAAAGGTAGATAAGGAATAAAAATCAGATTAAACCTTACTCCATCATTTCACTTTTAAATAACAAAATGCTCTTTCTCTGGGGATGTTGCCTAAGCTGGTGAGAAATCCAAACATTAAACAATCCAGTTATATTAACTTGTTTACCATCATCACTTGCTGGCATTTCATTCGTTTGAGGAAGCACAAAGTCGGATCTTAATATTAGCCATCTCTCTACAGTAGAATCTCATCCAAGACAGGCAAACTAGGCTCACCTTGACAAACCCCAAGTACAATTAGACCCAGCTGTCTGCTAATACATAATTCAGCACCTCCAAATGCTGAATCTGAATAAGTGTATTTTAAATAAATTCACTCGGACTCTACTACTTGAGGAGAGGTTTTCTTAGTAAGATATGTTCCAAGGTTTGCCATTGTCTTTGCCTGAGGCTGAGAGCATGTGATTTGCCCAAGGCCAACCAGCGGGTTTCATGGTCAGGTGAGGAATCGATCTCTGGTCATAGTCCAACACTCAAACCACTACACCATGGACCAGTGCCAAAATATGTTCTTCACAGTGTGGCTCGCTGCCACCCAATGGCTCCTTGGCTAGTCTTCTCTTTAATTATCATTTGCTCACGCCTAATTATGAAATGGGTTAGCTGATCAGCTACTCCATTAGGTGGTCCCATTTGCTATGAACCATGATTCTCACTCCTCGTTTAGAGCAATGGCATAGAACATGTGGCATTCCAGATGCTTTTAACTTCAACTACCAGAAACCCCATTCAGCATGGCCAATGATCAGGGATTTTGAGAGGTGCAGTCCAAAGCATCTGAAGTGTCAAAAGACCCCCACTCCAAATGCTTAGATCCTTCTCTTTGACTCATAAAGATTATGCAGACCATACTATGCAAGAAGCCTATTGGTGCAAAATATTTTCATCTACACCATTTTGGGGGTCTTTATGCTTGAGGGCAAGTCACATGCTTGTACATCCTATTAATGTTTTGGATTGCTCCTCTACTTTGCAAGAGCAAAGAGGAGTAACAGTGTCATTTGTTCAAGTCCCATTTCAGTTTTCACATTTGCAAAGATTACTCCAAGAGAAATTTTTAACTCCAATAACTTCATGCTGCCTAACAAATTCAAAGCATACGACCTTTAAGATGACAAATTTGTAAGAATATTCCAGGAAGGATCTTAACTATGCAAGATGTTTCCATAGCAATCTTAACACTTCATTTTTATATGAATGCAACAATCTTTGGATCACTTGTCAATCTCGAGTTCAGCTTATTGTACGCTGTATCAGTTATTTCTGTTCAGTCTGTAAAGTGTTTCGTGATACACTGAGGGCTGTTGTATCAAAATAAATTGTACTGAATCTATGTTTTGACTGGTTTCTTTAAGCAAGAAAAATCAATTTAATGTAACACTGGGGAAACAAGCCACGTGGAGGATGTTCATAACCTGTGTAGCAAGATGCAATTAAAGATTTCCTTGGAAAGAATATGGAAGGAAATGGAAGTGTACAAAAGTACCAGTGAAAGGCACTTTTAAGTTATATACTTCAAAATGTATAACAGCAAAACAGGGACACATCGTATAACAGACAACAGCTACTTTTCAACAGCTACTTTGGTCTTTTTTCTGTGAACCACAGTTGATAATGTAACTAGGTGTTAAAAAGGACAAAGGGTGACTACTACAAATGGCAAGCTTATATCTCATTCTTGTAATCTTAAGCTATTTATACATAACTGACTTCAAGGTGTGAGTTTCCCTCTCCTGTAGTCAAAAGCCAATTAGCAAAACAGGGGCAATTAAAATCAGCATTATTATGTGTTGTGTATTGTATATTCCTAGATGTTTTAAAACAAGAGGGAATGAACATGAGAGAAGGCTATTATTTTCAGTGGCATCCCAATGGTTTGCAACATCTCATTCCATCTTTAATAGTAGACAAAACTCAGAAAAGGCTGAACTACTCCTGACTGATATACATTTAGCCAGCTTATTGAGAGGATAAGGAAAGACTTTTACGAATCACATCATTTGGAGCTTATTAAAAATGCAAATTCTGAAATAATGATGAATGGTTTAATGGCATTTTCAAATTGCAACGAAGACAAACACTGAACATCTAAAAAAACCTCACAATTATATCACCAGAACCTCAGTAAACAAAAAAACAAGTGGTTCTACATTGACATACAGCTACAGGATTTTCTTCCTCTCCGGAAGTTGGTTTTCATAGACTTAGGCATCAAAATAAGATTCTTCTGATTTAGAAATAGTTACACATTTTTTTCATCTGCAAAAAATGATGTGCAGTGTTTGAAGAACTTATGTACACAGAGAAAGAGACAGACAGACACATTTTTTGTAATTTACCCAGTGATACAGCCATCTTCTGCAAAACCAAGTCTCAATACTGAAAATATGCAACAGTCACTTTCCTTCTATGTGAAATGCAGGACATAATTAAGTACAGCAGTAGTTAGAACCCCTATTCATTTTGACATAGAGATGAGAAAAAGTGAAGTGTGTAACTGTTTTTACCATTACCTATTGAAATGGGCACTTGTTGCCTCAAGGCAACACTTAAAGATATTGCAGTAGTTCAGTAGCAAGTCTGCTCCTTAAAAAGAAGCTATGGCCTACTGCATAAGTCAGAACAACTCTGTGGATATCTCTGCTATGAAAGGTTGGTCCTTTGGTGATATAAAGCTCAGCAACAGGGAATCATATCAGTGCCATGTTCCTGTTACTTCTCATGCATTTAAGAAAAACTACAGACCCAAAGCATGTGACTTTTTTATGCAGCTGAAGCCAAAGAACCACTCCCAAACCATTCCATAGAGACCCCAGTCAACGAGACCAAGGGGCATGCAAGCTTTTCCCTAAAAGGGGTGTGAGTGTGTCTCAAAGGTCCAAACAGTTTATTGCTCCCATACTACACATGAATTGGACTAAAACGTGTTCCACTCCATTAGCCATGGAGCACACAGATAAAAACAGGGTTTTATAGAGAAAGAACTCTACATTTGTGTTCAAATTTACTCCAGCTTTTCTTACTATCCAAACAGGAGAATAAAAGGACAAACTGACATGGCTACTTCTGTCCAACTTTGTTGATTTACCCGCTAGTCACTCCATAGTAATAGTAGATGTACATGCCCCAAAATATAATAAATCCATCTACAAGTTTTGGAGCACAAAGAGATCATGGAGTCCTTTTTTTTTAAGACACTAGTAAGGATTCTCCATGGAGGAAAGAAATCCCTCTAGTACATTTAAATCAACCTGCAAATC
Source organism: Urosaurus nigricauda (assembly GCA_034509955.1). Classification (NCBI taxonomy): domain Eukaryota; kingdom Metazoa; phylum Chordata; class Lepidosauria; order Squamata; family Phrynosomatidae; genus Urosaurus; species Urosaurus nigricauda. Next base: position 113,461,653 of record JAOEGL010000006.1, read on the forward strand.
ATCTAACAAACATCCAGAGCACTCAATCCCACCTTAAATTCTACATAGCCACTTCAGCTTTGGGGTCATACAACCATTTGTCCCAGACAGATCAAGCTACTGTTAATGTTATATATTTGTTGCAATAACTCTCTTCTGGGTTTTCCATAAACTACATTAACTGCCATTTATTATGCGTCATTTCATGGCTAGTGTTGTTTCTAGGATTCTGGTTCTCTTATCAATATGTATCCACTACTGACTTACTCTTTCTGCTATACAGAGAAAGAAACAAGAGCAAGTCTCTCCAATTTATGCTGGGCAGTGCTCTGGAAAACAAAACAATCTCAACTAAACAACAACAAAAAATGAAGAAAATGTAATGCAGGGTTTTTATGGGGATTCATTTTAAAATATTTGTAAGCAATCTACACTTCCACTTTGATTAACTCCAACCCTGAGATATGGACAGAAAGTTAGGAGAAGCACTTTCTGCTTTCAGCTGAAAATGAAACATCTATGAAGAAACTGTAAACACAGCCTCCACATCTTTTTTTCTAAACTGCCAGCTAAGAAACATCCTTACAAATCACAGACACCAAACACAGTGCAGGAGGAGTAAAACCCATTTAGAGCTGTCTTGAATTAAATTTAAAGAAAACCTAGAAAATGTTGGGGAACAGGGACTTTTGTCTACATTCAAAATGAACAAGTAATGCTTTACTGTGGTGATGTTTTTATTAAGCTTGACTCAATTCAAGTTTGAAATTTGGTATGATTGTCTTCTACTCTTTAAGACAGCACATTAGAATGAGATCCAAAGTGCCTTGTCAAGGTTAAACAGCAAGATTCAAAGTAGCCTTACATTCATTTTTGAGGTAGCATTCTCAGTTTCAATGGCCAGAATCCACAGAAATAAGTTTGGCATGGCCAATGGCTTGGGCATACCTGATTAGATTTTTAAAATTATTTTCTTTTGAACAGTGGTCTGCTATGTGACATTATGTACTGCTTTTGTAAGACCCCTTAGTTTCAAAAGTAGCTTGCCATGGGATGGGGTGTGTATGTGCAAGGAACACACAAACTGCTTTGAGCATGCAGAATTCATATGCTTGTTAGGATATTGACCTTTGAATTTTTTGGCTCAAAATGTAGCTATGATGGGGGAGCTCCCACCAAATTTGAAATATGTTAAACACAGTTATAGTTAAAAAAAAAATATCTGGCTTAAAAAAAATACTTCACAAAAGTGTAGTGATGTCAATCCTTCTTAGATACAACTCTCACATTCTTTAGGAAATGTCATCAAATACTGGTGGTTTATAACTGCTGCTATAAACTAAAGTGCTTATTAAGAACTTATATAGATTGCCGCGATTGAAATAGTTTTTCATTTGCCAAGATTTCAAAACATGGAGTAGTAGCTCAAACCAAATGAGAGGTAAGAATGAACCAATTAGTTCTTGAAATGTATAGGGATATTTCAACTTGGCAACCCAACTTTCTATGCCCAATGTTAAAACATTACTTTTCATCTCCTTTCATAACCATTAATTTCATTCCAGTAACTAAACTAGGTTTGGTGTTGAAATTAATACTACATAGGAGTCAGGTCCAAATACATATAAGTAAATCTCCATCATACTTCTCATTGAAATTCTCCCTTCATTTTAAAAGTTTAGCCCTATGCTCTCTTTAACAACAAGGCAGATATGTAAAATGATATCAGACTATATATTCTTCACAATAAGTACACAGAATTCACATTTAAGTCAGACATAATGTCCTACTCTTCATCTAGGCTGAATAACTTATGAACACTTATATGCTCCATAGGAAAGCCAAACATCCTTCTAGTCACCAGTGGATGCCAAGATATAAAAGTTCATACACAAGAACCTAACTTCTTTGAAAGGTCACATTTTTTCTGTATATTTCATGCAACTGTGCACAACGTGGTAACAACTTTTGCAACACATCCCCTTTCAAGGAGCACCTTTTACAATGATAGCAGACTAGCTTACAGGAAAGTCTGCACAGAAGTCTATGGCAACAAAACTGAAAAAGATGGGGGGGGGCGCGGATAACATCTCATTTTTCCTGAAGCAAGGCAGGGATGTTGATGTTCCATCCAATAGCCTGGCGATCAAATCCACAAGTGAACAGATTACATATTGGATGGTCTTCGCTCCAAGCTGAACAACAAACCATTCTTCTGTGGCCCTGTAACAACAAAAGGACTGCATCAGAATTTCTGCCCCATGTGCTCCAGTTGCTGTTTCAAAAATATGTGTACCATAATGGTTTCTTTATTCATATCAGTTAACTTTCTAAAGGATTCGGTTCTTACCACAGCCAATACTCAGTTCTTATTCTGATGATCAAGTTAAGCTACACACAAAGCAAGCAGCCAAACAGAACTCTTACATAAATTGAGGATCATCATAATTGCTGGAAAGCTTTGGAAGGAATCAGTAGATAGATCAGCTTCTCAGAAGTGCATTAGTCACACAATTATAAATGTTATCAAAACAAACAAACAAACAAAAAACCCAAAGAGGGCATTAGCTAACTAAGTTTAAATACTTTCACATCCCTTTGATTTCAGTGAGCAAATTAAACATTTATTTAAAGAACTTTATGAACTCAGTGGAACTTCCTATGGCTATGTTTAGCAACAGATGCCCCTGCTCTCTTTGACTTCTTTCCACCAGCCTGAGAGGGTCTTTACCTACAGATTTCCTTCTATTGCTAATATGCCAAGGTATCACCAGACTTGATTAGGGACCTTTGCTAAGGCCAACATTTAGCTTTTGATAAGATATGTTTTGGCTTTTATGTTAATTTATGCACATTACTAAATTATCACCATTTCCTGGTGGAGGCAAGCATCAAGGCATCAACCCAGATCCCCCCCGGGGGTGGCGGACCTATTAGAATGGTCCACCCTCGAAGGCTGATGGAACCCAAAAGGTTCCAAGAAGCCCTAGAGGGTTATATGGTTGGAAGTGACGGCGACACTGTTGATGCCCTAGTTAACACCTGGGATACTGATCTCTCCAGGGCTATACACAGTATCGCTCCCAAGCGCCCTCTCAGGCCTGCTTCCAAAAGGAAGCCCTGGTATACGGAAGATCTCCGGGCAAGGAAGCGGGTCCTGCGACGGCTAGAGTATGCCTGGCGGAAACACCAGCGTTTATCCGACAAGGCTCTCCTAGACCTCCATTTGGAGGACTATGGTGAGGCGATACGAGCAGCTAAGAACTCATTCTTTGCTGCTCGCATCGCGTCCGCGGAGTCGCGTCCAGCAGAGTTGTTCAGGGTAGTGAGGGAGCTAACTCAGCTCCCTCCTGCCCCGAACCAGATCCTTGAACCTACTAAGGCCTGCTGTGACCAATTTAACAACTTCTTCGCGGATAAAATCTCTCGGATAAACGAAGGTCTGGACGCCAGAATTGAAGCAGAATCCAGAACAGAGGCGTCCAGAGCTTCCGTGGACTCTGTTGTACTGGATCAGTTTGAGTCTGTCAGTACCGAGGATGTGGACAAGATCCTTAGAAGTGTTCGGAAGACAACCTGCTCTCTCGATCCCTGCCCCTCATGGCTAGTGGCCCAGGGGGGTTCGGCAGTAACCTTGCTGTTACGCCAAATCATTAATACATCTCTGAGGGAGGGACAATTCCCTGACCACCTTAAATTGGCCATAGTAAGACCATTATTAAAAAAGCCCTCCCTCGACCCCCTGGTTCATAATAATTATCGGCCAGTTTCGCTACTGCCATTTTTGGGGAAGGTGATTGAGAGGGCGGTTGCATTCCAGCTTCAATCGATCTTGGAGGATACGGATTTTCTAGATCCATTTCAAACCGGTTTTCGGGCAGGCCATGGGGTTGAGACTGCTATGGTCGCCCTGGTCGATGATCTCCGTCTGGGCATCGACAGGGGTAGCGTGTCCCTGTTGGTGCTTTTGGACATCTCAGCGGCTTTCGATACCATCGACCATGGTATCCTTCTGGAACGCCTGGCGGAGGTGGGAATCGGGGGCACTGCGCTTCAGTGGTTCCGGTCCTACCTCTCTGGGAGGTTCCAGATGGTGCAGCTGGGGGACGTGTGCTCCGATAAGAGGGCCCTCACTTCCGGGGTCCCTCAAGGAGCCATTCTGTCCCCCATGCTCTTTAACATTTACATGAAACCGCTGGGAGAGATCATCCGGAGGCATGGGGCGCGGTGTTATCAGTACGCTGATGACACCCAAATAGTCTTCTCTATGTCTCCGACTGATGCAGTGACCAGGGATGGCGTCGCTCCTCTCGTGGCCTGTCTGGAATCGGTAATGGACTGGATGAGGGAAAACAGACTCAGCCTGAATCCAGAGAAAACGGAAGTACTCGTGATAGGTTCCCCTGGCCCAGGGATGGAGGTGGTTCCACCTGTCCTGAACGGGGTCACGCTCCCCGTGAAGGACTCTGTACGCAGTCTGGGGGTGCTCCTTGATTCGTCGCTCCATCTGACTTCTCAGGTGGATGCGACGGTCAGGAGCACCTGTTATCAGCTTCGGCTGATACGCCAGCTGCGTCCCTACCTGGACCGGAGGGACCTTGAAACAGTAGTACATGCCCTGGTAACCTCTCGATTGGACTTCTGCAATGCGCTCTACATGGGGCAGCCTTTGTATCACACTCGGAAGCTTCAACTAGTGCAAAATATGGCAGCACGGGTGGTCACTGGTGCTCCCAGGACCGCCCATATAACACCAATTTTGAAAGATCTACATTGGCTGCCTATCCGCTTCCGGGCTCAGTACAAAGTGCTGGTTATTACCTATAAAGCCCTAAATGGCTTGGGCCCAGAGCACCTGAAGGACCGTCTCTCCTCACACAATCCGGCCCGCACACTTCGATCGACTGGGCAACAACTTCTAAGAGTTCCAGAGGCTAGATTATCGTCAACAGCAAAAAGGGCGTTTTCCGTTTTGGCCCCTAGCCTCTGGAACTCACTGCCCACGGAGCTTCGTTTAGCCGCCTCTCTTAATTTGTTTAAGAAAGGGCTAAAGACATTTTTGTTTGAGCAAGCCTACCAATGATTTCCTCTCCTATGTTATCTTATTATTCCCTCATCATGATCGGACTGGATGTTCCATTAAGCCCTGGCGGACATTGTACCCTACCTTCTATTTTTACTGTGTTTGAATGTTTTAATTTTTATATATATGCTTTTAACTGTTTAACTGTACACCGCCCTGATCTTCAGAAGGGCGGTATAAAAATAAAATTTATTATTATTATTATTATTATTATATTACTCATCATGTATATTACTAGATTGTTTCATCTTGGTATATATTTATTAATATGAGGTGTTTCAATTGTATTTATATAACTACATCTTGTAAAAATTAGTCCATAAGTTGAAGTTTTATGGTATTACATACTTCTGATATCACAAACCAGCTTGAACGTGGCTTACCATGGAAAAGCAACACACAGACAAATATACTCAAAGCCCAAAATTAGTTATGGCTCCCTGCCAAATAGATTCTGCATAACAAAGCTGGATTTGTTTCAACGTAATGTGTTGTTATTGTTTTTTTTTTAAAAGTCCTGAAAAAGCATGGTTTGAAAGACAGCATAGTGAAGTGACCATATTTTCTATTGGTCAGAAGTCCCTCATATTAGCTTCCAATATTTTTTTTAAAAAACTGTAGCACAATAATATGAACCAGAACTTGTAATAAGCCTAGCAGAGGAAGAGATCCTTCCTTGATGCTATAAACATTGGGATCAATGCTAAGTGAGCTTCTTTGAAGAAACAGTTTCAAAATGAGAAAGCATTCTAATGAGTATGCACTCACCTAAACTCTGAAAAAGGAAGAACTGCAAGAAGGTCTGCTGAGGAAAAACTAAATAGTTGTCCATGCAACAGGAAAGGTCATTCTTAAGGTGTACCAGACTTAAGCCATTCAGGACTTTGAAGACTAAGACCTTCAATGGACTTGGATACAATGCAGTTATTTTAAACAGGCAAACTGCACTCAAGATATACCAACGATAAAGAGAAAGGAAATACTGTACAATTTTAGTCAATACATAATCGTATGACAGTTTGACTACTGTTGGACCAGACATGACCTTTGCAAAGGACATTTCCTTGAATTAGATAGCCCTTGAATAAGATATCGTACAATAAGCTTTTTAAATTCTGAAAAAAAGGATGGGAAGCATCTTTCTAATATATGGAACTAAAACTGCTGGTACCTGTCTGTTGCTGCGAGGGAGCCGTGCTAATCGCACTCCAGACATGTCAAATAATCTAACCTGCCGGTTGTCATGTGGAAGTGCAATGATTCTTTGACCGACACAAACGTTAATCCTGCACAGAAGAGATTTTTAAAAATAGGTTAGGGAGCCTGACACACAGGAACTGACAGTTGTTCAAGTTCACTGAACATGATTTACCTGATATTTAAGTTGTACATACTCCCCACCATTGTGTACAACAATTTTTATACTAAGAAAAATAAAATCCACAATGTGGTCATCAAAATCCTCATTGTTACCACCACCACTAGATGCACTAATAGAGTTCTCTGGGCAAGGAAGGAGCTTGAAAGATTATAATTGGACACACTGGAATTTGCCTATATCCCCTCCCCTCAGCATCAGGGACCCTCCAGAGGGATAGCTAATGCAGTCCAAAGGGCTGCACCTAAAGTAAAAGAAATTAAGTCATTCACTCGGTTTGCATTAAGTGCCTTTAATTGAACTCATGGGATTCTTTTTACAGGCCCTCAAAAACAACAGTTACATAAACAGCTAGTAATTCAGGTATGTGTTTATGCAAATTCACAGGAGAACTCTAATCTGCAAGCAATAAACAAATACATCCAAAGTAATCCTGAAGTTTAAGAGGCCTTTCTTACATTCATTCTAGAGTCCACAGGATAGCCTTGAGCACTATAGCTCAAAATGATCTGGTACAAACCACTTTTCTCAGATGGATAATGCTTGGCAATCATTTGTTGTTGTTGTTGTGTGCCTCCAAGTAATTTCTGACTCAGACCTGATGCGAATAACTTCACTCTCACACTCCGGGTTATTCACACTATGAAACAGCATCCTTCCAGGAACCACATCGCTTCGCATCTTTCTGACTTCGGATGGTCACACGTGCGGTCACCCTTCTCTTGTCTCCACACCCACTGGCACCCCTCAGACAGACAGAAAGGGGTCGGCAAATGCATTTGAAGACCATCAAAGGCATGGAGAATTTTATCCCAAGTCTTTTCAGCTCTATTTGAATTGTTGTTCACACAACCGACAATGTAAATCTTTTGTAAAAACTTAGGGAAAAGCCCAATATCGAATATCCTGGGGTAAGTGGGTTTTTGGCAGCCCCTCCCCAACATTCGGGATTCATGTGAACAACAAAGATTCATCCCAATTTCATCCCAGGTTATCTTCATTGTGTGAATAACCCTCAAATACAGAACACATGAAGCTTTCCCAACAGTAATTTTTAACTGCTCTGCACCCCAATTTCAATAATAATAACCCCCGATTTCAATAATTTCAATAATTTCCTTTCAGAAAAGGCTAATAGAACTGGGTAACACAATTATGCCATACCACTACAGTTTACAGTCATGGGACTCTTTCAAACGGGGAGGAATTTCTCCCAACTCCGAATGGAGCCAATGCGGATTTATGTAAATTCGCTTGTTTAGCGAATTTACATGAACCCCTGCTCCGTTCGGAATTACTTCCCATTACCCGAAATTAACCCCCTCCTGCCCGAATTTGCATGTGAAGCTTTAATTCGCAATAAGGTAAAACCCATGATTGCATTCGAATTGGCTTCCCTCCTGCCCGAATTTGCATGTGAAGAGTTAATTTGCAATAACATAAAACCCATGATTGCATTCGAATTGACCTTAAATTATACTTCCAATTTAGCCTTGTATGAAAGAGTCCATGGTTAAAAGAGTGCCAGTATGTCTAATTTACTGCTGTGATTTTAGATGCAGAGCATTAATCTCAAAGTCATGACATTCATCTAGCCTCAGCAAAACAATTATGTAATGGATGCCAATAAGGAAGGCAGGATTCCCCAATCTATGGTATATAAATAGCACAAAATTTCTGAATGTGAATGGCTCCTCCCCTCCCCCCCCTACCTCCCAACAATTATGTTAGCATCTCCACCATTTATCCAGATGGGCTCCTTTGGCTTACCTGTTTACTGCAGAATCTGTGCGAATAGTGGCAATTGGCGATCTCATATTTTTCAAGTCCCAGACTTTCACAGTACGATCGTCACTACCCGAAACAACATTGTCTCCCACAGTGAAGACAGCTGAAGTCACAGTGCTTAAAGGGAAATGGTAACAGTTATCACTGATATTCAGAATATTCTTGAACTTTTTAAAATGCACAATACTGCTTTGAAGAAAACTAAAATCAAATTATTTCAGAATTATAATAGTGGAATAATATACACAAAAAGCCGAAGATTTCTGATATGGCTATTTGTTTCAATTAACAGCTCCCTACAGCATGTAGTTTGTGCTTGTTTTACACATACATGTAAATACTACATAATGCAATCCAAATCTTTGACACATAAATGGATATAACACAGAAGCACAATACCACATGCTGGTGTAATAGGCCGTTATACTAATGTAAGGCACTTTTTGGAGTGTTAAGTAGTTGTGGTGTTGGGAGGGAATGGCAGAGAATTCTCATCAGCATATAGAAAGCTGTCCTGCAAGCTTCTAAACAGCTCAGGAGCCTGCAGAATAGTTTTCTCAGGAAAAAACCTCATCATCACTGGTCCTTGCTCTCACAGCCATTTAACCCCTGCCAATGCCACCACCTATGCCAGTGTCGTTAATTGTATTTTAATGTACTATTTCTGTATGCTTTTAATTGTACTTTTTAATGTTGTGAGCCACCCTGAGTCCCAGCTTTGGGAAAGAGGCAGGAGATGATGATGATGATGCAGCAGCAGCAGATTATGGTCAGTAGCATAAACCACATACATGAAAAAAAATTTAACTCAGAAGTAACAATAGGTGATCTTGTTCTCCTATGCTATTAGTAGCTGATTATTAGAAATAAAGTTTTTTTTCTTTTAAAAATTCTTTGCTTATTGGAATCACGTTCAAATGAAGGCTCAACAGAGAACAAAAACAGTTAACCCAAGTAATCAAAAATATGCTACATCTGCAGAGACAAAGACTTGAGTTTAAAGGATCCCCACCCTCCTTTATTCTAGTCTACAAAGCCTTTAGCTTGTTTCCACCTGTACAGCATGTTAACAAAGCATTTTGTTCCTTCCCCTGGCTCATTACAGTGTGCTTCTCAGCTCAATTTCTATGGATTGCATTTAATGACCTATCCTGTATAGCTTGGGGGTCAAACACATCAATTGCTTGGAATTTAGTAATTTTAATTTAAGGTGTCAAGTTGCTCCTGTCACTTCCATTGTACTGTGAGAATGTGATCTCATGTCCTATTCAGCCTACTGATTGAGATTAGTATTACCCCAAGTCACAATGGACTAGTATTTGCAAGCCCTCTTAATTTAAATTGACATCAAATTAAAGTTTAATAAGATCCAAAAAGCATTGTGTCAGTGGTATGAAGTTTTTCAAAGCTGTATCAAAGTGCCACTGAGCTGGTCAGGGTAATTATGTGGCACAAACTAAAGGCTTTCACTTGAGCCTTCTGAGCCCAAGACCCAATTACATCTGCCTATGCACCTGAGCTGCAGTGAGGGCACAAGCAATTAAGAATGGCTACTTGATCTATGGATGATCTCCAAAATTACCATATATTCACACCAAGACGTTCACAAAGCATCCCAAATTATATGTATTAGATACTGAAATATTCCTACAAGGAGAGCATTTCATTGTTGCATAACATAGGACAACAGATTTTATTCTTTCATCATGCATTAACATTATTCATCTAGTTAACTAGATGTAAAGGCCTGTACTTTCAAGCAACTGATCAAAGCTCCCTGCTTTTCAGCCTTTGCTCAAGATCTTAAACATTTTTTTGTGTTTTGTTTAAATTTGCACCCTAATCCACATCCCAAAGGTATAGCATCGGTCACATATGCTGGAGGATTTTTGAAGACAGAAATGGCAAGGAATTACCGTATTTCCCCGAAAATAAGACAGTGTCTTATATTATTTTTTGCTCCCAAAGATGTGCTAGGTCTTATTTTAGGGGATGTCTTTTTTTTCCATGAAGAATAATTCACATTTATTGTTGAACAAAAAAAAAGAACATTTATTATATACTGTATATATATTTATATACAAAAACTTTTCTAGGTCTTACTTTCAGGGGAGGCCTTATATTTAGCAATTCAGCAAAACCTCTACTAGGTCTTATTTTATGGGGGTGTCTTATTTTCGGGGAAACAGGGTAACTCTTCAGCAGTTGAAATATTCCATTTGTTAACTTAAAAACAATGATCCAGCACTGCTCATGAAAAATTCCCATACTGGCAAAACAGACCCCCCAAAAATTACTTTTCCTGGTTCACCTGTGTGCTCCAGGTGGCTGTGTGCTCCAGGTGTCTTCATGATATGTTTCCTACATTTCTTTTGGAATATCCTATTTACTGTAAATGGAGATCCTAAATATGAACTACAGGATATATACATATGAGTATTTGTTTTCCTACTCATTTATTATCATTCTGACTACCCAATGGTTTTCTCAAAAAACTCATCTGGACCTGGATTGTTGGATATGCCCACAGAGATGTGTTGGACTCCTTCTATAGTTTCATTCTTATATGACTGTTTAGACCTTTCTATTTCAGTAGACTTCTACAGTGCAAATCTGAAAATTTTTCATTGTACTTAGCTTCTTCCAATCGTCTCTTTTCCAGGCTAAACATACCTAACTCCCTAAGTCTTTCCTCATAAGACATGGTTTCCAGTGATCATATAGCCAGCATGACTGCACAGAACACTGTTACCTTCCTACCAAAGTGGTACTTATTTATCTACTTGCACTTCTACATGCTTTTGAATTGCTAGGTTGTCAGATGCTGGGACTAGTGACAGGCATTCTTGAACTGTCGACTTGCCAATCTTGCAAGTCAGTGTCTTAACCACTGAGCTACTGTGTGCTCATTCATAAACACTTTTTGAATTTAAGTCCTGCATAAGTGGCACTTCACAAATGTTAACTAGATGCCCATGTTCCAGCACTGTACAGGGAAGGAGGTCTTTTTCATCTTTCTCTAATTTGTGGTTCTCTCTAACATTAGACTATAACATAACTGCTCCTCTAACGAACAAAACAGGATAAGGGCCAACTTTATTTTCAAATTTACGAACTATACTGAGGTTTCAACTCAATCTTTAAGGAAAATGGGGGGTGGGGCTAATTTGGTGGTTTCTTTTATAGAGGCTAATGACATAACAGATATAGGTTGAGTCTCCCTTATCCAGAATTCCAAAATGCAAAATATTTTTTTAAAAACCCCAAAAAACAAAAGTTTTTCATAGGTAGCTGAAACAGTGTCATCTTGCTTTCTGATAGTTCGGTTTACACAAACTTTCTTTCATGTGCAAAATTATTAAAACTATTGTATAAAATTACATTCAGGCTATATGTATAAGCAGGATATGAAACATAAATGAATTTTGTGTTTAGACTTGGGTGCCATCTCCAAGATATCTCATTATGTACATATATGCAAGTACAGGGATTCCTGTACTGCCCAAAGCTCAATCTGTGCTGAACCTGGAATGTTTGAATAAAAAACTAGGAAAGAAGATAAGCATCTTGCCCCCTCCCCTTTTCTTTCACTTGATGCTGGTTCTCTAGCAACTGTAGCCAACTTAAATCTGTGGTTAATATCCCTTTGGCTAAATTAATGAAAAATGTCAACAAAAGATTGTTAGACATAGTGTTAATGGAACGCTAAAAGACATTAGCTTTTAATAACTCAGAATGGATGACAGGTATTCGTTAGGCATTTTAAAAAAAGTTGGCAAAGAAGCAGTAGTCTTACAACACCCTTAAACTGTGGGTCTCCCACAGGGAGTTTGGTGTGCTACTACCATTCTGTGGAAAAACTTCAGGCTCTGCCAAGACCCAGCAAAACTCATTTATCTTGTCGTAGGGAGCAGCCGAGCATGTACTTCCAGCTGACAGAGTGGCACTTTCTCACCACACACCACTGCCTGATCTGGAACATTCTGCTCCCTCCGTGGGTCTCAATCAACAGAAATACTGTAATGCTAGCACTCCTCATTAGGACTAACAGCTGTCTCCCCAGTCACACAGAGACACAAAACTGTTTTGCATAACAATCTGCTGAAATTTCACACTCATGGGGGAAAAATATGATGCAGAAAATGCTGGACCATGAAATGCTGATGCGGTGTGCAGCTTGGAACGGCTTCAAAAAAAATTAACACTGCAGTGCCCATTTTACTCACATGGCAGAATATTTCAGGGAGCGTTGTAAGGGAGGAAACAAATTCAATGCATTTTGGAAAGAGGCGTGTTTCTTACCAAAAAAAAAAGTTATATATATTTTCATTTGCAGGCTGTTTTGAGGGCCTTTCCCAGGCTGAAATATGACTCATAAATTTTATAAATAAGCCAGTCCCATTTTGAGGAAAAGGGCAGGATAATAATAAAAGTAAAACAAATGCTTGTAACTGGACTTTAGAAGGTAGAGGGAAAGATGACATCGTATTTAGATTTTAGTTCAAGTGAATAAGCACTACTTCCCTTCAAACAAAATGGATCATTGTCAACATTATTGACAAAATGGTAAACACTAGAAAGTTAGCCATTCAGACATATGAGGGAGGAACCAAAAGTTTTAATGATCACTTTTTAAAAATTTGACAGAAAGTTTGTTTTGATTTGTAGGTGTTAACTTATTTCTATGTAGAGTAGTCACTATCTAGATTTATACATTTTTCCCAGTGTATCTTGGCCCTTCAGCCCTGGTGGTGCAGTGGTTAAATGCCTGTACTGCAGCCACTCACTCAAAACCATAAGGTGGAGAGTTCAAGACCAGCAAAGGGCTGAAACTCGACTCAGGCTTGCATCCTTCCGAGGTCGCTAAAATGAGTACCCAGATTGTTGGGGGGCAAATAGCTTACAATTGTAAACCGCTTAGACACTCCTTAAGAGTATGAAGCGGTATATAAATGAAGCTGTTTATTTGTTTGTTTGTTCAAATACCTGATATTGTAGAGGTCTGCAGACTGCGCTTTACGAGGCAGTATCGTAAAGTAACAATTATCACCCGGAAATTATTATGGCATATTGATGAAATTTTGTCTGTGTCATCATTGGTCCCTAAATGCACATTGCTGAGAAAATCAACTCATTGCGTCCTTTATTTTTGTGCCTGGCTCTGCCAGAAGTGCCTAAAGTGTAAAATCCTTGTCAGGCGTAATCTGCAGACTTCTACAATATCAGGTATTTGGAGGGTCAAGATACACTGGGAAAAATGTATAAATCTAGATAGTGACTACATAGAGATAAGTTAACAACTACAAATCAAAACAAACTTTCTGTCAATTTTTTTTAAAGGTGATCATTTAAACTTTTGGATACCCTTCATATAATATATTTTCCAAGAAATATTTTAACCAGCAACTAAAATTTGGAAAGTGCCAAGTCTCATTAGGATTCAATTTACTGCACTACTAAATAGTGGGGCAAAAAAGTATTTAGTCATCCACCAATTGTGCAAGTTCTCCTACTTAAAAAGATGAGAGGCGCCTGTAATTGACATCATAGGTAGACCTCAACTTTGAGAGACAAAATGAGAAAACAAATTCAGACAATCACATTGTCTTTCCAAGATCAGTTCCTGGGGAATATGTACAGGAAAGTACTATTGCAGTCAAACAGTGCTGTAAGTTCAATCCTAGTGCGCTCAGCCTTCCATCCTTTCGTAGGTTGGTAAAATGAGTATCCAACTTTTGGGGGCAATTGACTTACACACTGTAAACTGCTTAGGGAATGCTAGTTCACTGATAAGCGATATAGAAATGTACTTGCTATTATTATTGCTATATTCTGCTTATAAAGCTTGGCATCTGGTTGGGGGTAGAGTCTTGAACTATACAGGAGTTTAGTTTAATCTCGCAAGATGCTTCTTGTGTTCTTACACACAACCACACTTTTTAAATCTTGACTTAAAAACACTTGACATTTCTGGAAGTTCACATTATTACCTTCCCTCCAACACTGTTCTGAGGCCATTCCATCTCAGTTCTGAACTGCTACATATATTGATAGTATATTAAAACCTGGTACCATCACCTTCTAATGTCAAGAACCATTTAGCCATGAAAGCAAACATTATATAGCTGTGCTTACTATTTTCACGCTGATTTCTCCTTTTTCTAGAGCACATTGTTTTAAGCCAAGACATTGTAAACATTTAGTGAAACATATTCATACATTGTTAAAAATTAAACAAATCCTGTACTGCTGTGTTTTATAGTCTCACTGGCTAAGTTTGACATTTTAAGTGGAATCTATATATGCCTGAATGTTAAAGATAGTATTTTTTTTTCAGGTTTAAACACAGAATTAAGGCGCCATCTGGTGGAAAATATTCTATGCATCTAAAAATGTTTTTAAAAACTGTCATTAGCAAAAGTATGGCATGTAGAAGTTAAGATGGTCTACCATTCGGCCCTTGCCCTCCCTATTTTCAGAACTAAGCGAGTATTACATTTTCACAGGTAGAATAAGAGAGTTAAAGCTGGTAACGAAGAGTGGCTTATTTATTTTTAAAAAACACAGACATGTTTCATGCTTAATGATCACTGACAATAAAAAAATGCACACAGTTATTAAGATGCTCACAAAATTATTGTGCTGGACCTAAAGAAATGTAAGAACTACTGCTGTCAGTTTTGTTTTTGCAAACTCAAGTAATTCCCCTTCTGGGCTTAAGAACCCACAACAACTGGAGCATCCACAGTATCTTTACACGGCTTTAAAAATGACAGTAAACTCATTTGAGGTTTCTACTATATAGAGTCCAATAAGTCACTGCAGTTTTAGGTGAACCTGCTATATGTTCTCTAGTCTTCTGACTGAAAAGAAAAACATTAGGAGAAGCCAAAACAAAGAGTACATTTGCATCTTGTGCCTTGCTTTGCATTCCAGTAAACATCTTTCAGTTCAGAACAGTATGTCAGATCTTACCATAGATGCTAATCTAGAACACAGTAATCATCAACTTGATGTTCAGACACTGTATCTAAACTAAAGCCCAACATTACACTATTGTCAAGGATATAAGAACACCACAACTTGATACAGCTATTCAGAATCCTTATACCCAACCATATCCAGTGACTCCTGACAAAATATCAATGGACTGGATCTGGCTGGATTTTAGTAGAGGCACTCAATCAAGCCAACAAAGGTTGTGTTAAAATTAGTATTTTATTCCTAGCTAATGTACTTGTAGACATATATAGAATGGGTTGCCATATGCCAAGTTTAGCCATATGAGGGCATGATGTGAGGCTCAGGATGTGAGTAGGAAGAAAGGCAAAGTGAAGTAAAGAGGAAAGAAAGCAAGAGGGTGAGAACTGCTGTGGAAGGCTGCAAGGGGCAAGAGAAGTGGATATGATGAGGTGGAGGAGAGGAAGGTGTCTTGTCACAAGGAAGGAAGGAATTAAGTATGGCAGAAATCAGCAAAGAGGAAGAAGGGGTAGAATCAACCAAGGTCCTTGAGGAGGGGAACAGTGCAATTAATTGATTCCATGTTCCCTGCAAAGTGGAGCTAGGAGGAGGCTAGAAGAGTGGCTAGTCAAAAGCTTCTTAAGGTGGATGCTTGATGTAAATATTAACACTCTATGTAACTGGATCCAAATAATGATTTAAAAACACATCTGTTTTGATACACCAACTTCACATTTATTTGTCTTGGGAGTATCATATGGTATTAAGTATTTAGCACACTTCAAAGTGCAGTAAGAGCCTTCTCAGTAGCTGCTCCCACCCTCTGGAATGCCCTTCTGCAGCAGGCTAGGCTGCCCCACTCCCTGCTTTCTTTTCACCAGCAATGATTTAGAAATGATTTACACTGAGAGGTACAAGGATAGCGGTACTGGAGGAATCACATCTGCCACAATAGATTAGCACTTTCTTTGAAATGTCCTTTTTTCCTCCATTTTAACAAGAAATGCCTTCCAAAGTTTTTAAGAGGGTAGCAGTTTTTGTCTTTTGCAGTAAAAACAACAGGATGTATTATCGATTTTTCTCACTTGGCAAATATTTATACATACATTGGGGATGGGAGGATGTATTTAGTGAGATTAGTGAGATTAGACAGAACAAAAATGTTAAAGGTACAGACATTTATCACTATCTTAACTGTCATAAACAACCAACAATTAGGTGGGAGAACAAACATCCTAACAAAGATCAGCTGCTTACTATGTACATTTTGATGAAAAGTCAAATAGGTGAAAGAAAGTTATAGTGGAAAGTTTTATAGTTATAATATTTGTTTTATATCTCCGAAGGAAATCAGACCACAATTTCTTTTTCCCTCCAATTGCTGCCAATTGTCTATATTTTCTTCTGGAATACGATGAAAGGAAAACAAGAGGGAGCATGTTGCAGATAGGTATCATCTAATTTATATAGGGCTGAGACGGTTGAAAAGGCAGTTTGAAATGGGCTTGTAAACAAACAGGTAATCAGGATAGATGATTTAGAAAATGAATTGGTCCAAATAGCTTATCATCAGAAATTATATACCAATATGCACAAGATAAAATTATTGCTGCTACTAATACTACTAACTAAAGTTTCTGAACTGTCTTCCAACACAGACCAATATTATATCACCCCAGAAGGTAAGATCACAAGAGCTTATCTAAACCTCAAAAAAGTCCAGAAATCTTTTCCCCTGCACTAGTCTGAAGTATTTCCAACAGCATCCAGATTTGATTGGGATCTAGTAAAACTTTAGACCCCCTTTACCAGGTTTCAGAGGAATAAATGAGCCAGTCCCCTGGAGCAAAAACAAAACAAAAACAAACAAACAAACAAACAAAAAACACCCCACAACAGAGTCTTGTGGCATCTTAAAGACTTTTATACTACAAGCTTTCGGAAACAAGAATCCATTACAACAGATTCATGCAATCATCAGCTGGCAGGTGCATATTTATACATGAGTGAAAGGAACAAGACCCAGCATGTTGTAGTGGTCTGAGTGTTGGATTAGGACTCCTGGAGACCAGGGTTCAAATCTCCACTCAGAGAAGGAAACCCACAGGGTCATCTAGGCAAGGCCTACTCTCTCAACTTTAGTGGAAAGCAAAGCACCTCTGAATAAATCTTGCCAAGAAAAACCTATGATAGGGTAGCCATAAATCAGGCGCATTAATGACAAAGAGAGAAACAATGCAAGCCTTAGGAGGATAGAGCTGCTACAGCAGCCCTCCAGAAACAGTTGAAGCTGCTGCTGGGAAATCTGCTTCCAATCTATTCTAAAATGCAGTATAGATCTAAGGACATTCATTTAAAACTGATGCAGCCTCTCAAAATTCTATTTCAATGAAACCAAAAATGAATATGCTTTAATTTTCTTTTATCTGGCAACAACTAAGTTTTACTTTGGTTTGGAAAGACTAAAAGACATTATGAGAAGTCCCAAATACAAAAAAAAATCACTACAAAATCCAAATGATTTGGATCTTTAGCACAACTACTCTAACAAAATTCCCCTTTAAAGACCTAGAAAATATTTTTCACTTACTCTGTATGGCCCTGAAAGACATTCACAGAATGGATAGAAGGATCTCTGAAATCCCATAGACGGAAGGTTGTGTCGCGTGATGAGGTCACCACAAGACGCTGGGTGGGATGGGTGCAACAATGTGTAAGTTCTTGATCATGCCCTACAACCACAGATGAAAACATTAAGGCACTGAGAATGCAAGACATTTCATTTCCACAAACACTGGGGATGAAAACATCAGACACAATCTTTATGTTTTGACGACAACCAAAATGCCCCCGAAAGGCAGAACCCATGCCAAGTGTAACAGTTCTCCATAGACCCACTTGTGTATAATAATGTTTATCCCGGATTGCTGGCAACATTTCCAACAAAGAACAATTAAATTAAACTAAAATCATGCATTTTAAAAGCTTATGTAGCCAACTTTAATACCCTTCAAACATCATGATGTCCAGTTTTTCCTACAAGATCTGCTGTGCACCAACATCTGCTGAGCACCAAAAAGATGAATGACAATTTGACTCGTGTCAATATGCAGAGACACTCTGAACTGGGGGATTGGAATCTTATACAATCAGCAAGCTTCTGAACTGTATTGTGTCCTCCCTTCAAAAGTGCATCAGGCCATGTGCCCTTGCCAATCATCTACATATTATATTCAGGCCTGGTTACAGGACAGACATGTAGAGAGAACCTGTAGCACCTTTGAGACTAACTGAAAGAAAGAAGTTGGCAGCATGAGCCTTCATTGACTTAAGTCTACCTCCTCAGACTCATGGCATATACAAGTCTGTCCCTTGCTTTCCACTCCAGCAAATGCATCTGACAACAGCTTCTTTCTTTTAGCTAGTCTCAAAGATGCTACAAGATCTCTCTATGTACTGATTCTACAGACTAACAAGGCTATATCTTTGAATTCTACCACTGCAGGACAGACAGTTCGAGTCCCCTGATGACCTATGATAGGAACTGGACAGATGGAATTGCACCTCTGTTGATTCTGCTGGACTTCTCAGGAGCTTTAGGTTCCATTGATTGTGGTATTTCTCTGGGCCACATCTCTGAAATAGGGCTTGGAACACTGTTCTGTGATGCTTTAGTTCTTTGTAAAAGGCCAGGCTCAGAGGATGGTGCAGGGAGAAACCTGTTCAACCTCTTGGCTATTGGCCTATGGTATTCCTCAGTTTTGCTCTCTATGTTATTTAACATTTGCATTAAACTGCTCACAGAATGTGTCCGGAGTTTGAGGGTCTGCTGCCATCAGCATGTAGATGACATTCAATTCTGTTAAATCTGTAAAGGCTGCTTCCAATTCTGTTAAATCCTTTCTACCTGACCCCAAGGAATATGGCTTGGTACTAAACCAGTACCTGTTATCAGTAATGGACTGATAAGGGTAAACAAACTGAAGCTTAATCTAAAGAAGGCAGAGAGCATTAGGCTAGGGAAAGTTGAGCTACACTGATTGTCTACCCGTGCAAATCTAAAACTAAGGACCAAGATTAGGACTGTAAAATGATATGCAGCAAAATCTATTCCAGGGATGGTCAACCTCTAGGAGGTGGGATATCAAGCAGCCCCACACACTTCAAATCATAACATTCACTGCCACCACTGAAATTCAATGACAAAACAATAAAACAAGGCATGAAAATCATGCTTTTCAGAGACTGTAAAAGGACACAAACTGCATTCATCCTGTGGAACACACAATGCCTACCCCAATATAACCTATCCCTTTGCTTTATGTACCTCAGGTACTATCCACAAACAAGCTCTTAAGAGATTACAGGCTGCCACTAGCAGATACAGTAGCAGTACACCATTTCTACAAACTTGTTCAAAAGGGAGAAGTCAAAACAAAAATGAATCTGCTAAAAATAACTGTATTTCAAAAGAATCAGTTGAACACTGAACATGACTCAAGCTACACAATGTCATTCAGCTTGAAGAAGATCGTGAAGATTATTGTCCTGTTATTCCTAAAAAAAGTTTTTAAAAATACCCTGAATAGTGGTTTTTATGGAGCAGGTGGGTTGTTATGCATTATATACCAAATGCCTGCTTGCATAAAAATGTTTTTACTTGCTGACAAAAGGCCAGGAGGGCGGGGACCAGCCTAGCCTCCTGAGGAAGGGCATTCCACAGGGCAGGAGCAGCCACCGAGAAGGCTCTCTCTTGTGTCCTCACCAAGTGAGCCTGTGATCTTGACGGGACCGAGAGAAACCCTTCTCCTGAAGATCTTAGGGCTCTAACAGGTTTGTATGGGGAGTTATGGTCTCTCAAATAGTCTGGAAGCTGTCCTGAATCCCAAGGCTGGGGGAAAAGGCAGGAGGTTTAAAGAAACAAGATGAAAATGAAACTTCCATACAAAGAGATACCTGTCAGAGAATGTACAAGTTCAGATGTCTCCACATCATACAAGTTTGCTGTCCTGTCCCATGAAGCAGTCACAGCTTGCTTTCCTCCAACCAGCCAATCTGCTGCAATGACTACACCTTGATGGCTTTTTAGAGAGGTTGAAGAAGTCCGGATGGTGGGACAATCACCACAACCATCTCCATCTGCATCAGGTTCATCTTTATCAGAAAATTCGACTTCATCTTCTCCAGACATTTGCTGTTAATTTTGAGAATATTTGAGAATGTTTAATATATATTAAACAAGCCAAGTTAAATGTGGCTTTCAGCAGTTGGTACTGAACAACTGCTGATCCTTAACATGGAAATTTTCTCCCACAAACACAAAGGTTTCTGATTCTGAAGTCACACTGTGCATGTAATTCCCAAGTCAGACAGTCTGAGAAACAAATAACTAATGAGGGGCAGAAAGATTGAATTGTAGAGAGAATCCACAATGGTATAGGATTTAGGAGGGGAAGACACAGGGCACAGGACCAAAGGGTCAATATTCAACAAATTTCCCCTATTAACTGTGGGGGAAAGTAACTTAAAACATTCCCTCTTAAATTCTATTTTAGGATTGTATATTGTCCTGAGCCTTTCAGAATAAAACAGGATTGATGTTTTTATCTAACAAAAAAGTTAGCCAACATATTTTCTTTGAAGAGTTTACAGAAACTTTATTAAATCAAGAGCAGTGTTTCCTGCTATACAGTCATGCCCTGAAGCTGTCAAGTGATTGAGTCTGCTACATGGGGAATAGACTAGGGGCAACAAAATTAATAGAAGAACTATACAGCAGCAGTTTTCAAAGTTTTTTTTAATTAACACTAGTGCTAAGGTCTTGATGAGTGAGGACCAGGTAACATTAGTTCTAACAAGTAGCAGCCCTCTGAAATGAGCCACAAGATTAGTTTGGTAGACTTTACAACATAGTTACAGTCAACCATACCATGTCTAGCACATGCAGTAATATAAAAGGGGCAATTAGCAAAATACTACACAGTAATAGTGACAAAAGATGTTGTGTCAACTAAGCCAAGGGGGAAAAACATCTTCAGTATCCATGATCTCTATAGATTTCATCACTTACATTGCAGTCTGTGGTAGGCTGAGGTGTAGGCAACTGTACCATGTATCTCCAGATATGAGCTGTCTGGTCTCCTGAAGCTGCAAAACAAATAAATACAGAAAATTAAGAGACACAAATTCGGAATCACACACCTGATCCTCCAAAGTAGAATGTGAAGTACTGGAAAAGGTACAACCCAAGTGTTCTCTCCTTCCCAAATTCTCTTTTTTTGTAATCCTTAATACAAATTTTCTAGTTTATTATGGTGTGGAAACAAGCAAGCAGTTTAAATGAGCTCTCCAAACTAGTATTTCAAACCATGGTTTTGAGTCTAACTTACAATCTTGTTTTGGTATTCTGCCACTCTCAGTGGCTGAGCCTGAGAAAACTGGAAAGAAGAGGGAGCACTTGGGTTCATGCCTAATCCTTCATATCATGTTTTAGAGAATGTGAATGTGACATTTGAACACTGGTTATTATGTGCTTTTTTTACCATTTGAGCAAATTGGCATTACTTTTGAACAAACAGTATTACTAATCAGTTATTTAATATCATTACAATTTAATATCTAGCTGTTCATCAAAATAACGCACATATCTCAAAAGGATCTTCACTCCTTCTTGCTACCAATGTATTCTGCCTTCCTTTCCTGTATTGCAATCTAAGCTTTAAAGTGATTACAACTTCAGGAAAGCAGTTAGCATCCTTAATCCATAGCTGGCATCTTTTATCTTCCTAGACCCATAACAATACTTTACCATTTTCTCCCAACTAAAGCTTATGTCATTCCAGGGACAGAGTATGATTTATAATTGTCAACAGTACACAGTTGTCTCCAGGGAAGCAGATATTTTTTTTAAAAGAACTAAAAAATCAAATGTTACAGAAATTATTTTGGTATAAGCTTTTATGGGCTAATGAGCTGCAGTACATGAAAGCTTACAATATAATAAAGCAGCTAGTCTTTAAAGTGTTCTTCACATGATAGACAGGTTATCATGATTTCTTATAGCTATGATAGTTGGAAACCTATTTCTTTCTTTAAAAATATTAACTCTTTAAACCCGCTGATAAAACTGTAATAAAAAGAATTTTGAAACAATATGTGGCCACGTCAAAAGTAATTAGTAAAGTGTCAATGGCAAGTCTCAAGTTCAATTCTTGCCTTCATCAAGCAGGATAGAAACAATGGGAAAGCTGCTGACATTAATAATAGCTAGCTACACTGACCACTTAAAGTGAATTGTGGGAGAGTCATGACACTAAGTGTTTTTTCACACATTTCATAGTTAACCTGGGGAACTGTGTTGTGATGGCCACAAACACAGATGACATCAAAGGAGGTTTAGACTAATTCAAGGAGAATGCTATCAGTGCCTATGAATGATGGTTGTACACTTCCTGGAAATTCAGCCTTTTGAATACTAGTAGCTGAGAAACAGTTAGAGAAGGCTACTGGCTTCACATTTTGCTTATGTGCTTCCAGGGTTGACTGCTGTGGATGACAGGATGCAGATTAGACAGGCCTTTAGTCTTATGCAGCAGAGCTCTTATGCTATTCACAGACTGACAGTACAATGCAGTTTCCTATAGCCCTGGCCTATACACTAGAACTTGTAACAAATTATTCAGCAGACACATACATGAAACAAGCAAGTATATTGTGAACACTTCTTGGAACAAAATATTTACATACCTGTGAGAGCCACTTGCTCTGTTGGATGGAACTTTATGGAATTTACTGTGTTAAGAACAAACAATGGAAGGAAACACAAGTGTTAAGCCAAAAAAACAGAGGAAAGCCTTATCAAAATTCACATGTAACTGAACTGTTCCATGGTATAGCCTGGCCTCCACTGTGCCAGATTCTGTGTGATGGCTTGTGAACAGATTATGTGAGACTCAATCTTTTCCAGATCTATAAGTTAAAATGTATAGTTCCATTCTGAGCTGTTCCCAATACACAGACTGTTGTATTGAAAATGTAATTTAAAGAATAAAATAAAGACAAGTTTTTTTTTTAAATGTACCTCATGCTTTCTTTTCAGGAACCCTTTACCTAGCACTACATAAGTCTGTATTTGTGTACACAAAGTCTAACAGAAATCTGCAGGATCTAATGTGTAACAGTGCTTTGTAGGGGGGAAGGTAGAAGAGGAACCTCAAATGATTCTAATAGCAGGAGGACTGGGGAAGAAAAAGCCATTGTAGGAATTCACATTAAATACTTATAACAGCAGAAAAAGTCTGTCTGATCCGATCCGAACTAGTTCATAACTTACAGAGCCCAAATTACCTCAATCCCCAATTAATTCACATTATAGGTTGGAGGGGAACAGAAAACTAGAACTCCCTGAATGCTCCCTGTACACTAACATATCAAAAGAGAATACGGAATTTGCCAGTTCTTGACAAGTAGGTAGCTTTCTGCATGTAACAATTTCCAATTCCAACTCCAATTCCAATTGGATGAGTAGGAGGCTTTTCAATCATCCAGGAATGTGACATCCCTTAACCTCAGTCTGAAGGGTACAGTTCAGAATTCTACCACCCCAGTTGGCATAATGTTCTAACAATCAAATGAATGTTACCACTACCACTAGCATCCCAGCTACAAAATTATCAAGTGTGAAACTGGAAACCAATTTAAGCAAACTATTTCAATTTGTTATTCTGTGCTCAGATACTGGTTTTTGTGGACAGATCTACCTTTGCTGCATGAATCAAATCAGTTTTTTAAAAGTATTTTTACACTCAAAGTAGTTTCTAAAGTTTGCCTAAGGATTTATCTTCTACTATGCATGCCATTATGGGAGCAGAACATAAAAAAAAAATTACCTGAAGTTCTTGTTTACTGACAAGAACTTAATTCTTACCTGATCCAGCATGGCCAACATATTTGATGAGGCACTTCCCTGTTTCTATGCTCCATAGCAATGCAGTATGATCTGTAAGAATTGTAACAGACAGGAAAATGTACACAATATTTCAAGAGATAAATGAATTTATATACTGTAAGCCAGACAGCAAAACATATCATCACTAGTCTATGATTAGCAACCTATGGACTTGTAAGCTAAGCCTGAGAATAAGACAATGAAAATGTAATTTTAAGTTTTTAAAAATGCCTCTTAAATAATTCACACAATTCTTATTCTTCTGCCCTCATAAGGCAGAAGACTTCATCACTACTTGGTCTAGTACTGCAGGATGATTCATACACATCTTGGGTTCCCCTAGTTTCATAACTTAGCTGAATGACTGAACTGACTCCATTGAAAAAACCCACTTTGGAGATGATAAAACTCGTTTTTTAAAGTGATATTTTTATCTGTGATGTTTCATTTACACATGGAAACCATCACCAAGTGATAAGCCACTCTCTGAGATGCAAGTAAAATCCAACACTGCAAGAGCAGATTTCTGTACCCACTACTATCTCTACAGAAGATTTGAGGGTATGGCTATAGTACTTCTTCTTTTGCGGTGAGAAGCTGCTTCACTGGTACAAAGTATTAAATGGATATTATCCTATATTCATAATTTCATAATTTCTCTGAACCATGCCCTCCTGCTTTTTCCAATGACCAGTAGATGGCACTAAGGTATCTCGGACTCCTTTTCATAACAGAATTTGTTACTTTTAAAAAATTGGATGGAGAAGAAAGAGAGAGAGGAAGTGCACACAGGCACTGAGATAAGGAAGCTTTTATACGTAAATTCATTCACCAATCTGTTTCAGTATCTGTGGGATGATTTCAGGCCAAATAGTAAAAATGTATTTAGAAAGCAGCAAAAAGAAATTAATTTAAGACTTAGCAATGTTTATAGTCATAGGAAGACAGGGAGTTACTTTATACTGAGACACAACATTGGTCCATATACTACAGCTCTGTCAACTCAGGCAGCAGCTCTCCAGATTTAGAAGCAAGAATCTCTCTTAGCCCTAGCTGGAGATCCCTAGTGTTCTCCCATGCAAGTACTAGCCAGGTTCAACCCTGCGTAGCTTCTAAAACCAGAAAGTATGGTTTTCAGTTGCTAGGTGGGCAGACAAAGATGTGAGAGGCAAACTTGAAAATGAACAAATAAAGAGGACAATGCAATAACTGCAATTTAGGATTTAAGTTATTTTATAGTAGTTTCCTTCCTGAGAAAATATTTTTAACAAAATATTTTTCTGAAGCTGCATCTCAGCAGTTAAAAATGAAGCTACTATAGTAATCTTGAGAGAGACTTACTTAAAACCAAGACAAGCTATAGGTATTTTTTACAGAAGAAGGGACAGCTCTTTACAGGGATTACAGGGTCTAGCTGACAAAAAAAGCAACTAGTACCCATTTGCAGAGAGAAACATATCTAAAATTAAAGAACTGTGTACTATGCTTTCAGAGCTGTGGACTAAAGTTTCACTACAGATACAACTGCCCACAACTTAGAAGCACCTTTTCTTTAGCAAAGAACACAGAAAGGGGATAGACAAAACTGAGAGTCCTCTGGTCACTATCTGAACATATGCAATCTAGCATGATCCTTAAACATCATAAGCAACAGTAAAGACATGATGTTATAATGTTACCAGCAGATGCAGTCCCCAGAACTACTGGCTGAGTTTTTGTAACACTGACATCCCAAATCCCATCCCGATGACCAATATACTCTTTCACCAGCTGGCAGATTGCTCTGGATGTTGTTGTTTTGAAACTGGATACAATCTAAGAAAAGCAAAAGGCAGAGCTGAGTCACAAGTATAGAAATACAATTGCTTACCACTATCCCACCCCTCACCGCCACCATCCTGCTTAAATGCACAACATAAAAGCTGTTGATGCATTTAACTGTAGCAGTCTATGGATGCATAAGCTTTAAGAAGTTTTCTCCTAAAAATAATGGGACCAAATTTGTCCTGTGTGGAGTCAGGACATTATATTGTATGCGCCAAAGCAGAATTTGGCCCAATATGAACATTTTAGGAGGTCATAATGCAGCAAACTCTCAGATTCCCCCATACCTTTTTCGATAAACAGGTAAGTATAATCTGAGAAGCACTTCGATTTTTTTTTTTTTTTTTTGGCCTACAACTATACAAATCTGGTTGTTATATACAGCTAGCCAAAAATTGCTAAAGTGGGAAAGAAATAATAAAAAATCCAAAGCCATGTGAAAATACCACAGCTGTAAATAACAATCACTCTGGAAGCAGAGGCCAGTTCCTTTTGCATGACAATGAAACATTCCTTTCAAGAAAAAGTACACAGTATGAAATAAAAGAAATGGAAAAAAGAAAATAAGAGATAAGACTAATGAATGCTCATATTAATTACTTTACTTGCCTGCTCTGATTAGTGCCTTTGGGAGAAAAAATGGAGAAAACCTTTCCCAACTTGCAACCATTGCTTTAAAAAAAAAAACTCAACAGGAAAAGGGAGGTAAGCAGTTCACACTTTTTCAGAATTCTCCCTGTAAACAGAGTGTTTTGGCACTAGTGTTGCAGGAACAACAGATGAAATAATTGAATGTTTAGAGCAATCTAATGAGGCAATTATTGTTTATAAATATTTGTTAGAATGGAGAAAATTTGACATTGTGAAGTTTAAACCTGTGAAATAAGGAACAAGACCATCCTGTGCAGCATAAACAACAGAATGTTGCTTTAGCATTTAAAAATACAGTTTCTGTAGATATCAAACTGAATATATAAGGCATACTGGATACCAGAGTGTCTTTGTAGAAAGAGGCTGGCTTGTACAGCCACATGTATCCAGTGCCTCTCTAAACCACACAATAAGATCATGATCTATGGTGGCTTCCTTTTAGTTGGAAGTTGATTTGTATTATTTGAGCTTAGAAATCTTCGCTGTTTGTAGATGGTCATGCACCATTAAATTACATTTCTGTATGGGGACAAGGTGGAATTTAGTGTAGGATAGTAAAAGTGGATTGCTAGAGCCCCTACAGTTGTAAAAAAATGTTACACCAAGGTTGGATAGATTAGCATTCATCATAGCTCACTCGATAGTCTCAATGCTTTATCCACATTTTAATGTGTATTTTTGGCATTTGTGGTGGGACACTTTTTGAATACATGAACTGCCTCCATTAATTTATATGTTTTATTGATTATAGTTTGAGCCTTATTAGTAGATCTTTGTTAATACTGTAAACTGACTTCACACACACACCCACTCCTCTTTTGTGTATTTGGGGAAATAGTAAAAATCTTAAAAAAGCATGTAGGATTTAGGTTTCCAAATACAGAACTAGCTGTATTGAACTTAATAAATCCTTGATCATTAGGGGAAAAATGGAAGAACAAAACCAAGTCAGATATTAAAAAATCTGCTGTTTTGGATCATACAGATATCCAGAGGTAAGCATATTAAATTAGTATAGCCATCTGGCATTATTTTTTTCATCTTAACTGTCTTCCAGCTAATAGGTTGGGAGGTGGGTTAGACAAGCAGCATTAAGAATGTGGAGAAAACCCATGTAAGGCAGGACTATAAAATGCTTACAAGACCAGTTTGGCTTTTAAGAGGTCTCCGATATGGCCTGCCACAATCCAATAAAATTCCCCACATATTCAGACTGAACCATCCATAACTAAAAAGCATTGTGTTTGGGATTCAAATTCTGTCCCACCCATATGGGTGCTACAGCACACCACAGCATTAGCATCTACTTAAAGAAGCAGAATAAGCTTCAAGGGTTTTGAAGCATGTGAAATTTAGTTTACTCCAATTAACAGAATGGGTTGTGGTAGTGAGTGGAGAAGCCTTTATTAGTAACATTTTCACAGTTTTAGCATACAAAAAGAGGGGGGAAATCTTCTTAACTATGATACCAAGTATGTGGTGGCCCCTCAAAATTATGCTTAACATTTTGGGCTTCTTCTGTGCCACAGTTTACTGACACATCCAGTCAAGTTTCCTAAAATTGTGGTGACCACTCAGATCATGACAACCTTCCATACTAGTTTTGTGCTGCCCTCCAGAAGCATATAACTAATTCATTTAGTATTGGAGCCTACTGAATATTCCCAAAGTATCACTTCCATATCTCCTCAAACCTCTGCCAAGATTTTCTGCTAGTTCTGTGCTGTTTTGTGTAACTATGATCAAGTTTTGCAATACCATCTTTTATTGTGTAAATATTTGTTCGGCTGGAATTCGAAATTAACACTCAACAATGGGTGTTAATCCCTCAAAGCCTATGCCCATTTTTATTTTATTGATGTTTTTGGTGGTGTTCTTTATAAAAAGCAACAACTGTCGCATTTTTAGTGTACAGTGGTAAATCAACATGGGATTCTTACAATTTTTTTAAACATCTGAATTTTCCAATTCACTCAGTGTTTCTCAATTATTTGTGCTGAGCAATGACATCTACTGCACTAACAGCTGCTAAACTTACCACTGTTGTGAAATGGGGAGAAAAAACCCTACAGAAATTCAGCATGCAAAAAATGGAGCATGGCAGACAATACAGCTAAATACAGTGAAAGTGGGCTACAGAAATTCACAGGCGAGTTAAAAAGGTGGGGGGTGACCATTATGTCACGGAAACCCATATTTGATAAATCAACAAAGGTTATTGAGACATCTTTAAGAAGCAATAGTGTACAGTCATCTTGAGCTTCCAGATAAATAGCATTTTCAGAGACCTTTTAGGAAAAATCTGTTTATGATATTTTGAATTATCAAATATAAACTACAGCTGAATATTTCAGCAAACACTTCTGAGTAGCTGATCAAAACTCAGGATGCAAGATATAAACACTGGGTTTGAAGGAATATTAAATTTCAAGGTTCATAATTCACAGAGCACTATACATGGGGAGAGGAACATGGTCCTTCATCCAGTTGAATTTGCTAATCCCTACAGAGGCAGAAAATGAAATGGTGGTATACGATTACAGATCAGGGTTAATGGTGGGTCTCACATCTGAAAAGGTTGAGGACTAGTGGTTTAAATCACTGTAATACTTCTTTCTATGCAGTTCTCATCTATTATAGTGTGAAATATTTATTCACTTAAATCAACTACAATAAAATGTTAGGGTGAGCCACTTCCAGGTTCTGTTTAAAGGGTATATGAAGCAAATACCATCATTACATACTTGATCCAGTGAAAAATTAATGGTGCTTAACAGTGTGCCTTAAGCTACTGGAGTTTTTTTCTAACAGTTTTCCCATTACTTAAAAAATCTAATTTAGAAAACATTTTTAAGAAACATCTTAAAACAAAAAAAGAGGTGATAGTGTTGAAAGTTATTTCCAGATTTTGAGAACGTTTTTTGTTTAGTAAGGAACAAATATTATTTTAAGAGATGTCTGAAAGTATTATTTTTATAGCAATATAACTGGGCCAAGAACACTTAATGGCTCCCTATGAAGTACAGTTGGATTGAGATTTAGTCATAGAGAAGACACAAACAAATTATTAGAACTTAACTTCTCTTGATCGTAATGTCCTACTCTAAATTTAATTTCATCTAGATTTGACAGTAAACTAATGTTCACTGCCAGTAATTCCACAGAAGGAAATTGAGGCATTACAGTCAAACCTCTGTATCCATGGATTCTTTATCCACGGAATCAACTATTCACAGCTTGAGGATATTTAAATATATATATAAATTCCAAAAACCTTGATTTTTGCAAGGGACATCATTTGACTATGTCATTGTACATAATGGGACTGGTGCATCCACAGATTGTGATATTCATGGGGTTTTCTGAAACCAAACCCCATCAGATACCAAAAGCCTACTGTATATCAACTGCAGCACTAAGAGAAAATGTTGCCACAAAAAGAATTAAAAGGCTTGAAAGGAGAGGATGTGTATACTCATCTTTAATTAAGGAGACTCATTAAAAATTCTACAAGTCATCTTAGAATTAGAAGCAGTTATATGAAAAGCCTAGTTAAGTCAAAATCCTTGATGCAACACATCTTGTCTTGTAAGCAAACACAGAAAAAGTTTTCAATTATAGCCAATTCTGTTATTACAAGCAAGGTCTTAGGAATGTTCAATGATAAAAACCTAAAGAATAAAAGACAAGGTATTTCTATCAACATATTAAATTTTAGGGAGGGAATAATTTAAGGACTAGAGGAAGCCTAGAACAGTTTGGGGAGTGACAGTATTCCATTTTTTCCTCCTTGTTAATATTTATAATGATGAAATGAGACCTAGATGGAACCATAATTAAGTAGTTAATGAGCAGAATTGTTTCAAAGCAAGTAGAAGCAATAATTTCTATGGATGCATTGAAAAGGAAACAGGTTAATTCTTGCAGAACTAGGTACAGATTAGTACTTCAACCACAGTGTGGAATTAATCATAAAATGTTCAAGGCAATATTAAAATTCAGTTGTCAGATTTAATAAATGTTTTCAAACAAAATAGAGTTATGTATGAGAAGTGGAACTGCAGAATAAATTGGAGCAACTTGCATACCTCTCAACTGTTACTACAAAGTGGGAAAGAATCCTGATAGGCTCCTGGGTCCACAACTCACCTCAAAGAGGGAATTTATTTATTGTAAGATTTTTTTTGGTTCCCTAAGAAATTTACACAACAAAGTTCTCTGAAATGTTTAAATTCTAAGAATCCAAACTCCCAATGGTGGAAGTTCACAGAGGGTCTGCTGTTGGAAAAGTGACATATGTGTTCATTCTGCTTTCCATTTATTTTCACCAAGGGACACCTTAGGCCTATTCTGTAAACCTATTATCAATATAGATTTTTAAATTTTGCTAGGATAAATATTTTTGTAAAATCTAACTCAAGTAAAAGAGAGCATATGAACACAAAACTGGTTTTAGGATGACCAGGTAGAATGGCAAATCTTGGTAGAATGGTCAAAGTTTGTCTCCTAAGTATGCCTTGTCTGAAGATCATGTCCTTTGCTTTTCAACAGCCTACATAGTTGTGTATCTAATTCATAAGGGTTCTAAGTCTCCACGCCAAAGCTGGCAATTATGCAGCTCTCCAGATGTTGTTGAACTACAACTCCCCGCATCATTGGCTACGTTAGCTAGGGCTAGTATATGTTGCAGTCTTACATCTGGAAGGCCACATGATATCTATTCTTACTCTATACTTGTTTATTCTCAACCATTTCTCTCCTCCCAGACCACTCAGCATATTTCTTAAGTCATTTCTTCCTATTAGGTATGGGTTTTGATATTGTTACACACTCCACACTGGTTACAGTGGAAGACAATGAACAGAGCCTGAGTGTGGCAGAATTAGCCCAAGATTACTGCACACTTTTTTTGAAGTGCAAGCTGGTCTGTTGCTAGAAAGTCTTTCAGTTCAGGAATACAGAACTCACAACAGCTAGGTTAGTAATGGGACTTGTACTCATGCAGATTGGTCATTAGAAGGAATGGGGAGGCTTAATGACTGCTAATATCATGAAGACACTGAAACCTACATATGAAGGTAATTTTGCTGCAGTAACTCCATCTTTTGGGGTTAAAAGGGGCACCTGAAAAAACTGCTCTTGGGTAGAAGATCACAAGTGGACTAAACCTAGGCTGTTCCTATTCCCTATTTAAAATTCCTCACAACATTGCTAAGGTACAATGTTTCAGATGAATACAGACTGACATATTTATAACTGAGGACCATTCTATTTTCTAATACATTTAGAGGGTGTCAACACTTACACTTGAGGAGATCATAAAGGAGAGTAATGTCTTAATTTATCGCTGTCTATTCGAGTGTTCTTTTAGCAAAATGCTTTATAGCTTTGTGTGGGGTAGTTTTCACAAACAGCAGCCTACTTCAGCAACAATACATATATCATCTTCAATGTCATTTGATATTTGGGCTCCTTTTCACTTTCAAAAGAATAATACAAGTTTGTAGCTAGTATCCTTCAGTTCCTGGAATTAAAAAGCATCACTGCCTACACACAATCCAACCTGAAGACTTATAATAGGCCCATACACTGTTGAACTACTACTACCTATGTTTATATTATGTAAGTACGTGCTGCAAGGAAGTCAGGGTAATATATGCACTTCAAAGAGTACTAACCTCTATGCTTAATAGGAAAAAAAATCATTTTGCTTAATTTAGAAATGACTTCTTGTGTGTAACTGTTGCAAAGAATTGGATTCGTTTCCTTTTTTCTTCTCTTGCAGTAAAATCTGAGACTTAAAATGGCATTAAGACCCTCCAGGAGCCCAAACACCATAGTATGAAATAGGATCCATCCATCAGTAGTTCTACAACTGGCTGATCAATCTGCACCAAGTGAACTCGTTATTAATAACGTCAATTACAATATGATTCTTGAAGACACAAACTACGGTATGGTGTCTTCCTAATGGCAAAGGAGAAATCTTGTTTCGCAAAAGCCTGAAAGCCTAAAAATTCTTGTGAATTTTTCAGAAAGAATCCTAGAATAGAAGCACCCAATGCTGGCTGTGAAGACATTATGATTTAGCCTCTGTAAAATGCTTTCATGGAGTTAATTAACTGTTTCATGAGCCTTAGGAAAAATTCAGTATATAATTTCTTGTTACTTGCCATGAAATGGTGAAAACTCCTTACAATAACATCCACAAAATTTATTATAACTTTTTATAACTTTCAGTTTATTATATATTACCTGTGCTTAATTCAGATGCCCTATTGCAAGGTTTTAAACTTTGCTGGATTCTACTTCCAAAATCTGCAGTCTTGTTTAGTCTTTTTACTGACAAGTTCAAAAAGTTCTATAGCCTCTTCTGATTTATAACAGCCATACAGGAAAACAACCCACCTATATCTTGCTTATATTCTGAAACATAAACTAGGATGAATCCCATCTACATTTGAAAACCTAAGCTTTTCCAGACTACAAACCACAAAACAGAGAAAGGATTAGACTATACTAAATTTAGTCACTAAATAAATAAAAACATTTATCCCAGTTAACCCAAACTAGAAAGTCAGAAAGTTGTATTAATTCAGATTGTTACCTCCACTAAAAATGTCCACATTTCCTTCATTAGACTCACTAACTGCCAGCACAGGCTTAATTCCAGTAAACTACAATTTGATTCTATTGTCCAAGTAAAGTCTTTGGAACTATACTGATCTCAACCAACTTTGCATACACTGTTGCTTTTTTTCCCTTTTTGCATAGAATTTAAGCTTATGCAATTTTAATTTATTTTCATTAGGTAGCTTTAGGTGTCCAAATATATAATTACCAACCAGCTACTTTTACCTTACCAGAAGATTTGTTCTTTTTATTATGTGTCTTTAAGAAAAAATTCAAGTTTTAATACCTCCACATGATCACTAGAAGAGATCTTCCTGGTAGCCTCTGTATTCAAAATTTGATTTGAAATTTTTTCTTCTCTGAAGAAATTTCATATGTTACCAACTCTGAGTATTCAGTTTAAAAAGAGGTTTATCAGGTTGTATTGTAGGGATGGAGCTGCTGTTTATGAAACCCAAACCCACCAAGGGCATCTAATACTAGCCGCATATTTGTGTTTCTAGTTCTGAAATCTCCTTTTCATTCATAGATAATTTAGCTAACTTCTACAGTATTATTTACCATTATTACAGAGACTACTCAAGAAGTTATCATATATCCAAACCACACTGCAGAAATAATCTAGTTTGAAAATGCTTTAATTCTCCTGGTTCAATCATAGGGACTTCTGGGAACTGTAATTCTGTGAGACATTTAGCCTTCTCTGTCAGAGAGCTCAGGTACCACAATAAACTGCAATTCCCAGGATTTCCTAGCACTGAGCCAAGGCAGTTAAAGTAGTCTCAAACTGGATTATTTCTGCAATGTGTTTTGGACCATAGTCTGACAAAATTTTGGCAACATACTTCTAAAATATCAAAAGGTAATTAATTTTGTTTTATAAATTTCTCCAGCAATATGAATATGTACAAATCTGCTAAAGAAATGGACATATAGAAGGATCCTCTTAGTGCATATCAAAGCTTTGTTCCCTTTCCCATTCATCCCAGCATACAAACAACAAGTATCAGACTATCATTGAAGATAAGAGATCTGTACTTCTTATGTTTCATCTTATCCACTCTCTCAGATTCATTTCTTACACAAGTAAAAAGATGTATGTGCATATACAGATCTCATATTCTTTATGATGGCTTGGTAGTCTTGATTGCTTGCATATAATCATTTGCAAAGGAAAGACTCATAGATCTGTTATGTCCAACCTACGGAGATTTCTCTGTCTGTCTATGGGTATATATATAGCAGTGGAATACTTACTGTAGTTCGTTTCAATAATTTTAATGGTAACAGAAGAATATAATGGGGAAAATCTGCCTCTTTTCTTAGATCCTGATTGAACAACTAATACATAAAAGCTAAAACAAGAATTAACAAAAAATTGGGTGACACAAGGTCCATCAAGAGGGCACAGTTGACAGATATGACATCCACAGAGGAAAACTGCTTAATATAATATTCTGCATGTTCCACCACTCACTATTGTTTAGCTGGGCATGCAAAGTGGCACACTGGGAAGCAAAGCAGTTACCCAGGAGTCTCCACCCCATATTTCCCAGCTTCCCACGCTGAAGTTGCGAGGTCCACCTGATTTGCCTGGGAAAGAATTTGAGCGCTATGTAGCAAGTAAGAAGAGATAAATATTCAGCACTTGCTTTTAAAGAACAACAATTTATAACATACACTTAACAGCAAATTTCTTTACTTTAATGACTATGTAGAAATTGAACGGTCTGCTGTTCACATTTAATAAATAAATGATCCATCAATACAAAATGGAAGATGATATATTTCCTTCCCACAACATGAATATTTATGATGGGGACAACATTGAAAGTGAAAGGATGACAATTCCTCAAACTAAAAATGAGCACTGTAAATAGAAGCCATTAAAGCATCTCAAGCAATTCTTCAATATCTACACACTGACAATGTATTTCATCTACTAATATTTTATTTGATCAAATGGCAGTAGGCCACTTATAATACAAAAGGTTCACTGGAGAGAATCTGATTAAAAATTACAAAAAAAAAAGAATACTGCACTGAAATATGTTGCATTGAGGTTAGGTTTTGAATATTTTTTAAAGCATTTCCACAGCTGCCAAGACAAGAGGCTATACAATGCCTAAATGCCACTAGGATGTAAGAAGCCTGAGCTTACAATCCCTTCCCCTTCACAACATTTTAGTCACTACAAGTAGGTTTCATTTAGGCAGCAGTCAACCTCAAGCCTATATGTCGATGGGAGCCTAAGCTACAAACTTAGACAGTCTGTTCCAAACATGAGCACTCTATCTCCTTAGTAGTGGAGATCATATGGATGAGGGAGGCTCATTTTAGACAATCCTAGTACCAATAGCCTTTTTGTATACTAGATTACCAATGAATAGCAGGTGCTGCATTTTATATTTCAGAGGAAGGAACTAGCACTTCTCAGTATTCCTTCCCCAAGAAAACTGTATGAAATTCATAGGGTTGACCTAAATTGGCAGATTAATTGGGGGCACACACACAGACATAAGCTACAAAGAGGGAGGAGAGGTAGATTCAAACTGTGTAAGCATACATATTACACAGAAAAACATTTGGGGAAGGAAGTGGTTTTCTCCTTAGTTTTTTTCGAAAACCAGAAAGTACTGCCCTTCTCAATCAATCAATAGTCAAGATATTTTTGGTAGCTGATAAGCAAACTTTAATTTCATGTGATAAACTGGAAAAGACAAGTGTCTCATCCTAGAAATGTGATATTGATACCATAGGAATTTTTAAAACTATGTGCATAAAACATTTTTTAAAAATATGTGCATATCCCAGGCTCATGGCTTTCAAAACAGGGTACTGTACAAACCTCTCTCTCTCTCTCTCTTCCCTTTACCAAAAGCATTTCCAAGGCTCATAGCTTTCAAAATGGGGTACAAGCCTAGGCACACACACTCTCCCTTGCCTCACCAGCTGTTTGTTAGCTCTGGCTACCAAGGAAGGCTGAGGGATAACCCAGAGAGAGAAAGGAGAGCGTGCAGGGACTCAAACAGGGAGGCAAACACTCTCTCTCGCGCCTCAACTGCTGTTTGTTAGCTCTGTCTACCAAGGAAGACTGAGGGATAACACACTGTGGTGAACTCCCAGTCTCTCAGTTCACCCACAACCTATTCTCCACTAAGAACTAATATTTGGTAACATGTTTTAAATGTTGAAACGGAGGCCAAGTAGTATTTCAAAACATCAACAAAGTTTATTATAAAATATAAGAAATAAATTATAAATTAGTTTCAAAGATGTTACTATTGTCTGATTGCTTAGTTGCAGAAGGTTGCCCTAAAATAATAATACTAATTCAGCCACACAGGCATCCCTATGTCAAGTACACAGACCAAAATCTCCTGTTCCACAACTGGCTTGTCCTGAGTCCCTTCCTACTAGACTCCCTAAAGCCTATCTAGTCCCTCCCTGGACTATTAAAGACCCTTCTTGGTCACCAAAACTCCACTAAATTGTTCCCTCAGCAACCCTAAGAGCACACCCTCCATTCGATGTGACTCATTTCCTCCAAAACCAAAAACCCATTAAACACCTTTTTACTCTCTCTGCAAGGCTTCTCCACAGCCCCGCCCAGCAGGCTTCCCATTGGCTGGTCTCATGTTGCTCTGTGATTGGCCGATTGATCGGCCTGTTCACTACACACACACACACACACACACACACAAGAGCATGTGGGGAGCTGTTTAAAAATCCCTGGCTAAGAAGGTGGGCACTTTTTTTAGGAACTTTATAAGCAATATTACCATATTGTTCCACATATAAGTCGACTCATGATTTTGAAGTCCATTTTGGGGCATAAATTTCTCTACTTATCGTCAAATATATACAATAATTTAAGTACTTTTGCAGAATCTTACCAATAACACTATTAGTTTTAGCTTTGTGTTGGCATCTACAAAAGCAATCCTCTTAACAATGCTCCCTTGCTACAATCACCCTTGCTACAATCTCCCGCCATTGGCACAGTGGTTAAATGACTTTACTGCAGCCACTCACTCAAAACCATAAGGTTGCGAGTTCAAGACTAGCAAAAGGGCTCAAGCTTGACTCAGGCTTGCATCCTTCCGAGGTCGCTAAAATGAATACCCAGATTGTTGGGGGCAAGTAGCTTACAGTTGTAAACCGCTTAGACACTCCTTAGGTGGTATAAAGCGCTATATAAATGAAGCCGTTTGTTTGTTTAATGATGTAAATTATTTTGAAACAACACTGTTCCAGCAGACTTCATTAGCCATTCCTACATATAGACAGTGAGCAATACAAAACTGTCACAATCAGATTGGTTGGTTAAATGCTCTAGGTAAAGGAAAAGTTTATGGTGTATCATACCTTGCTAGTAGATGCCTTGTAAGTAGTCTTTAATTTCTGAGAGAGCTGACTGGTACTATGACTGGCTGTTGAGACAAATAAATTTAAAAGGAATTTTGTTTTTAACAAGTTCTTTTATTATCTTATCTGAACACTGGTATTAATATCCTTCCAACAGATTGCCAGGTTAAATTATAAAATGTCAGCTATGAGAAGCATATTGTCAAGATTCTTCTTACCTTTGGTTTTCAGCTGTCCCTTGCTTAATTCAGCTCCATCAATGGTTTGGCCTTCAGCTGCTAAGCGCTCATTAAGTGTATCAATCTCTCTACGTACTAGCAGTAGTATAAAAATTCATGTTAATGTAAACAATAAGCATTCAGTCATAACTTTTAAATTACATACTTCCCATTTTTTTAAAAAAAAATGTTAATGCTAACAATAAGCATTCAGTAAGGCCACAACTCTCAAAACAATTCTTCACTTTTCATCTACAAGGGATGCTTATGATTGTATATTACTAACATGATACATAATGTCAAGAGAACAGCCTTCTAAATGGTTTCATAATGAACATTATCTCAGCTTTGCTTTAAAATCAATTTCTAAGAAGACAGTACGGCAAACATTAGCAAAAGTAAAAGAAAATTAAGGAAGGAAAATGGCTCTCTATTCCAAAATCAACAAGTCACTCTTTGGTAAGAAGCCTGTTTTTGTATGTAGAGTTTGAGTCTCCCTTATATGGATTTCCAAAAATCCAAAATACTCCAAAATCCAAAATTGTCCACATAGGTTTGCTTCTGGTTCAATGCACACAAACCTTCTTTCATGCAAAAAATTATTTAAAATATTGTGTATAAAATTACCTTCAGGCTATGTTTATGAGGTGTATACAGTCAACCATTCATTTCCATGAGGGATCCATTCCAGACCCCCTGCTGATAAGAAAAAATGGGGGACCGCCATGGAAGCTCAAATCCATGGGTGGCAAGCCCATGAATAATAAGAGCACTATACAAAACTTAAATAAATTTCATGTTTAGACTTGGGTCCCATCACCAAGATACCTTATTATGTATATGCAAATATTCCAAAAATTCAAAAAGATTCCAAAAGCCAAAACATTTCTCGTCCCAGTCATTCTGAATAAGGGAAACTCAACCTGTAATTCTATTACAAATGGGAGGAGAAAATGAACCCAGCACTACATTATTGCCAAGTTTAAAAAAAGAACATCTAGTCCTGATAAAGTGCGCCCACATCATACGTGGGCACACTTTATGCAGCTTTCAGCTGACACTGAAAGCCCCTTGCCATAGAGGGCAATGGTGCACGTGCCCGCAGTGCGCACACCATGCCGCGCTGCGTGCACGAGCCCCATTATTTTCAATGGGGCTCAAGCATTTGCGGAACTTCCCTTACGCGGGGAGTCCAGAACAGATCCACTCCATAAAGGAAGGGTGCCCTGTACTTGGTAACAAAAACCTGAATTAATTCACATTAGGAATTAATAAGAACCTATGCAATACCTCATCTTGGAAGATTAATATACACATTGTAGGCCTGCACAGAAATTATCTTCAGTTGTTGTTGTTGTTGTTGTTGTTATTACTATTATTATTATTGTATCTATATGTATCCCACTCTTTTTCCAGAACTGGGGCTCAGCACAGCTTCACAACATTTAAGAATAATACAATTAAAAACAAAGAAAAGTGATACATTAAAACAAAATTAAATTGTTGTCCTTTAAGAACACTGTTTTAAAATGCCTGCCTGCATAAGAAGGTTTTAATCTGCCGGTGGAAGGCCAGCAAGGAAGGAGCCATTCTGATCTCCCTGGGGAGGGAGTTCCAGAGTCAGTTCATTCCAGGCACTTGTGGAGGAGGAAGGGGCCATGTATATTGGCCCTCTTGAAAGATCTCTGCAACACCATCCTCAGAATATAATACACGGACAGAAGATCTGCAATATATACCTATGAATGTTTGGCCTGAATGCACATACACTCCTCCATGTAACTGGGAATACTGATTGTACAAAACTCCAGACTGTGCAAAGAACCTACACATGTAACTTTCCCTTCAGTGATGGTGAGATGGCAAAACTTGAGACTTTGTGGGTAACTCGGGCTCATCCAGGACTTCCCCTAATACATTCTGAGAACATAAAGAGGGTAATGTCTGTACAAGGTTTATTTGACTGATATATTATTCCTTGTCATTTATTACTTATTTTTACACTGTCTCCTGACCAACCAAGTCACTTGTTACTATACCATCTTCTTTAAATAATAAAGTATGCCCAGTCTTAATGAAGATCATTCAAGATAGCCTGCAATATCCACATAAACAATTTTTGTTGGTTCTGCTACTACCAAATTCAGCAGCATGATGGTTTAAAAACCCATACATTTTCACTTTAAAGCAAAGCATGGAAAAATAAACTCACATTCAAGATTTTCAATGTAGAGGTTCTCAAACTCTCTTTCTATTTGGCCAAAAAGTTCCAGAAGTGTATTCCTAACAGACGATGGAAGTTTTGAATCCTAGAGAAGACAAATATATTGAAGTTACAGGAAAGGTTTGAAAGGTTTCATTCTTCTTCTTATTATTATTGTCTGGTAAGGTATTGTTTGGTAAGCCATTAGACTCCTTCAGAGAATGTTCTGAAATTATGTTTCATCATTTCAAAGCAGAGATTTCAAGTTCAAGCAGTCAAATCCAAACCATACTTCCCTTTCCATTGTCTGTTTGGATTTTTAATGAAATCATATTTTTATCTCCATATAAAAAGCAGCTTCACTTTTATTGTTTTTAAAGTATTTACAGTGGGGCCTCACAATGTGCAGGCTTCTCATCAATTCAGTTGCCTGCAGACAATCATGCTCTGTGCTATTCAAGGGTGATGACATGCATAGACATACTTCAATGTGTGCATGTTCACATGGTCACCACTGAAGATGGCGTGCAACCGTCTGGTTTTTTTTAGCACTTGTGGGGGAGCCCCAGAACTGAACCCCTGCTGATATGGAGAGCACACTGTATTCACCATTAGCCTAGAGAAGGTGTCCCAAATAGGAACCCAAGAGAGTAAAGCATTCAAGTGAATACTTAGAATTATTTGAAAACAGTCACAACCAAGAATTGCATGTTTTGGTAATAAGTAGGGTGGGATAGTAAGAGAGACTTAATATTCTTTGAATATTTCACATGCATTTCAGACGCATGACAAGAATGATCAATTCATTCTCTTTTTGATCTGAAAGACTTGTACTGCTTGCAAAGGAAGAAGAAAATGCTGATGAAGCTATGGCACAATGATCACTATAATGCAGAATGTTTGGTATGGACTTCAGTACAATTTCCAGTACAAGTCAAAGATTGCTCAAAAAATTTCATACAATTATCCAGAGATATCCTTCCCAAGCAGTTCAAGGAATTTTTCTTTAAAAGTTGGCAGACTAGTTGACATTTTCATTTACCATTAATAGGATAATTTTATAAGTTCAACACATAAACACCTTCTGCAACAAACCACAATCCCAAAACCAGATTAAGCTTTTATGAAACCTTAATTCTAACTGAAACAGTCATTCTAAACCTTATGTCTTGTTTTCCACCAAAAAAATTCACTTCTGGATACTGTCACTGAAAGGTCCATATCAAACCTATGTCTCCCAATAAGCTTCGAGATTTAAAAAGCATTTCACCTGAAAGGTTAGAAAGAACCGAGACTAAAAGAGAAAAACTAAGCAAGTTTCCAAACCAGAAAACATGGGTTCCAAAAGATCTGATTTGGCTAAAAAAGCTGTCAGCATTGCTCCAGTAGAATCTTTTCCCCCTTTGAACTACTGAGTCTGATGCAAACGTTACTCAAGTAGTAAGGGAATAGAGTCTCAGGGCTGACAACAGAACACAAGAAATCTAGAACACACTTTGGTTCACTAAGTTTCAGAATTCTTTGAATCTTGGCCAATACTCCTATTTGCACTCTAAAAGAAACTGAAGAGATGATGCATAATTATCTGAATTTTCAAAAAACGTGATTTAAAAAGCGAGGAACAAGAGTGGCACTAAGCACACTGCCTTGGACCCTTCCCTCCACACAATGTGCAGAGTTCCCCAATATGTCCAAATCAGAAGCTTAACAATCAGTGAGTCAAGCTGTGCTTACTTTCTTTATTTCTTAACCATCAATAGGATGAGTGGAGACTGGCTCAAAAATAACACACATTCCTCTGTTTATTAAACATGGTTTATTAACCGCTGAACAATCATCTGAACCTGCCCTAGGTCAGGCATGAAACTCAAAACAGCAATCTCATCCCCAAACCTACTTGAAAGATTATGACAACAAGGAACAATGTCACAATTCTTAGGGACACCCAAATTTCAAAGACATTTCTTCTTAGGAGTTTTAGGTCTTTATGCTTGAAAATATGCCTTCTATATTAGCTTGTTACATGTCTTTTTAATCTGTTTGGTTAGATTGTTGTTCAGTGGATTGTTATCAAGGTACTGTAACGTGCCCTAATATTGTAGAGGTGAAATCGAAAAGTTAAGAGCATACAAACATGCAGAGACATTTTTTAGTCACCTTTACCTGGCCTTCCAGCATTTCTCTCTGCAATCCTGATCGCTCTTGCTCAGAACTGTTAGTTCGTCGTATCGAAAGACTGTGAGACTTGCGCTTCTGCTTTGCTTGGCGAGCAGTGGCACAACTTCCACTTTCTGTGGGCATTACTTCAAAAAAATAACTTCCCAGAGGCTCCTAAGATAAACTAAACCAAGCATTAAGTATTAAAGCTTGCCTCTTCCAACAAGTTACATTTTTAAGTTACAACTGTAATGGAAATATTTAGGCTTGCTGAATTCTTCAATGATTTTAAAGTAAGTTTTTTCTTAATTAAATATTTCCAGAAAAGAAAAGCTTATTTAATTGAGATTAGAAAGAAGTTGCTGAAAACGACTATTAATTCCACAAATAATTACACCACACTTTCATTATTAAGTGCTTTGTACAAAGCCAACCATAAAAAGGTCAATCTCATCAAGAACTACTATGCATTTTTAAAATACACTCCCCCTGAATTGCAAAACAACTGAGAATTCCAAAATGCTTTCAGCAAACAACCAGATACCTACTGTAGTTCAATGAAACACATGCAAAGTGATAAATATACTAGTAGGTAGACATACATTACAGAATATTTGAAAGGCAGTGTCTCAGGCAAATTATCTAGAAACAAATATTTACTAAGGTTTGCTTGCAGCATTTTACAACTCTTTTTAATGTTCTGCCTCTATCAAGTCATTTTAGATATTTCAAAATTCAGTTCCATAAAACACGTTTAAATTGGCTCTACACTACATGACTTAAGCCAGACTCACTGATTCATGAATTATTTTGCTCTCTTCAAAATAGTACTTTATGTACTGATGTGTCCAAGAACTGTACCACATCCACAGCTTCTAAAAATAAATATGAGGCTACTAAGTGAGTAGCATTTTTCATTTCCTGCTCTCCCTTCCGCCACCAATTAGGTCTGCAACATTTAATCACTTAAACAATTAGGTCTGCAACTAATCAACATTTAGTCTGATTAAAAAGGTGATCACTACTTATCGAGCAGTAGATTTTTATTAATATGTATTGTGTTTAGTACAAATACTTTTAAAATCTATGGGAGGCAGACACCATCTTAATTGAAGTATTCCTCCCCTGCTCCATGAGAAAGGATGTCCCTTCTAAAATGGAGGCATATACATACATGCATAATTTCAAAAACGCAGATCTTTCTTATTCATGTGCAATTTTAATCAATTATGCATCATAGTTAATGATTTGAGATATCATTACGTGCTGTTAGCCCAAATTTTCACATACCGATAAGAAGTTATTTCTAGAACAGGATTACTGCTTTGAGATCAAGATTTAAAAGGCTATCTATTCGTCTGATAGAAAGCAGTGTTAATTCTCTGGAAATTTAATAGAACAGCAATGACAGTGCAAGATCCACAATCTGGTGGTACAGCAAAGAAGAAACAGAAACAGTAAGCAAAGAATTTTGAGCAGGATTTAAAACAATTGCGATCTTACCCCTAATCTGGGATATATGACAACATGCTCCAATAAACTAGGAATGAGCACTGTCACACTTGTAACAACTAGGGGATGGTTAGGATTTGAAAAATTATGTCTTTTTTTTTTTTTTTTTTGGTATGTCTATGTGAGTAAAGGGTATCTTCTTGATATAGTCTTTTTTCCATGTCTATAAGCTAAGCACTATTTTCACAGGTAAGCAAATGATGATCAGCAATGTGGAAGATATTCCCATGTGAAGCATCACCTTAAATAAAGTCAGTCTATTAATGTTAGTTCTGTCAGACCAACATCGGACTTCTTTTTCAAATCCCATTATTAAATTATGTCCTTTAACTCTTCCCAGATTTCTTTCATAATTATCAGAGAAATACATTTTCCTCATGAGGCATTAACTGTGTCCAGATAAAAAATTACTTTTCCATTATTTCATTTGTTGTTGTTTTTTCCTATTTCACAACATAAAGGAAGTGAAACCCTATTTAGTTACAGGGTTCTTTCAACTGATTCCAGCTAAAAAATCAGAAGAGGACTGGGACTTGGAAGGGTAGCTATGAAGAAACCAGATAAGGTCCTGAATTGTAAAGATATATAATTGAATACTAAAGTTAGGATTGTCCACATCCTTATATTTCCCATGACTATGTAGGTTGTGAAAAGTGGGCAGTGAAGGAAAGCTGATAGAAAGAAAATAAGCTCATTTAAAATGTGGTGCTGGAATAGAGTTCTATGGACTACGAAAAAGTGTGGACTACTAAAAAGACAATACTGTACCAGTGTGGACTACTAAAAAGACAAATAAATGGGTACTAGAGCAAATCAAGCCTGAACTCTCCCTAGAAGCCAAGATGTCAAAATTAAGATTGGACATATGAAAAGTCATGACTCACCAGAAAAGACAATAATGCTTGCAAAGGTAGAAGCCAGTAGGAAAAGAGGAAGACTGCATTACAAATGGATAAGACACCATCTATCAAGGAAGACACGATTCTGAATCTGCAAGACCTGAACAGGATTGTTGATGATAGGATCGGTGACTTGAAGGTCTTTGATTCATAGG
Source organism: Urosaurus nigricauda (assembly GCA_034509955.1). Lineage (NCBI taxonomy): Eukaryota > Metazoa > Chordata > Lepidosauria > Squamata > Phrynosomatidae > Urosaurus > Urosaurus nigricauda. Next base: position 113,506,408 of record JAOEGL010000006.1, read on the forward strand.
GTCACCACAACCCAAAGTCAATTTGACAGCAGTTAACAATAAGAGACAGAAAGCTGAACCCACAATTGAAGCGATACAAGCCAAATTTGGTGAGTAGGAAGAAACTGCACTAGCATCTACTAATACTATTGGTAAAGATTCTAAAGAAATCAATGGCTATGCAAACACTTAAGTACAGACCTTACCCAATGCACTACCAAATCTAGTTTAGGCAAAAACTAAAACGTCTACATAATCAGGAGGAAAGGGCTAAACAAACATACCAAGACACTGTCAACCCCTCAAAAAGTAATATAATTTGAGGAGCAGAGTAAGTTATTCATTTATAGGATATCACCATTCTGTGTTTCATTGCACTAATGTTCCATGGACTATCTTCATGCAACAGCATGGCTGCAAAATGCATGCATTATTTGGGGAAACATGTCACATGCAGCCCTCTCCCAGATCTTGCAAGAAGAAAAACCTAACATTGAAGAGGCAGAAAGCAAGCAAGCACAGAAGAGAAAGGGAGAAGTAACAGGCAGGATCAATCTTCAGGTGCCAGCTGACATGTGATGTTTCTCCTAAATGGGGAATCCTGGTGTACAAGAAACATACACCACTGTAATGACGAGTGAATATTTTGGTACAGCTATATTAACAAGCCAGTGTAGGAAAAACATCATGTGTGAAGTAGCTCTAAGTGTATTTCATATTATTTTTAAAATGCAGTCTTATATATCCTTGGAAATAACTCACACTGAACTCAGTGCAATTTATTTCTAATTAGACATGTATTAGAATACTTGGTAAATCTATCCACAAGCCACTTCACTAGAAATACAGAACAGCCTTATTAGAACAGCATTATAAGAAATACAGAACAGCCTTATTAGATCAGCATTATAAACATCAAAGGAAAAATTATTTTAAATGTTTGTCATAAATCACATCTCCAAGCTGAAAAAGTGATTTATGCCATCACCAGCTGCAGACTTCACAACATCTTACAGATTTGAAAACATGGAATTAATTGAACAAGTCCATGGCAATATGCTACAAGGAGATAAACAGCTGATAATTTTTGCCAGTTACCTGGCTTCCCCGTATAAGATTAGGTTTTCAAAACAATGACAATTACCTGTCCAGTATATCAGTGTCATGTTACATATCCTATGAAAACCATATTAGATATTGATTAGTGAAACATACAAAAACAAATCAAAAGATTTTAAAATGTGAAAGTTAATTGTACATGACGCATGCAAAATTATTCCTGCTTCCAAATGCTTGCTAACAAGCATGGTAAAGGCAACAATCACAAACTACTGAAAAATTAGAAAACAGTTTAAATTATGTAGCATGTACCTTTAGTATGATCTGACTCTTTCTGATTCATGCTCTTGGGACAGCAATATCTACAGCATAAAGGTACCCCTACAGCACCATCATAAACCTACTTATTTAAACTTGCATTTTACTTATTTCAATGGGATTTACACTGAAACCATGGCATCAATGTCAGTAGAATTATTCTAGATTAGTTTTCAATCAAGATCAAGTTCACTCATCTGAATGTAACTGCAAAGTAGATTGAGTCCACCTCTCAGTAAGCCAAATAGTCTTACAAAATGTAATTTCATGTGGTCCAAAACAGTAAGTTAACACAGCATGGCGTATGAATAGAACATTGTAAAAATTGCTCAAAATCGGCAGGGAGCTCCATTCAGCATTCCCGTTCTGTCAGATGGAATTTATGGTAGCCACAGCACAATGGCTGTAGTCTGCACATGGCAACATCAGGCAAGTTCACATAGGAACAGTTGGTGAAGACCTGACCCATACCACTTGGCAAACATCACACATTTCTCTGGAGCGAGCCTGACCCCAATGCTTTTGATTTTTCAGTGGCATTGGAATATGTTGTGAATTTTTCACATAAATAAAGGGGAGGTAAGGACGTGGCTAGACAGTGCCAGACTTCACTTGCAGAGAAGGCACCACCTACTTCAGCAGCTACACTTTATACCAGTGATTCCCAAACTTTGGTCCCCCAAAAGCCCTAGTTAGCTTGGCCTACAATCAAGAATTGTGGGACCTGAAGTTCAAAACATCTGGAAGATCAAAATTTGGGAACCACTGCTTTATACAATTGTGTTGAATACTGTATTTGCAAAAACAAATTTGCAGCCCAAATATCTTACTTTGCACCCCCCAAAAACTTCATCCCTCCAAATAATAGAAGTTATTGGCAACTAAACCCACTAATTTAATATCTGAGTTGACTAAGAAGAACAATTTATTCATTTCAATTACACACATAGCAAAGGCATTTTTTCAAAAAACTTGCTTCCATAATAAGCCTACAACTGATGATTCAAAATAAGAACTAGTTTGATAAATTGTAGATAATCCGCCTTTGACATGCACACATATAGTACACAAAGATCAACCATGCCCTCATTAGAAAAATGACTGGGTTTAAATCATTTACATACTAGCAAATCTTCCCACACAAGGAAGAGAAAAAATGTATTCCACACAATCAAAAAAAGAATACAATAATGTATATATACACTTCTGAATGCCATTATTTCAGCATTTTAATATCCTTTTCATCATATATGATCTCTATATTTAAATAAAATGCTTGAAATAGGGAAGGCAGAAAGTTTCACATGAAATAAATAAATGCAAAACAATAATCTTTTGCCTGAATAAGCAACAAAGCCTGGTAATGATGTTATGAATTCTTCTGAGAAGTCACTTCTTTGACATTAGTTATAGCTTGCTTGCTTGCTTGCTTGCATATTCAATAATCAAGCTGAGTTGTATAATGAAAGGGGGGGGGGAGATCCCTTGGACGTATGTGGTTCTGAAAGCCAAGTATCTCTGTTTCAGGAAGTGTCAGAATGTGGAAAAAATTACTAAAGCAGTGTGCTTCCTTTTTTGTTGTTTATTTCAGGTGACTAAAAGACTGGGGAAATGGGAGGGTGGCAGAGTAAAGCAGAAACACTGAAGCAAGACCTCCACCCTTTTCTCTTTCAAACTGTGTCTATTATACAGTTTGATTCTGGATTCAAATTTTAAACAGGCACTATTATAACCAATGGATACCCTCAGAAGACAATAGGAATAAAAAGAATGCAACTGAGGGCCTGTAGGAATGGGCCAAAAGACTTGCATTCCCCCTGCTTCCCGTTGTCCTGTCCTGTTTGCAGGCCATTAGCCCCGGGCTGGATCTGGCAAATCCAGAAACAGATCTGCCAGTCCCAGAACGAACAGCCTTAACCCAGTCCAAAAAGACAGTTTGTTTGCTGCGGTTTCCTGGAAATTCCACAATGACAGCAGGTAGACCAGACAACTCCACACACCCTTTACTTGTCACCGCCATTGCATCTTCCTTGAAGGCCCTCGCCACTGCCTCTGATGTAAGAAGAGAGTACCTGGCCATATGAGTGCAGCCAGGTGCCCCGTTTGTGCCCTTACACACCACAATTGGGGCCTTCAGGCAAAATGCAATGGCGGCGGCAGGTAAGAAGCACACAGCAGCAGCGGATCAATGACACATTGGCAGGCGAGCATGTAAACACCCACTCATCACCATGCCACCCCAGGTACTGATCCATGTTGGCACCTGGATCAGGATACCACAGGCATGGTATAATTCAGTATGACAAAACTTTAATTGCTATGGTTCAACGCTAGGGAATTCTGCAAACTATAGTTTTGTGAGACATTTAGCCTTCTCTGTCAGAGACCTCAGGCACCACCAAACTTCAATTCCCAGAATTCCACAGAATTCAGCCCTGGCAGTTAAAGTAGTGTCAAACTGGATTATTTCTGTCATGCAGGTGCAACCTAAGACTCTGGTAGTGACTACCTAAAGAAATCACTTCCCATACCTTCTATTTAACAAATACGAAACAAAGGAGTTCACATTTTCAAAGTGGTGGTTGTGAAAGTCAGTTGTGGGGGGGGGGAGCAGGTTGTTGTGTCACCTTCAAGACTTAACTCATTTATTTTGACATATATACTTAACTAAGAGTGACACAAAAAGTTAGATATTGTGAAATAGAACAGCACAAACTGTATTCCATGGAAACCAAAATTCTCAAAAGTTTCAGGGTCTCCATGGTAAGATAATCATACTGGATAACCACTCCTAAATGATAGCTGGAGAAACAGAACCACAGAAGGTTAGAGAATACAGTATATTCTAGACATCAAACCCTCTAACTGCCTTGGATGTCGGACCAGAAATCCAGGAGAACTGGGTGTGAACTCAAGACGTTGCTCAGAAATCCTCTTCAACATGCAGAGGATCCTCAGCCAACAAGATGTGGAATGGATCCTTTAGGGATAAAAATGAAAACTTCTTCTGAAAGCTGGAGAAGTATTGCTATTCCCTGGCCCATCCACCTTGGTAACTACCAGAGAGGCCCTCCAAGAGCTTCTGTATGCCCTGATTACTTGCGTTTCTTTCTCCATCTGGAACTACTGCTTCCTTCATCTAGAATGTATGTTTCTGAGCCATGACTGGCCATGCTGACTAGTATTTATACTCCAAAAAACACATAAAAGACCACAACTACTCAGGTATGATCTAGACAGCAGTCAATGGTGGTTGTTGTTGTTTCCTTTCTTCATCCTTCAAGTTACTTGTCTCCACTGTAGTTTTGTGAGACATTTAGCCTTCTCTGTCAGAGCCCTGGTACCACAATAAACTATAATTCCCAGGATTCCCTAGCACTGAGTCAGAATAGTTAAAGCAGTCTCAAACTGGATTACTTCTGCAAAGTGTTTTGGGTCAGAATCAGACTTAAATTGTCAGGAAGATCTGGGCTCAAACACTTTATCAGACTGAAATTTAATTGCATGATATTCCCTTATCTTATATTTCACTATGCTGAAAATCAATAGACAAAGCCCCTGTATACTAGTGGGAAGTCCCTGTATCATGACTGAGGACAAAAAAATGGTCAGAAGCAAATCATATGCAGAACTTAATGAGAAAATGCTCAATGTCTGAACACAATTTACAATACCACGAGAGCAAATGTGATCCCTAACATTACCAGTCACACTCTAGGGAAGTAAGTAGTGTGTCCTTCATGTACATCAAAGCTATTCTTCCTTTCCTGGCATTAGACTCCCAGAGGACAACCTGCTACGCCTTTGACAAACTGCCTAAGCAAAAAGCATTACCGTCAGCACTAAAGAAAAATAAATAAATAAGATGAAGCAGACTCATAGTCATTACCCTGGGACAGGAGCCAGAAATTCAGCTGACACAGTTAGAGACCCAACAGATGGAGGTAGGCTACACAGGGAAGGAAACAAGTAGCAGGAAAACTACATCTGATATACCCTGGTAAGAAAAGGTTGAGACAGGAAAGGAAGTGCACTGAAATATGGAATAATGTATACATCTGAGTTGATGCACATCACCTGGAATTATTCAATCATTGTGCAGTACAGATGATATGCACCTATTTGTACTAGCTACTAGGAAATGATGGCAAAAAGAGTTGGGTTTCTATTGCCTATCCTCAAAGTCCTGAATTTAAGGTCTATCAAGTGTCACAATCCAACATGGGAATACTTGCTCCATAATATAGTCTGTGTTTAAAACAAGGATTTGTATAAGCAATATAATACACAACATTGGAAGTACTTGATTGGGGCAAATGGTGCTGTAATGTGGCTAAATTTAATAGCATACTTCTCCAGATCAGATTTGTCCAGGTGAACTACCTTATCCATTCCAGCCAGTAATTTTCTATAATGAATTTTACCTAATCTAGTTTTTTTATAGTCCTTAAAAATTTGCAAGCTTTTATGAACCACTATGGAACCACGCGGTCACTTTGTTCTCCTTATCATAAGCATACCTGGCTAATAATGTGTGTGCCTTAAAGCCACATCTAATTCCTAATCAGAAAACAGAACCTCTGTTAATAATCTGTTCCATTTTCTTATTACCACATTTACAAGTTTATCTGGTTCTGATATAAGGGCTTTAAAAAAAGGTTTGCCCAGTGTCCTTAAAAGTTCAAACCCCTAATCTTGCTCACATAACGTTAACATCATGTTATTTTTAAAAGGGACAAGATGCGAAAGTTTGTTCCTTAGAATCCAGTTTTTCAGCCTATTTGCAGAGTAATTAATGGATTCAGTTACTGAATGGAGACCAAAAAGACCTGTATTTTTTAAACACGGTATGTACATAAAATATATTTTTCCTGTAATAATAACCCCCCTCTCACCCCTCTTTCTTTATTCATATTCAAAAAAGGTGCAGCTTCTGACAGATCAAGCAAATAAGGAAATACTGTATAAGCTATGATGCTGAGGCCCATGTGTGTGTTTTCTAGTTGAAAAAAGGAATAAAATACCCAATAACTGAGAAACACCTCAAACTTTCCATAGCATGGCCAATATTTACAGTCTAGATGTGCTAAAACATGTGGCACCAAAATAGTGGCACTAAAACAGCAAGTGTTTTAATCACATGTTCTGTAACAGAGTTTCAGTTAAATACTCATTTAGTACTGAAATTGTTCATATCACATATGTACTTCTCTATTCAGACTATCAACAGCCCACACACATTTAAAAATTTCCCAAACCTTTCCAAAAACAGGAGTTGAACCTGGGATGTTTTATATAAAGTTATAGTCGGTCGTCCATATCCATGGATTATGCATCCACAGATTCAACTATCCACATCTTGAAAATAAAACTTTAAAAAAATAAAAATAAATAAAATAAAATGGGGGGATTTCCCCACCACCACCACAAAAATCCAAAAACATAAATTTTTGCTATTTTATAAAAGGGATGCTATTTTACTACACCAATGTACATAATGGGACTTGTGCATCTGTGGATTTTGGTATTCACAGGTAATCCTGGAACCAACCCCAGCAGATACCAAGGGCACAATGTATAACTCAGTTAATAAAATCAATGAACACATTACTTCTTTAACAGAAATTTTGGTACCAAAAGCAGAAACAACATGAAAAGAACAGGGATACCATAAAAAAGAACAGTTCATCAAACTTTTTATCGAAACTAGCAAGATGCCTGTGTGAAATGAAGCAGCCAGGTCAGGTAAGGCCTTACTGAAGTAAATGAAATAATTTTAAATTACCTGAAGGCTTCTTCCAAAATGCATTCAGTAATTTATATATAGTCTTTCACCAGCCTCCACTTTTCTTATGATTTCCAGTTAGGTGGCCAAATCTATAGATCTGCGCTTCTTTAAAATGCTGGAAATAACTGATGAGAAAGCTTTATCTGCTTTCTGCTCTTCTTTATATCTTTCTGTTCATACATGGTCAGTAAGGAATACTATTTACCTTGCCTGTCATATATAGGTACACATTGCTAGTGTAGAGCAGAATCCCCTTATTTCCCAGCTCAAGCTTTATTGCATTGTTTACTGCAGGCACACTGCTGTAACCTGATACCAGAAGCCTTCCTTCACCATCCTTCCAATACTGATCACTTGCTAACTAACAACTCCAACTGTGCAAAAGACAAGGACCTGGGTGGCTTTAATAGGCCTTGGAAAAAAGGAGCTTCATGAATATGCTCTACTGCTGAGTTATAGCTGCTCTGCTAAAATTGTATGCCACTATGAAATTTCTAATAAATAAATAAATAAATCCAAAAACCTCTATCTTTTTCACCTTTTTTTGGAAAGCAGTTTTTTTTTTATTTGCAAGCTGCTACTACAGTAATTTGAATCTGAAGCGTTCGTAAGGCCTGTAAAGTATTCCCTAACTGTAGAAGAGCTATTAGAGGGACTGTGTTTGAAAATGAGCAGCTTATTAAAACACTACAGTCTCTTCTCTCTGAAACTGGCAATGTTCCCAAGACTAATTATCCAGGATGTCTCACTGCTTCATAAAAAACACACCTTGGAGCAACAGTACTGGTGAACACCTCTGCAGTCAAATGACAGTATTCACTTTTGAGATATTGTGAAGAAAACTTGAAAACGAAAGAGCCCTCATTTAGTAAAAAGCACTGTTGTTTTCCCTCTCTTGATTTAAAAATATAATTTAAACATTATTACTTCGTTTTTTCCTCAGCAAGGAATCCACACTTACCTACAAACACACCCTTCACATTAATTGATATGTTTCAGGATCACATAGGATTTCCAAGCATCCCTAACTATAAGGGATGTCCATTATTTCAGGATAAGAGGGCTCTTCTTTTTATATAGACTGCACAACAAAATTCCATAGTTTGATGTGTGGATCCTTCAAAAAGGCCATCATGTAATTTATGGAGGTAGATGATATGTTAACTTTACAGAGAAAAAGTAAAATGAATAATTAACTAAATGGTTAACTGTAATCTATCCTTTCATTTGGAATCTAGGCAGAACACAAGCTTATTAATAGCTGCTTCCCAAATGTCAATCCTGCATGCCATGCATTTCAATTGAAAAACTGGCACTAGCCTATTTTCTTTGTAAAACTTATTTCTTCCAGCATTGAAACACAAATTACTAAAACACAAACACACATAACAGAGTACTTTTACACTATATTCCAATCATACTATACACACACACACAAATATATATTAAAAAGCAAATCAACACTACTCTTTCAGGTTTGTCCTGGATCCCAGAAGGATGCAGTTGATTGTGCATCCTTCACACGTGTGCGTGTTTGCGTACACATATACATATGGTGATCCCTCCCCATTTGCAGTTTTCACTCTTACAGATTCGATTAATTATGTTCTCTCTAGGAATCTCTAGGTCCTCCTGCACAAAACTGCCCAGACCACAGAGTTGCACTGCAGGACTTAGAGATTACTAGATACAACACTTCTCTGGGGAGTTATAGGTTTTCCAGCATGATCCTGTGGTCAGCTTCTGGCAAATGCTGATCTTAAGAAATGTATGGGAGGACCCAGAGATTCCTAGAGAAGTGTTTTCTCAGGCTTAAAAAATAGTGATATTTTTCCCGCCTTCACAGGGATCCTGTGTCCTGCCCCTAATCCGGCAAATATGGAGGGCACACTGTACCTTCTGATATTCCAGGCAGCTGTGTTTCTGAATATATATGAGAGAGAGAGTGTGTGTGCAGGTGTAATTGTTGTTGTGTGCCTTCAAGTCGTTTCTGATTCACGGCAACTTCTTCAGAAGGAGTTTGCCATTGCCATCATCAGCGGCTGAGAGAGTGTGACTTGCCCAAGGCCATCCAGTGGCTTCACCTGGCCAAAACGGGATCCAAAGTCCTGGCCTCTGAAGTCACAGTGCAAAGCTCAAATCGCTTCTATCGAAATGAGAATCTGCAGAAAATGGCAAACCTCCTCTGAAGAAACCTGCCAAGAAAACCCCACGATAGGCTGGCCTCAGGATCACCCAAAGACACACAACAACAAATATAGAGAGAAGGTGTGTGTGTGTGTGTGTGTTGTGTATCTTACACAGCCTCCAACTCAGAGGTCCCCCCCAAACACCCCAAATCTTCTCGTCTCTAGACAATGGCAAACCGCCCCCACACTGCCCCCCCCCCATAATGCCCCCAAAGCCAGAGCGACCAGGCGTCCTCCTTTTCCAGGGCATGTCCAAAATTGTTTCCAAAATTGTCTCCCACTTTGAGCCTAACTGAGGCTGAATCCATTTGAAGCAACAGACCGGTTTGGCAGTGGTTTAACTCTTTTTCTGGCTCAATGCTATGGAATTCTGGGAGCTGGAGTTTGTTGTGGGGCCCTGGGGCTGAAAGGTGGGATCAGAGAAGAAGGAGGGAAGGGAAGGAAGAAAACAGGGAGGGAAGGAAAGAGAGAGAGAGAGAGAGGGAGGGAGGGGAGGAAAATGGAGCCAAGGGAGGGGAATGAAGGAAGAAAGGAAGAAAAGGGAAAGAGGGAAACAGGGAGGAAGGGAAGAAAGGAAGGAAAGAGGGAAGGGAGGGAAGGAGGGGAGTAAACGGGGAAGGAATAGAGGGGAAAGGAAGGAAATAAACAGAGAGAGATAGAGAGAGGAAAAGAAGGAAGAAAAGAGGGAAGGAAGAAATGGAGGAAAGGGAAGGAGGGAAACAGGGGGGAAGAGAGGGAGGGCACGAAAGAGGGAAGGAAGGCGGGAAAGGAGGGAGGGAAGGAGGGAAAGAGAAAAGAAAGAGGGAGGGGGAAAACGAAGGGAGGAAGAAAAAGGGAGAAGGGAGGGAAACAGGGAGGGAGGGAAGAGGAAGAAGGAAGGAAGGAAGGAAGGAGGGAGGGAGGGAAAGAAAGGAGGGAGGGGAGGAGAGGAGGGGAGGCCCCAAGAAGAAGACTCACCTCTGAGGTCCTAGAAGGGCGAGCGAGAGGGCGGGGAAGGAAGAAGGGACTGAGACTGATGGAGGGATGGATGGAGGGATGAAGAGCGGGGAGGGCCAGCCTGAGGGGGAGCTGAGGAGAATCGTCGAAGGACGGAGGGAACGAAGACTACCGCCCCTTCCTCTCTCTCTCTCTCTCTCTCTGTGTCTCTTTCTTCCCGGCTCAGCCTCCGCCGCCCGCCTCCTTCCCCGGAGTCTCCCTCAGCAGCAACTGGCCCCGGAGTCAGCCGAAAGAGACAGGCAGCTCGAGACCACTTCCGCTCATCGCCGGAAGCGCCCCCTCTAGGCCCCGCTAGCCACCATAGAGACGGAGAAACAGACAGACCACCCAGCCGCCGGACCACTTCCGGTCACCGCCGGAAGCTCCGCTACTCAGCACTAGGCTGTGGGGGACGCAATAAACTACCGTTCCCAGAGTTCCATGCATCCACACTGGAGCAATAGATAATATAACCCGGTTTGGCAGCGCTTTCTGGGAGTTGGAGTTTGCTGTGGGCCCAAAATCGTTGGAGAATATTTGCCCGTAGGGAATAATAATAAAGGAACCCTATGGGCAAATATTTCCCTATTATCCTCTATGAGCAGTTATTCCCCAATGATTCCCTATGGGCAAATATTTCCCTATTATTCTCTATGGGCAAGTGTTCCCCAATGATTCTCTATGAGAAAGCACGGTTTCCCCAATGGGCATGGACTGTCATTTGTTTTAATAGTGAAGTGGACAAATTTTATAATCAATATTTAATTGATGTTATAAAGAGTGGACTAAAATGGCTACTGAACCAAAGTTTTAAACATTAATTTCTGGGAAAGGGGGGAAAATCCCAAGCTGGCATGTAAAAAAACAGGGCCAAGTGAAGGTCCTCAGGAAATGCTGAACAAACAGGAGAAAACAAGAGTACAGTACAAGAGTGAAAGTCAAAACACAAAACATCAGAGAGTAGAAATGTAACTGTGTACAAAGGCTCCCGATAACATTTTTTAATTATTCATGAATTCGTTGCCTGATTGCTTGAGATTCATTTGTTTAGAGTTAAGGTTTAACCAATAGAAAGCATTATTGGAAATCCTTTGTGTAAAATTATTATAAAGCTTATCGTTTTGTAGAATCCTGGGCCTCAGGTTTTGGAAACTGAATTTCCCCTGGGGACTTTTGCTGGCAGAATAAACCTGAGTTCTCAGTCAGACTTCTGGGTCCGCTGTCTCCTTCACTCTGTCTAAGAATTTTTATACAAAATTCTTAGTAGAGCCCATCATCCGTTACAATAGGTCCTGCTATTTACGTTCCCAGTGGCCAAAATGCATTTGCAAGTTGGAAGAAAAGGAAAAAAAGGCCTGGGTTCCACTTTTCAACCAGTTCCACTTTCTGACACTCCTCTGGTCCGTAACCCGTCACACAAGGAGGGGCTTCCCGTAAACTCATAAAACCGAAGGCATCCAATGTATAATTTTCACTTACACGCTATTAAGTGTACCAACGCTTCTCCTCCTTCATTTCTTGCAGCATCTTCCCTCTTGATTGCAATCGCTGGATCTTTATTGACTGCGCAAGAAGGGAGCAAGGACTCAGAGAAAAGAAATCGCCAAAGGCAACCCACATTCCAATTGTAACAAGTGAGGCACACCTCAGTTTGTTTGAAACCTAGCCGCTTTGATGAGCTTAACTTTGCATCTGGTTAAACTGTCAGCTGAAAAGGTCCTGGTGGATTTAGGCCAGTATTTGAACCCCTGTAAAATACTTGTTCTCAGTGTCAATTGAGGGAGAAGAGGTCGGAACTCTCAACAGGATTTATTACCAAGTAAATGGAAAGCATCAAACTATCACAGTTTTTTGTGGGTTTTTCAGGCTATGAGGAAGTTTCTAGAAGAGTTTATTACTGATGTTTTGCCAGCAGCTGGCATCTTCCAAGAATGCTGGCATGGAAGAGAGTGGGATATATATATATATATATACTGTTGGTTGAAAGGAAGTGATTTGCCTGTTAATCTGTGTATTGTTCTCTTGTTGAATGGCAAGACCTACAGGGTGTCCATTTACTTAATGATTAAGGATGAAGGGGATTTCCCAGCAGACAATGGATCATTAAATGGATACCCTCTAGGCCTTGCCATTCAACAACAGAACAATACACAGATTAACATGCAAACAGCTTCCTCTCAACCAACAGTATATATACCCCACTTTCTTCCATGCCAGCATTCTTTGAAGATGCCAACCATAGTTGGTAGCAAAAGGTCAGGACTAAACTCTTCTAGAACAGACTAGTCATCCTCATAGCCTGAAAAACCCACAAAAAACTATGGATGTCAGCCATGAAAGCCTTTGACTTCACATCAAGCTATTAGTTTCAAATAATCGTATAGACTCTCGAGTTATATTGCGTGCCTTCAAGCTACCTCCAGTTGTGGTGGCCTTATTTTAGGGTTTATTTGGCAAGACTTATTGAGGTGACATTTGCCATTGCCCTGCTCTAAGTCTGAGAGCATATGATTTGCCTAACATCACCAGTGGTTTTCTCTTCCTGAATGGGAATTCGAATCCTGGTCTCACAAAGTCCTAGTCCAACACTGAAACTACTCTCTAGGAATCTCTAGGTCCTTCAGTGAGACTTTTGGTTAAAGCTGACCATAAATTTGCTCTTGAAGACTTAGATATTCCTAGAGACGACATATTAATAAAATCCATGAGTAATCAAAGCCACAAATGTGGAGGAACAACTGTAGTACTCTCTAGCAAGAAATAGGCAGGAATAAACTGCTTTCCCAAAATACTCCTTTAATTTTAATTTAGAAGACAACATGGTGCCTCTTAGTGGTTAACACACATCACTACCTTCCAGACCAGAAAATTACATAAAAGTCATAGTTCCAAAACACACTGCAGAAATAATCCAGTTTGAGACCACTTTAACTGGCCTGGCTCAGTGCTAGGGAATCCCAGGAACTCTAGTTTATTGTGGCACCAAAACTCTCTGACAGAGGTTAAACATCTCACAAACCTACAGTTCCCAGAATTTCCTAGCATTGAGCCAGGGCAGTTAAAGTAGTCTCAAACTGTATTATTTCTGCAGTGTGTTTTGGAATAATAATAGTAGTAGTAGTAGATTTATTTCTAGCCCACCCAATCATGAAGAATCCAGGCGAGTTACAACAATAAAATACACGAAGTTACAATAAAATCAAACTTCTGACTTTTATGTAATTTTCTGAACAGGCAGGTAGTGATTTTGGACCATAGTTTGTATGGAAGAACTCTAAAAGAAAAAAGAAGAAAAGCCATCCCTATTCAGGATGCATAGATCTTATTTGGCTTCTTCTGTGCCCAAACCAGTACTGAAGCCTGATGGAAGTAGATCAGTTGGATCCCTGAGATACTGACATTGCACAACCGCTTCTCCCTCCAGCATCTTGGCCAGGATGCCAATTGCTGCAATCTCCCAGGTCCATAAAACATTATCTTTTCTTCCCAGGAGTAGCAGCTCAGCCGCCTCCTTCAGGATGACTGCAACCAGGTCCTCTTGCAGAATAATAGCATTCGCTGCTTCCTACTGTAGTAGTTTCCAAATAAGCAGCCTTGAAGTTGTTAGTCTGTTGTTGTTGCGTTAAAAAGGGGAAGGGAAAAAATCTGACAGCAGAGGTGCACACTAGTCCAAAGGTGATGTTGGCAGTTTTGTCAGCGTCTGTTCTTGTTATGTTTCCAACTTGTGGCAACCTATTTTGGGGCTTTCTTGATTCGAGTTGTTCGGGGGGGGGGGGGGTTGCCATTGCCTTCCCCTGAGAGTGTGTGACTTGCCCAAGGCCACCTAGTGGATTTCATAGCTAATCAGGGAATCAAACCCTGGACTCCAAATTGTAATCCAGCACTCAAACCACTTCACCACACTGGCTCTCAGTCTTGTATACATTGGAATTTGACATTTAAGTGGCACAAAGCGTACCTTTTGCCTTTGCCCCACAGGCTATATACGCAATGGCTTTCTAGATGTTATGTTTGTTCATGCATTTGCCTAGCAGGCATAGCACTCAGTTTACTCCCTAGGATCCCTGTGTCCCCATTTCCACAGTCCTATTAAACAATCTGTTTCTAAATGTGAAGTCAAAGGCTTTCACGGCTGGCATCCGTAGTTTTTTGTGGGTTTTTCAGCCTATGTGGCCATGTTCGGAAGAGTTTATTCCTGGCAATTCACCAGCAGCTATGGCTAACATTTTTGAAGAATGCTGCCATGGAAAAGAGTGTGGTATATATACTGTTGGTTGAGAGGAAGCAATTTATATGTTAATCTCTATGTTGGTCTGTTGTTGAATGGCAAGGGCTCAGAGTGTCTATTTAATTAATGATCCATTGTCTGCTGGGAAATCCCCTATCACCCTGGTCTTGATTTTGGTGTTTTTCAGGACTGGTGGTAGCCAAACATGGTTTACTTTAAGGGTTTTTTTTTCTTTCCTGTTGAAGTTGTCGAGGAGTTTGTGGATTTCAAAGTTGTTGGCACGGTCTAGAATTTCAGTGTTTTTTTAATAGCATTTTATGCCTAGGATGGTTTATGACGTGTACAGGGTCACACACTACATATACATAGAGAGAGATACACACACACACACACACACACACACTGTGTGACCCTTGGTTGAGAGGAAGTGATTTACACACACACACACACACATATATACACTTGTCCCTCCATATTTGCTAGGGTTAGGGACACAAGACCCCCGTGAAGATGGAAAAACCACAATTAACAAAAACACCATGTTTTTCCCCCTGGGAGGAAACCTCTCTAGGAACCTCTAGGTCCTGCAGCGCAACTCTGTGGTCAACGTCCAACAGACACTGACCACAGAACTGCGCTGGAGAAGCTACAAAGGCCTAGTATTCTCTCTAGGAATCATCTCTAGGTCTTTAAGTGCAACATTTAGTTAAAGTTTGACCACAGAGTTGTAGTGGAGGATTTAGATATTCCTAGAGAGGACATACTGAATCCATGAATAATCAAAGTCGAAAGTATCAAAGCTGCAAATATGGAGGGATACTCTGCGTGTGTGGATACACACACACACACTGTGTTACCCTTGAGAGGAAGTAATTTACACACACACACACACACACACACAGATTGTGAAGAAACATTGCCCCATAGTCCAAAAAACCCACAGAAAAACTATTTATTATTATTATTATTAAAAGTAGTTACACACAGACCCCCTCTTCAGCCACAAAGGCTCCCAAAAGAGTGGTTTACAGATGGTTAATGGCTTACACTTCCTGTCAACCAAGGGTCATACAGTGTGTATATATGTATGTATATATGTATACAGTATATATATATATATATATATATATAATGTGTGTGTGTGTGTGTATACACACACAAAAGGAAAAGGGGAATCAAATCCAGCAGCAGCTACTGCTAGTTCTCTGACAGTGAGTGGTGGGTGGCAGTTAAGATGGAGGGAACTACTGAGCCTCCTTGGCCCTACTCAAAATGGAGGACATTTTGGAACAGCTTCGCCTCAGCCTGACACGGAAGGCGTGGCCACTGGCGTCCCGGCCCCGCCCCATCCTTTTACGCCCCGCCCCTTTTTATTCCTTTTCTGATTGGAGGAGTCCCGCATGGTAGCCCCGCCTCCTCCTCGGCGTTCCCGAGGTGGCGCCATCGGCCCACGGGGTGACGTCAGCGCCGGCGGCGCCCGCTATTGGCCAGTGCGGCTCGGAGGGTGGGAGGCGCGTTGCCTGGCGATGTGGCGCGCGGCGGCGAGGCGGTTGGCGTCGTCGGCTGCTCTGCCTTCTTCGAGGGCGGCTTCTTCCGCTGCTGTCCCTGTCTGCTGTGAAAGGCGCCGGTTGGCAGCGCTGCCCCTTTGGCCCAGGAACGGAGCCGGGTAAGGATTGGAGTCATATTTATCTATTTACCTTCTCTAAAGAAACCTTGCCAAGAAAACCCTAGGAAAGGTCCACCTTAAGGCTGGTAGAAGCAGGAACCGAGGAGCCACACTCTCTCAGCCTCCTCCTCTTCAGGGGAAGGCAATGGGAAGCTGCTGCCTTTCCAGAGCTGCTGCTTTTGAGAGTTTGGAGGCCCTCCTCCTTTATCACTCTTCCATGACACAGTGGCTGTTTGGCCAACCAAGTAAAAACCAGGATATTTTCAATATTTTCCGCATTTTCTACATATTTTCAGCCATGGAAACCTACTGGCTGACTTTGGGCAAGTCACACTCTCTCAGCCTCAGGAAGGCAATGGCAAACCACCTCTGGAGAAATCTTGCCAAGAAATCCCCAGGATAGGTTTGTCTTAAGGTTACTGTAAGTTGGAAGCAAGGAGTCACACTCTCTCAGCCTCAAGGAAAGGTAATGGCAAACCTCCTCTGAAGAAATTTTGCCAAGAAAACCCTGGGAAAGGTCCACCTTAAGGTTGCCATAAGTTGGAACCAAGGAGTCACACTCTCTCAGCCTCAGAGGAAGGCAATGGCAAACCTCCTCTGAACACATTTTGCTTAAAAAAACCAAGGATAGGTTCACCTTAAGGTTGCTGTAAGTTGGAAGCAAGGAGTCACACTCTCTCAGCTTCAGTTTCATGCAGCACTGCACAAAACCCGCCATTGAAGTGGTCACAAAGAAGGCTTAACCCGCCCCTTTTTACTTTTGGATTTCAGCGACAGTGCGTCTCCCATATCGCTTTGTTCGCACAATTGCGCATGCTAATCATTAGCGCAGTTACACGCCATTTTTGCTTTATTTACAGGATGCTTTAAATGCGCTGTAATCTATCTTTTAATGCTGAAATTAGCCCCAGTGTGATAAACTTTATGGTTTCAAGAGTTGGACAAGGGCCCCAGGAAACACCTGGGAAACCTTGGCAAAGTCACACTTTCTCAGCCTCAGAGGAAGGCAAAGGCAAACCCTCTGAAGAAATCTTCCCTGGAAAACCCAGTGATCTCAGGGTCACCATAAGCCAGAAATGACTTGAAGGCAAACAACAACAAAGAGGAACATTCACCAGGAATTCTTCTGCACAATCTTCCTTTACATATGAATCTACCTACAGTCTTATAAATAAACTTAGATTCTTCCAATTTTGTATTTCAAGATACCCAGTTCCCATGTTGAATAGTTTGGTATTTAACTAGTAACAAAACTGATGTCTTTATAATATTTCAGCATGATCTTCAGCATATATAGTAAGACAGCCCCATTCCTTTTTATAGCAAGAGACATCTCTCTTATGCCTGTCTGTGTCTTCAAGTCTCCATAAGTTTATTTATGGTGACGCCATGAATTTCATAGGGCTTTCTTCGGTGAGGGAGACTCAGAGGTGGGTTTGCCAGTTCCTTCCTCTGAGATATACCCTAAAGCACTTGGTCTTTATTAGCGGTCTCTCATCCTAAGTACTTACCAGGGCTGAACTTATTTCGCTTCCAAGATCAAATGGGATTTGGTGTCTTTAGGGTCTTTTGGTCCTTATATTAAAGGTACAGTGTATTAAAGGTATAGGGGCCATCCCTCTTTTAAACAGCTATTAAAGTTGTAGGAACCACCTCTGATTTTCATTCTGGAACCCTGAAGCCCACAAAAACAGCATCTTTTCCTTCTTTCTTCCTTTCATGGCTGGTGTTTTCTCTGGTATCTCTATCCCTGGGGTCCAGTACACTACTTCTAGGCTGGATGGTCCTATCAGAGTTGGGAAGCTTCTGGTGTTGTTACAGATTGCAATTCGCACAAAGGGGAATTGCTGGAATTGCATTCCAGAAAGTAGCTTTTCCAAACTCTTGTGTTTTATTTAGACATTAGACTTAATAGGTGAGTGAAAGATGGGCAAGATGCCGATGGAAATCCTGCACGGAGTGTAGAGATGATGAACGAATGGCATGACTCACACAGAGTCCCAGGGAGGTGATGCAGGGGTGGGATCGAAGAACGCTACAGGTCCTTTCGTGTCCTTTATTGAAAAGCTAGACTTATGCAAGCTAAAATCAAGCAGAGGTGAGATACAGGTGCAGTGCACTATCAGAATGAGATTACTAGACGGCGTGTTTATCTAGCTATCAGAAACTTCCATCAGATTTGCTTTAATAGTTGGGAAGCCCTGAGGGCTGTTGCTTCACTTCTTTAATATTACAGGCATAATATTCTGTTGTTGTTTTTTTGTGCCTAGGCCACATAGTCATACAGTTGATTCTCACATATAATCTTGATAGTTTGATAAGTACTGTGACTGTGAGTGAAGGTTGTGATTTTGAGAAAATGTAACTATTTCTTTTCTGATCAGTATTATTAGGAAGATAAATACTGCAACTATGCCTGAAATAAACACAGATGAGCTGGATGAGCAGCAAGTACAGTTGTTGGCAGAGATGTGCATCCTTATTGATGAAAATGACAACAGAATTGGTGCAGATACAAAGAAAAACTGCCACTTGAATGAAAATATTGACAAAGGTATTTATAAAAGTTTTCTGTTACCATTGTGGCTCTGCTCACATAACGTAGTTGGATTGAAAATGTCTACTGTACTTTGCCTTACCATGAGGAATCGAATTTCCTCCCTCCAGGTATTTGAAATGCAGTTGTTTAGCAAGAAACAAGACATTAAGGGAAAAAGAAAATAGGGGGAAATGTGATCTAATCTTCTGCATTCATGTAAAGATAAGTTTTGAGTTCTTCAGATAGTAAAAGTATGCTCGCTCTGTAGATAGCTGGAAGGCAATTTAAGTTTGCTAAAACTTCCCAGTCTTCTATCATATCAGGTGCACCAGATGTTGTCCATGATGCAGCTTCCTAAGGCCCACCGCTGGGTTTAGGCTTAGCTTTATACTGTTCAGCCTGGTGGCTTCAGATATCTATTTTAAGTAGTAATAAAGAATGTGTACTCGAGCCAATATTACTCTGTCACTGCTGCCAGGCATCATGCAAACAGATATAGATCTGTTCTCTGATGACACAGTATTTTGCCACTGGCAAAATATCCCTTTGGTGATATAGGACATGTGCACCTCTCCCACTTTTCTTAAACGTAGAAGTGGTAATTAAAGAGTGTCTCTGTACTTTCTACTGTGTTGCTTCAAGCACATTTCAGAGACTATCCTGTGGGACATTAGTTGTTAGAAATTTTGTTTGTGCTTTCAAGGTATGAAAATCTTGTTAAAGACTGTGGAGAAAGGTGAAAGTATGGAGGGACAACCTGCTTTTAAATTCAGGTACTCATACTTGAGGAGTACTTTGAGGAGAAGGATGAAAGGATATTGTTTATGCCTGGTAAACATGAGCATCTTTGCATTACACCTTATGGAAGGACCTGGCTTCTTTTAAAATAGGACTCTGGGAACACAAGAAATTAACTTTTTCAGAATGCGCACTAGTGAACTGTCTTTGACCCATTCCCTTCTTGTCCTGAGCCCATAAAGGTGTCTTGCCCCTACAGAGTTCTTCAAAGAGAATTGAGTGTAATAGGTTACTCAACTAAATACTTTGAATATGCACACCTTTGTCCTTTTTCCCAAGACATATTAGCCTAAAAGAGAAATTTATAATCATATTTAAAATGGTGATGAAAAGTACTGATAGGAATAAAGATGTATTGTTATTTTGGATTGAAATTTAAGGTATGGTTTTAACTGAAAAAATAAGTAGCTTATTTTTATTGTAAAATTGTTGTCTATCTGTATATACTAGGATTGCTACATCGTGCATTCAGTGTATTTCTGTTCAATTCGGAGAACAAGCTACTTTTGCAACAAAGATCGGATGCCAAAATCACATTCCCAGGTTTGTTATTACTTATTGTATAGCATGTGCTACATCTTAAGTTACATATAAAATATTTGTAGAATAGAATAATCTGTTAAAGATCTGGCAAGGTTTGGGTGCCTGCCAGTTTAGTAGTCTTTCTTAAATGAACTGATGGATAGCAGTAACACTGCAGGCTCCTTGAGGTAGTCTTCTGAAGATGGGAGAATTTATTTAATCTGTGTTTCTAAAAGGCTCTTATCAGTCAAATCTTACCATTTGTGATCTGTCAATAAGTGGGTATTGGAGGAGACAGAACTTGGAAAAATTGCTTTTTTGGGTACCACTTTACAATGTTCCCTTGCCATCATAGCCACTGATCATGCTGGCTGAGGATGCTGAGAGTTGTAATACCAAAAAAAAAAAAAAAAAAAGAACTTTTCCAAGCTTTGAGAAGGAGACATAATAGAAATAATGAGTATTTCCTCCTCTGCCTCATATTACTTATTTTAAAATACAGAGGCTCTTAGAAGTACAATTCCTAATCATCTTCACTTTTTAAAAGTGGGGCTTTCATAAAATGCTAGGAGGTATTCTGTCCCTTTTCACAATATTTGTTACTACAAATGTGTATGTATGCGTGTTCAAGTTGCCAGCATAGTAAATATGAATATTTGGTGATAACAAAATCTGTTCCTGAGGTGGGCAGTTCAAGTGTTCTGCAGTTTGAAATTCTACAAGTAACTCCACAAAACTTTTTTTTTGTAGATTGTTTTACCAACACTTGTTGTAGTCATCCCCTAAGCACTTCACTTGAACTGGAAGAAAATAATGCAATTGGAATTCGAAGAGCAGCACAGCGGCGAATGAAAGCAGAATTAGGAATTCCACTGGAACAGGTAAATAATGTTTTTCCTTCCAAGTAACTTGGCAAAAATAATCAGCCGCAGCACTGTAAGTAGCCTTTAGTTTGATATACCTGAAGTCTTCAAGCAGTTTCACACTGTGCTGTTCTTCCTGAGTGAAGTCAGTTCATTAGCTCCCCAGTCTCTGAAAAAAGTGTTCTTATGAGAAGGGGGGGTAGTGAGAGTAGTCTTTTGGAGTACTTCTTGGTGGCTTCAAACAGTATTGAATGTAACCCCTTAGAGGAGTGCTTCTTGAACTACCTAATGTGGAGACCCAGTATTTTTTCCATTGTGCTAGGGACTTATACTATATTGCCTATAGTGCTTCCATTCTTTCTTGCAAACTCTCCAGGGACCAGCAGTTGATGGCTTATGGACTGATATTTTGCACTGCATTAAGAGAATAGATCTGGTTTATGTTATCAGAAATAGAAGTAGCATTCTGTACTATCTGTATATTGGTAGCTTTACTAAAAAAAATAAAAATTGTAGGTGACTCCAGAAGAACTCCTTTACCTGACCCGAATTCACTACAAAGCCCAATCCAATGGGACCTGGGGAGAACATGAAATAGACTACATCCTCTTTGTGAAGAAAGATGTGACACTGGATCCAGATCCTAATGAAATTAAAAGTTACTGTTATGTGACACAAGAAGAACTAAGAGAGCTGCTGGAAAAGGCATCCCAAAATGAAGTCAAGATTACTCCATGGTTTAAATTGATTGCAGAGACTTTTCTCTTTAAATGGTGGGATAACTTGAATAATCTGAAGAGATTCATTGATCATGATAAAATACATAGAATGTAATAGCTAGTAGAACATGTTGGCCTGAAATGATGTAATAACTTTTAATAATGATTAATGGTACATTTGAAACACTATTTGTAAAAGCTGATTGCAGCACAAAGGTTGAAATAGGAGTTTGCCTTGAGGATGAAAGGGATTTGCTTTTGTATCTGCATGACCTAGATGTCTTGTGCTAAGACTTGAGTCTTCTGCCTTTCAATCTTGGGCTTATTAGCTGGATTACAAATTATCAACATGCTTGTTGACATACCCACTAGAGGATGAAGTCTGAATGTCCACTATGCGATTAATTATCATGAAGAGTTATCGTAGCCAGGATATCTTGCTCTTTATTTAAAAAGGGTTATTTCTGGGGAAGAGAAGGAATTAACTGTTCAAATTGAAGCACAATAGAGTGCCCTGTGTGTCAATTTTTTTTATAATTCATAAAATATGACAGCTTCTAATCTGGATGTCTAAGAGGATAAGATATGCAAGTTAATATATAAAATTTTCTAATAAATTGCTGTTGAAGTATCTGTTCACTGCTCATCTTCATGACTGTTTGTTATTAAGAGAAATGGGCAGTATTTCAGAGTTAGAAATGTTGTGTTAGAAACTATAGTGGACTCGATTCTCATTCTTTGTGTGAATTAACTTCATGTAAAAGGGAGGAAGCAAGTCCTTTCCTGGAAAAAAAGTTTCTACAAAGTAGCCTTCAGAACATCTAAAAGAAGTCTAGAGGTTCTAGTTTTGTTAGAATTAGAGAATGACTTTCCGAGTCCTGGAAATTTAATGTTTATGTAATGAATGAGATGGTTATACTAATTACTTGTAACAATTAAAAATAAAATATGCCCCAATTTTCAGTAGCCTGTTAACAGTGGTTTAATGCTAATTTAGAGGGGGGAAATACATATAGGATTCAAATTGATGTACATATTGAATTCCCCCTCCAAAACGAGATGAAAAGCATGGTCAATGGTAATAGGGGGACAATGTCACAGTAGGCTACAATTCAAGTACCGATAATAGTTTGAGCAGCGCTAGGGAGCGATTCAACATTGTTGTGTGCATCTTCGCCTTCCTCTGAGGGTGAGGTCACCCAGTGGGTTTCCATCTTGTGATCTCTAGAATCGTACTCCCAACACTCAAATCATTACACCACCCTTGCTATCCTGTGGTTCGATAGCTGTGTCAATTTCAGTATGATGACACTTACTGCTTTCCTGGTGTTGAATTATACTGCATTTATGAGACACCAGATAACAGATCATCTTAACCTCTTGAACATGATGATGTGGTTGGAGCTGACTTCAAAACACAATTCCCATTGTCCTGCATTTTCTAAACCAGGTGGACAGTACACTACTTATTTTCTCTTGGTTACATTATTCATACTTTGTAAGCCTAGATTTTTTTTTTTAAAAAAAGTCATTCTATGCAAGGTCTTCCTTAATTTTTTTTTAATTTCAATTAGTACAAGGCACTGCCATTTCTTTATTGTCCTCGTAAGAGTTGTTCATCTTCGTTGTGTTGTGCCAGATTTCCTCTTGCCAGAAAACAGATGTTTGGGCTTAAGGTCAAAGACATGTCTGTCTGCCTCGCCCTTCTTACCCAACCGATTCATTTTCCTCTGAGCTTTCTTCATCATGGTTTTAGTCTTCTTCACCATCTACACAAATGATAAAATGTTTTAAGTAAAACAGTGTTTCACTTCCATTCTCTTGCTAACATCTGCAGACTAAATGTTCATCTCCAGTCACAAACGTAAAGAGATAAAACACAAGAAAAAGGATCCTCCTCCTAATTCTTTACACTCTGCAGTTCCTCCAAGGCTGGGCTCAAGGCAGCTAAAGAAACAATTGCTACTGCAAGACGCAATGAGGCAATTGTCGAATTACAAAATATAAAGCTACTGCGTTTCCTGTAATATCAGGCATGTCCCTGCTAAACCTAAACAGGTATACACAAGATGTAGCAACAGAGCTACGTTGTGAAGTCAGATCTTTGTAGTCATTTCAAGCTAGTATGTGAACCACAGCCATGTATGCTTCCTTGCCTAATTTTTGCTGTCTGTGATGCTTCTGACATTAAAACAAGATCTGACACTGTATTTCCACTGATAGTGACACTTTTATCAGGTGAATACATGTATGTGTATCACTACAAACACCCCCCTCCCCCAAAAAAGTGTGTTTTGGAGAACTGAGAAAGGCTTAGGAACTAGTTTGTAAGCATCAACAACAAAGACAGAAGGAGTGGTGTCATCTAAAGACTACTAAGCTGCTAACTGCAATCTTGTACATATTCAAGACTTAATTAGTAAGTCCCACTGAATAAGGAGTGAGAAGTGTGAAACCTTACTAAGGTTGAGCTTAAACGCCCAGAATTCTTCACCTTTGGCTATGTTGCCTAGGGCTGCTAGGAATTCATAATGATCTGGAAGCCATTACTCCATTCCTGTTCTAGAGCTTAATAGCTGTAATGACTCTCCCACTAGAGCCTAAACTCATTAGCCTAAATCCTACCATTACTTCCCAGCTAGAGTAGAACTACTGAATAATTTGGTATTTATGTATGTGTTGACTCATCATGCAACACTTGATTTAATGGGTTTAATATAGCTGGGACTAGCCAACAGGATTCCAGCCATTATGAACAGTACAATTCAAATTTATTATTACGATCAACTGATCAGTCATATATGAACAGTACAGAAATCTAAGTTCATTCTGCTTCAAATTATGGTCCCCCCACCAAAAAAAGAGAATAAAAGGAAATTGATTTAATCCTGAAGATTCAGTACAAAATCACAGTTTTCAAAACTAAAATGTCGTTTTCTCTAGATAAAATTTTAGTAGCAGTTGTTCAAACCAAAACCACTGATTAGCAGAGGAGTAAGTAACCTGTGTCTTTCCAACAGACTTAGTTTTTGCCCCCGCCTCCCATACCATGATACACACACTGACTGACAGGATGGCACAGGTGTGTTCAAGTGCCCACACATACATGTCCATTTGCTGTCTCCACCAAACCAGTGTTGTTAACAGATATTTTCAGGGCTAGAAAGATGGCTCACCCCTGCATTAGAGTAGCAAAAAGACATAGCTGACAATATTCCATGGATGCTACATCTTTGGCCCCAGATTTTAAAAAAATAATATCTAGATGACTAGATGTACACAACTAATCTATCCAGATGTACATCTAGATGTATCTATATGTACACAACTAATGCAATCTCAGTAATGTAAATAAACTGGGACAGACCTTCATATCTCGAAGACCAGATACATCACGTGGTGTATGGGAGGAGCTGCGACTTCGTGCCAAAGATGTAGGTGGTACAGAGTCTTCTCGTTTACGTTTACGGGTAACACTCCGGGACCTTCTTGTCTCAGCAACATAATGCGCCTAAAAATTCAAACAGCTCAATCAGATGTTCCTGTTTTCTAAATTAGACACTCAACAGATCTGACGCTACTGCCAGGGTAAGGTATTCTGATTTTCAACAGAAAACCAATCAATTCAACCAAGAACTTATAATAACAAACTTTGCTATTCCTTAAACAACTGGAATTTCAAATAAATTTAAGATGAGCCCTGCTCGATAAGGAAGGCCTGTATTGTCCAGCTTCCTGTTTCACAGTTGCCATCCACATGCCTTCTGAGAAGGCCACAACCACAAATAGGAGAGGAAGGCAACAGCTCTTGGCTACAGCCTCTGTAACTTGTATTCAGAAGCATCGCAGTTCTGATCCTGGAAGTAGTACAGATTTAGCATCACTTAAACAGAAACTCAGAATACAGAGGGCACCTTTTATCTGTAGGCTTGCCATCCATGTATTTGAGCTTCCACAGGCATCAAGCCCTATTATTTTTAATGGAGGTGCATGCACAGGAAACAAGAGGACTTGAGGTCCTGCATTTTTTGTTGTTGTTGTTATCTGCAGGGGGTAGGGTGGGGTGGTGGTGGTGTCCAAAACAGATCGTCTGCAGATACAAATGGACGACTGTGCTTCAAATTCCAAAACCCTTTTCATGAGTGGCTGAGATACCTTTACATTGTTATCTAAAGAGGCCACTGTGATACCTTTTGCTTCAATATACACACCTTTGCTTCGTGCACATTTTTTAAAAATATTGTATAAAATTACCATCAGGCTATGTCTTTAAGATTTGTATGAAAAATAAATTTCATTTAGACTTGGGTCCTATATCCAAGACAGCTTATTATGTATATGCAAATATCTCAACATCTGGGGTGGGGGGGAATCCAAAATCAGGGCCTAGAATCTAATTTCTGGTCCCAAGTATTTCAGGTAAGGTATACTGACTGGTAAAATGAGACAGCCTTATCCCAACCTATTTGAGATGATCCTACATTGTACTGTTGTGAGAGGTAGGAAAACATCTCCCTATTCTCTTTCTCTATGTCATAAATAATTTTATACACCTCCATTACATCTGCACTTAATGATTTTTTCATAACTAAAATGCTTGTCAGTCTTATCCAATATTAATGTATTCCCTTAACATGGCTCTATTTCCTACTGGAGAAAATGGAAGCAGACCAATAACAACAGGAAACAGTGAAAGCATTGCCTAAAGAAATCAATATCAGAAAAGGAGTAAGAAAAAAAAAAGCCTGATCTTACATCATTTTTGCCAGTCATGTCTATCCCAAGATCAGTCATCTCCTTCTCTAAAGCCTTCCGCTGAACCTGAAACCACAAATAATTTATTGTATTTTCAGTGACCAACTTGATTTTTCTAGAAATTGCATTGAAGTAACTTGGGAAGCAACTCAATATAATCTATTCAAAACCTGTAAGAGAATCCTGCATCTAAAAACTAAAAGTGGGAGATGAGTAGATCAGAAAACAATAGTTTTAGAATACTGCCAATCTGCACTAATTTGCTAAACTGTAAGATACCATGTGCACTGAATGAGTGGTAAACAACACCAAAGGTTTGTTCTGAAAAGATGTCTTTCTGCATTCCCATTCACTGTACCATTTTATTCTGTGGTTTTGTGTAGATCAGGATGCAGACAATCTATACTGGGTGGGAATCGTCCAACTTTCAGATGCTGTATGCAATTCCCAGCATTCCTCACTCACTCTACTGAGTGAGGCTGCTGGGAATTGTAGTCATACAGTCTCTAGAAGGCCATGCAATTTCCACACCAATCTAGCTATATGCGTTATTTTTTATTTTTAAAAAAAGTTTATTGAATCTTAAAATATATGCTTTAATAAAAAAAACCTCCTGGGACACAATAATTCTTTTCCTTCTGACTCACCTATAGGCCTACCCTTGCCTGTGGACCTATTTTTTTCCTCTTTGGTTTAACTGGCATTAATCACCATGACAACGCTGATTTTTAATTTTGCTTGTTATTATTAGTGAACCAGTGAATGTGTAAAATTGAGCAATATTTAATCCCTCAAACCATAGTCATGTTTCAACAAATTTCAACAAATTAGTTAGGCTTGCCTTTCTAGCTGTTCTAGGCATCTTGGGCCCTTGTGTATCTTTCTCTTTGGATTCCAGGATCTTCAGTTTCTTTTTCTCTCGAATCTGTTGTGCCAATTGTCTGATTTCCATCATTTCCTCATCTTCACTTTCTGAATCGCTGTCATATTCTCCAGCTGCTTGCCTTAGTTCCTCTTCTTTTTCTAGTTCTTCCAATTTCTTTAAAGAGTCCAAACACAATGCATTAGAAAAATGTTTTAAACAATATTGCTTCACCTATTAAAGTTTTCAAATCTTAGTCAAAATAAGAGGAATAAGCAGAATCCTTAATCCTGAAGAAAGGAAATCAACCAATTAGCTGTCTGCTTTCCTTGGTAATGAAAATAGTTATAACTACCTATGCTCTTAATAGAAAACAAATAAGAAAAGCATAGACTGATAGACTGCTATACAGAAACACCCATGGATTTAAACATCATGACATACATCATAGAGTAATGCTTACCTTCATGATATCTGGATCAATGTAGTCAGCAATGTTATGACCTTGCCATATCTCAGGTATTGTATCATATTTTTCAGATGGATTCATTAGATCCCAGTATTCTAGAATAAAAAATCCAAAAGGCAGAGATACTATTAATTTGTGCTGCTCAAAAGGTCAGCCAGTTTATGTAGGGAGCAGTCAGAACATTGAGATACAGTATTTACGTTATACAACAATAAGCTGCCTGCTGGCAAGTGGTTCTTAAGTTGCTGTATCTGATTTAGGTTGGCAACTATCACTGAATACTAGATAAATTATGATACTAGAAAAAAGAATGAGGGTGGTGGTGGTGTTTTATTAAGATAACCACCTGCCAAATGAGCACCATTTTAAAAATCATGGAAACATTTTATGTATGTTAACAGATTTCCTCATTGAATTCATAAACCCAAAAATTAGGAACATGGGATGCTCTGCATATAATAAATAAAATAAACATTTCAACACAGATGTCTAAGTGCAATTGGAAATTGCAATTACCAATAAAAACTTAGAAGGGAATACTAATATTGCCAAACAGAGCAACAGCAAGGGTCAGAGGTAGTCTGAGTTTTACAATGATTTTGTAGATTTCTACTTCAGCTCTCTGCAAAACAAAGCAAACAGTTTGATCCTATATGCATCTACTTAGATTATGATTTCAATGGGACTTCCCAGGTAAGTATGCATGATTACAACCTAAATCCAGTTAAACATTTAAACATTAAGATTACTGTTGCCACCTACTCTTAAGATCCAGTATGTAATCATCTCCCATATCCATTTCAATATCTTTCTCCTGCAAACAAATACACATAATTAAATAAGGCCTCATTTAGGTATTCTTCACAAGAATTGTGCTATTATTCCCCAGGTAATACACTTACCAGTTTCTTTTTAGGTACATCGACTTCCATACGTTTTTTGCGGAGCAAGGCACCCTCAGGTATAAAAGGTGGCCTTTCCTAAGATTTAAAAATTAAATCAAATTTTGATCAAGAAATCAGATTTTTTTTAAACACTCTGCATTTTGCCTATTTCCTAAGGCAGAACAATACAGAGGCAATGGCAAACAAACACAGCATTTACCTCTCATTATGTTGCAAACACACACTTCTAAAGAGAAAAAAGATATAATGGGCCACTCCCCAACACGCATACTAACCTTGCTGTCTCTTTTGGTTGGAACAGCTAAATGGAGCCTGTTCAGTATATCATTCACCTTGTTACCTTTCATTTTGGTATCTACACGATGGGCCAGCAATCTGTCACAAGCCTGGAAAAAGTACAAAGTCTTAATTTAAAACGTACTGATAAAAACATGTGAATAGAGGCCCTGTATAGTCCATTACAGGCAGATAGCATCAAGCAAGAAAGCCATGGCCCTGAGTTTGCAGGATCCAAGCTGGGCTGTTGATAACGTGAAGACTTGGAGGTCTCTCATCATAAATTGATGGCAATTAACAACCTCAAAAAGTTCATTAATGAGTTTCAGGGCTGACGAGTACCCCAACAATAAAAACAAAAATGTCACCCTCTAGTTCCTCTAGTAATATTATTTATAAAATAATTTTTCTACTTATCAGAGCCCCCAAAAGCAATGGAAATGAAACCACAAAACAAAAGCAGAGCAAGAACAAAGTCTTTAAGAATAGCCTAAAAAAATTAGAAAACAAAAGCATGACACACAGTTTAGACTGCCTGTCAGAAGCTCAACAAGAATGGAGCCAAGCTGCCTTCCTTTGGTAAAGAGTTCCACAACTGAAAAACTACTATGAAGTCCTGTCTCACATAGTCAGTCAATGCCTCATGTAGTGGAGGAAAATGCATTAGGAACTCCACTGAAGATACCACATTTTCAGCAGTCTCAAGAATTCCCTCTATCCCACAATGACCTTGAAATATAATGGGCTCTTGCTATCTGCTGGGGTTTGGTTCCAGGTTTCCCCGAGGATACCAAAATCCATGAATGCTCATGTTCCATTAATTATAATGGACAATAAAATGATGTTATTTATACAAAAGCAACATCCAAGGTTTTTTGTTCTGAAATTTATATATTTTTTAAAAGTCTTTTCAAGTCCTGGATGTTTGAATCAAGTGGATAAAGAATCCATGGATACAGAGGGCTGTACTTAAGTCAGCAAGACAATGAACACTAGCATTTATTATCCAAACAACTTCAAATTCCAGCATTAGTGCTTCCTAAAATGCAAGACTTCAAAATGTAAAATGAGGGGTACGATTATTTCTCCCAGGAGTGCCTGGACTTTCAAAATGTAAAGTGAGAGGTACGATTATTTCCCCCAGGAGTTCCTGGACTTAGTATATGTTTCAGAGAAACCAAATAATATCCTTAATTCAGCCCCATGTGTTCAGAACAAATCACTCAGCTGGAAGTTCCTTGAAAAGCAAAGGAGGCACTCCTATTTCAACATGAAAACCACACCAGAAAACTATTATTATTATTAGTTTCATAACAAGCACAAATTCTTGAGTCTTGTTTTGAAACCAGTAACCACCCTCACAGTTTAGATGAAAACAGGAGGCGGTGATTAATTGGAGACTTTTCTATGAACTTTTAACTGAGATCCACTGCAAATGGAGACAAAAGTGACTGCTTGAGCATAACTTAACTGATTAAGCAAGAAATTGCCATCCAACACATCCAAGAAAACCATCCAAAATACTGATGTACTAAATTCACTGAAGTCTTTTTTTTTCTTTTATGAAAAAAACACAAATACTGACACCTTCAAATAATAACATAAAATGATGGCTATTCATATTTAGGACCTTTCCAGGACAACCTTAGTTTGGGGAAAGGAACACCACAACTTCAAGATGTATGATTTACATCCTGAGTAAATAAACTGTAAAAACCAGAAAGGTTATGTGATGAATCTAATCTCCATCTCCCATTCCACTTTTGAAAAGCACCTGTAACAAAGAAGAAAAACTTGGAAAGATATATTTTTGCACTGGACAACCCAGAATGCCCCAGCCAGCATAGCCAGTGGCTGTGTTAGTAGAGGAGTTGTGGGAAATGTAATACAAAAATAACTTCTGCAGAATCTGCAAAGAACATACTGAGGCTCCTTTGCATATTTGTGACCATTCTAAAGGTGCCTCAAGCTCTGAGAAATCATCTGGAAAGATACAGGTTCAGATTGTCCCAGGATAGTGAGGTTGAAGAGGGACTATGACTATACTTGGTTGGCAGGCAAAAAGCACAAAGAAGACCAACCAAGGTTTGGATTCCAGGTTGAACATGCTTATTCCCACCCCCATAAACTATTTGGGAAACTTAGGTCCAAAACACACTGAGAAATAATTCAGTTTGAGACTATTTTAACTTCCCTGGTTCAGTGCTCAGGAATCCTGGAAACTGTAGTTGATTGTGGCACCAGAGCTGACCAAGAAGGCTAAATGTCTCAGAGAACTACAGTTCCCAGAACTCCCCAGCACTGATCCAGGGCAGTTAAAGCAGTATCAAACTGGATTATTTCTGCAGTGTGTTTTGAACAATAGTCTTAGGATTTTGATAAATCTAGTTAGCTAGTGCATGTGTACAAGTTTATTTATTTGAAACGCCATATCTGAGCTTCTCTCTGCTTGGTTCTTTACTGCAAGTATTGAACTGGAAATTCAAGTTGATGACAGTTCTCTTGCATGCTCTGACGATTGGCTTCACTCATGAATTCACTTCTTGGCAAAAACATGCTGTTAAGAAGTTTAAAGGAAGTTATGGAAAGAGGGCCTCCATAAATGTCTAATATTGGATTCTTGTGTAACCAAGGCAGTCATTAAAACACCTCTGAAGAACACAGCCAAAGGTGTGTCTTGCAGCTTGTTCTACCATGCAAGTTTGGAAATATGGATATATCAGTTTGTTATGGAGTGGAGAACAGAGAGCCATTTCTTCATGGGTTATAGTAAATAGTCACATAGCTTCCTCAATATAAGCAGGTGGGGGAAAATGGGTTCTTTTTCTGCCCGGGGTGCATTTATGCTACAAGCGATTAACAATGAGGTAATAGGCAGACTGCCTAGTTAAAAAAAACAACAACATGTAAGTCAGAAGCTGTTATTACCTTTTCCTAATGCCTAGCAGCAGAGTTCATATTTATTTTTTCAATGTATATCTCACCTTCCCACTAAAACTGGTGGTGGGCACTTACTTTAATTACCATTTTTTGAAGATCAGATATGTCATTTGTAAATTAAAGATGGGAAACAGTCTGCATGTGTCTGAGTGAAGGACTGTTTATACATCTGTATGATCAGTATCATACTTTGCATATTCCATCCAAAACCCTCCTCTCTTCATTCTGTCAAATTTTTACAAAACAAACACTCACTTCTGTTTTGACTTGAGTCACGCCTTCCTCAGTGAGGGTGCTTGTCTCTATTACAGGAAATCCATCTGCTTCTAAATCAGCAAACATTTTCTAAAACATGGTAGAGAAACACAAATCAAATTAAACCGTTAAATACAACAAAAAGATTTTTAGTATTTATTCCTACAAGAATTATTAAGTGATGTTCATAGAGTGGACATTACAAAGGTTCCACTAGAATGGCTAGCAACCAGCATGAAATAACTCCACATGTACAGACCAGCACACATGCTTTGTGTGTGTTCTGTTATGTATCCGTATAAACTATTTACTAATCTGCATATTTATCAAAAGTTTTAGGAGTATTTCCACTATAATCAAAAAGCTGAAATTTGGTGCAGGCAGTCTAAAACACACTGCTTACTAGATAAGATGGGATATTCTATTCCATATTTTACTGAAAATATGGAGCAGGTATGCCACAGACTGATAGCAAAAGCATGTTCTCATCAAAGCCAAATATGAGAAGTGAGAGAAATTTCTAATAAGGATAAACTTCTAGCTATTGTGTGGAAGTTGACCTGAGCCCATGCTTAGACTGCAAGAGCAGCTGGGAGTGCATCCATTCTTGCACAATGCAATCAGGAAACATAATATGTTTTTAACAGCGAAATGGACACATTTATATGTTTCTGTCTGTTATTAAGTTTTTGTGAAAACTCCTTACCTGATTTTCCTCAGAAAGTTCAGAAATCCTTTTCACATCACATTTATTTGCTACGATTATTAGAGGCTACAAGTGGAGAAAAAGAAAAAACAAATATAGAACTAAGTATCTAGCTCAGATTTTATATCAAATCTAAATTACTCAGCTGCAATGATAAAATCTCACTCACCTTGTTTGCAAACAGTGGCTTAATATTCCCAAAGAGTTCAAGTTGCTCCTCCAAACTGTGCCCACACTGTTCAGATATATCCATGACATACAGCACAGCTGCACGAAGATGGGCAAGTGCTGTTATTGCCTGCATCTCAATGGTGTTTCTCTCTTCCAGGGGATGATCCAAAATACCAGGAGTATCTACTACCTATGATGAAGACAGAAAAAATTAATGTCTTTTGAGCTCACATATGTTGATAAGTTGTCTTTTGAGCTCACATATGTTGATAAGTAACAGATATGAAGATCATCTGGAAAATATATAGCAGATCTTGCAACAAATAAGTAGCATTTACATTACAGCTTTTAAGCCAAATATTGTTGTCTGTTTCTTCCCAGCTTAAAAACAGGAGTGCTAAAATGAATTTATATAGCACTAAGTCCACAGTACAACAAAGGGTTGCTTTCTTGCTCCTACAACCAGGTACTATGGCATTAATGGCTCCATTCTTGTGTACAATTATCTGTGAAAAGTCCTAATTAGGTACTACAGTGGTCCCCCGGGTTACGAAAGTAATCCGTTCCGGGATTACTTTCGTAACCCAGAAGCTTTCGTTTCCCAGGGGACCGCTAAACTCAATGGACCGCGCGGCCATTTAAAGGGGCCGCACGGCTTTTTTTCCTTCGTATCCCGGGGGATAAGAAGCCGGTCCGCCGCCTTTCGGATCCCGGGGTTTTTGCAACCCGGGGGATTCGTAAGGCAGGGGACCACTGTATTCTCAACTACACTATACTCACAAATTTTGAAGACACTGCTGTTTCAGTGAAGGATTTTATGCTTTTTAAAAAGAAAATGGTATACAAAAGATGCATGAATCTATAGACAAGGCTATAGAGCTGAAGTAACTGGGTAGCTATGTTAACAGGTTGCTTCTAGCATCAACAATCATTCAAGTGCTAAAAGCTTTGAACAGCAACATGTTTCCAACACTGGGGTATAGGGTTTACAGGTACACAGTGTCTTCAGAGCTAATCACATTATGCAGTCTGCACACACACCATCATAAATCTAAACCCCAACACTGTTAGTTCAGAGAACATCTGCAGTCTAGACTATAAAAAACTATTCATTGTATTGTTCTGAAAACAATTGCTTCAGCTAAGTGAAAGGTCTTACCTGCCAGCGCAGATACTTGTAATCCATGTGTCCCACAAAGAGAGATTTTGTGGTGAAGGCATATGGCTGAACTTCTACATCTGCCCTTGTCACCTTAAAAAGAAAATAATCTCCCAATTACAGTGTCTTTCCATTTAGATAATTCCTTTTTTCAGAAGACATACTATTAGAATTAAATTGGTCAACTTAAATGAGAAGTGTTTCAAAACCAGTATGGCTTAAACACATTTCTTTCTTAAACACATTTCTTTTATGGAGCAATAAGTGGAAAAGGACAAGGAGAGAGGGGCGAAACAGACCGCCCCTTTGCGCCACCATCCGGGCAGTTTCAGAGCATGGTGTTTTGATGGCCCATTCTTTAAAGCCACCCAGAAGCTGGCCTCACACTGCCTGGCTGCTCACATGTGGGCTGACTTCCGGGTGCTCTGGTGGTGTGGCATTTACACGTTTCATGCTGTCAAAGCACCTGAAAGCCAGCTTTGGTTCATGGCAGGACAGAAATCAGTCTTTTTGCTGGCACAAAAAAGAGAAGCTATTTGCTGCTTCTTTTGGGGCTGGCAAAAAGGTAGATTGGGGCTGCAGCCTGTGGTTGCTGTGGACCCAATCCATCATTATTATTATTATTAAGCTTTATTTATACAGTGCTGTAAATTTACTCAGCTCTGTACATACAATCTTTCTCAGGTACAGCTTCAAGCCACCCCTTCGGGATAGTATGTTTCGCCCCTTAGAATCCCTTTAAATAACTGAAACAATTAAGATACTCATTTAAGTAAGAAGAATACCCATTAAAAGTGCAAATTAAATTCAGTTCAACTAAGACTATTATCGTAAACATATTTAAGTAGGAAATAACTCTCACTAAAGTCTGCGGGATTTTCTTTTGAGTACAAATGCTTAGGGTCACATTAAAAAAAAATTGGCTTTGAAGCATCAAACAAATCTACAAACCTTATTTATAAAGCTGGATTTTCCAACATTTGGGTATCCACACAATAAAAGAGTCCTTGTGTTAGGATCAATCGTTGGCAATCGGGATAGATGCTGACGCACTGTCAGAGAATATTATTTGAAGAACATTTACAGATGGAAGCACACAGAGCCACAGTACAACTTTTGCACAGCAGTAGTCATTTATCAATCATGTTAACAATAATGATGATACAACTAATTTTTCACCACTGACACATAATAATTTATGAAGAAGTCTCCTTGATTAAAAGCCTGTCTCATTGGTTCTCTGATTTATGTACCAACTTTATTTTCTCTGTAATTTCCCACTAATTTTTCACTACATGGAATTAAGTATCTGGACACACCTGACTTTCATCCTTTTAAAAATCTAGTTTCTTTCTTCATTGAGTATCATCTGGAAAAAACTTGGATACTGTGGACGAGATTGTCCCAACTCCTGTTGCCAATGGCCACCTAACTATTCCATCTAGTCTACGTTCATGCTTCTGCCTTCCCTGCAACAAGCTTTTTCACAGTGGTGCAGTTGCCTCCATCATGACTAGGCACTTGCTTAGTTGGAGAGAAAAATGGAAAGAATAGGTGGGTACCAGAAATTCAGTGTGACCCACAGATTGATGACTGTACCAGAATGCTTTTTATAAAGGAGATTACCTTTATACTGAAGCAGACTACCCATATTCCTTCTAAAGTTAAAGTTTTCTAATGCCATCCAGTGTGATGCAGTAGCTGATATGGAAGCAGAAGAAGGGTGACCCTGGCTTAACTATGATGTTGATTGGGTAATCTTGGGCTAATCACTGTGTCTCAGCCTAATCAACAATTGTTTTGAAAATGAAATGATGGAGGAGGGTGTCATATATCAGTCTAATTTTCTTGAAAGGCAAAATAATAATAACAGCAACAACTCTCCTACTGGCACAGCAGATATACTCCACCTTGTTCTAAGTATTCCAGACTCTGCTTCTGTCTTTTGATTATCGTACACATCCGTCCCAGTGCTGCACGCTTCAACTGCTTGCATCGGTATAGTGAATCCCCATATTTCATCAATCGTACGTAATCTTTGGCAACACTGCATTGCAAAGACATAAATCAAATTTGTTTCAGATTGCTAAAAAATGTTAAGGTTGTATTCTTCCCTCAACCACAAGTATCTTAATACAAGGGATGAAGATTTGGCAGGAGGAGAGAAAAGGGTCATTTCTGGGAGGAAATGCAGGTGTTCTTTCATATTACGAAGGAATCCCTTTATAAAGAGGGACTCCTAAAGAATGCTTAGACAAGACCCTATACCATTTTAGTGTAATATGCACAGGCACCAGGCTAGTTGGGCTGGATCTCAGAGAAGTACAATTGGACACCATATTTTTGAGCTCACCTATTTTGCAGTAGCAAGATTAGTTCCACACCCACCAAGCCAAAAGTACCAGTAAGTGAGAGGGCTGTGAATGTGATTGTGATAGAAGTGGCTGTACTAGGGACCACACTGACACCATTCCTGAGAAAGCACAACCCCTTGTGAATTTTTTAAGTTAACATAGTGCCCCAATAGGATTCCAAACAAGCTCGTGTCTAGAAATGATCCAAACAGCATGTTTTCCTATGAACAAAAAATTACATTCTTACTTGTCAATCAGATTTTTGGCAATATTAATTTGTCCCAATGCCAGCTTATAATGATCTTTGTCATAAAGAACGTTCATCAAATCAGCATAAAACGGATGAATGTCCTGGGGAGAAAAAAAAGAAAACAAATGTATATTTGGTGTTTTATCCACATCAATCAAATACAAGATATATATAATAATCTTTGATATAATTCTTCCCCAGCAAATTTCTTAGGAGCTCGACCACTGAGTAGACTGTAAAAGCTGTAAAACTAGTTCTATGAATCTTAGCGAGGAGTCAGACTTGTTCTCTGGCAACAGCATGCCACGTAATCAACTGTTTATGATGCAGGGGGAAATCCAAAGAGCACTTTGAAATATGGTATGTGGGTCTGCTGTCCAGTGGATGATAGTTAAATATATGCCCTAGGTTAATACAAGCCACCTATTAGAGCAAAAGCAGCTCTTTGAATCCCAGGCTGTGATTGTGGCAACTGTTTAGTAGAACCTAAGCAAAACTGGTGAACAGTTTCTACGTGAATAAAATACTGGAAAAAGAAGCATTTGTTCTGACTTAACTCTTGCTCTATCTCATGTTCTCTTTGAGCAAGTCATGACCAGAAGATGATTGGCTCAGGTGCATTCTGCAATCCATGGACAAAATGGTTCCAAACACAGAAGGATGAAACTATTATAAAATTCTAAGCATATATATATGCTTACAAGCTTAAGCTATTACAGTAGAAATACTGTGTAACAGACATTTAAAACAGACCAATGCTAATCTTGCTAAGTCGACAGTAGAATACAGCCTAAATCCAATGCATATGTGTGTGCCTCAAAGCCAACTTACCGTGTCCCCATGAATTTCATAAGGTTTTCTTAGGCAAGGAATATTCAGAGATTATTTTGCCAGTTTCTTCTTCTGAAATATAGCTTACAGTACTTGGTCGTCTACATAGACTAGTGTATATACTTATGTGTAAGTCTAGAAATTTAGATTTAAAAAAATTGACCCCAAAAAACTGAGTTGACTTATCCACAGGTCAATGTAAGTACTGTATTTTAACACATATTGTATGTACGTATGTGTATATGCGTGTGTGCGCGCGTGTGTATGTGTATAGTGAAAAGCAAGAGTTTAATCTGCCCTGGAAGCACTGACCCCCTTCTATTCTCTCATCCATCCAGCTATGACTGCTGGAATCTTGTAAGTTCTTTTGCATTGTTTTCCTTTACTTTGTCCTCTACATCCTTCATTACATGCCTCTAAGTTTTACCCTCGGCTTATCCATAGGTCACACCAAAATCCATAATTTTGGCCCCCAAACATGCCCTCAACTTATATATGAGGCTAACTTATAGTTGAATATATATGGTAAATTAATGGATTTATGTAAATGTTGACCTATAACTCAACAACTGATTCAATGGGTCTTCTCTAAGTCTGCCTAACAATTAGATTTACACTTTCCAATATACCACCAACAACTCTACATGACAGTTTCTTCTTTAAAAGTGTTTGATTTGCTGTGCCTTGCTTCTTAACAAATATTTCTCTATCTCAACAGCAGATGTGAGGAATGTATAGCCCTCCAGATATTGTTGAATTCTTGTTATCCTTCAACCATTGGCCAGCTAGGATGTTCCAGTCCTATAACATATGCAGGGTCACATGCTCCCTCCCACTCTATAGTGAAATAACACTTTCATTTCAAAAGGTGTTATCAACATGAACAATATTAGAAAACAATTCATAGCGATTTTACAAATGAAACCAGATTCCACATATCCTTGAAGCAAATAACCTTAGAAAAACATAGGTATTTTGGCAAAAAGAAAAAAAATCCAAGTTATTTACAGAATGTAAGCCTGGGCTTAAAATAACAGTTTCTGTTATATTGCCAAGTACTAAAGTCACTTACGTCTAGCTTTGGGAAATCCATTATGATCTGAGTGAGCCTATCATGGTAATTTTGTTGAGTGTATTTTACTTTTCTCATGTAGAAATGACGAATGCGGTGAATTTGGTAATGTTTATGAATGACTGTAGGAGTTTTCCGCTGTGTCTTGGACAATGTGAGATCGATGAAGTCCTGCAATTGAAGAATAAGCAGCAATTGACATAGATAAGCATAAATAGTATTTTTGTAAAACCAAACAAGACAATGAAACAAGACAGTAAAAACCTCACATCTCTAATATGAAAGGGCAATGTATGCTACTGAGAAGTGTGTATTATTTGCAGTATGGATAGGACAGTGTAAGTTGCTTGCCACTGACAAAAAAAAATCAAGTTATGTTTAAATGGACAGTAATTTCTCAACATTTGTAGTTACAGTAATTGTGCTTTCAAAATCCAAACATATCCCCTTCATGTTCCAAGAAAATTATACCATGAACTTAAACACAGTTAAAGCTCCACTAATTTAATAAAGGTTAATTTCCATGTTCAATATGTAGCCTTCCAGATGTTAAGGTGTAAGTCCCATCGGCCCTTGCCAGCATAGCCTCTGGTGAGGAATGCTGGGAGTTACAGTTCAGCATCTGGTGAGCTACATGATTCTCACCACTGCCTTAATAACAGAAAAACCAAATGAATTGCATAATTAGTTTAATAAATGGGAGCAAATTATATATGGCCCAAACTGTACCTTTTTAAAATGTGGTACATATAGTGTGATTTCTGGACTTCCAGAATAGAAGTAATCAGACTACCAAAGCACAACACAAGAATGCTTCAGCTTCATTTATAAAATAAGGAACCATCAAATGATGGCTCCATCTAGTGCGTTGCTATCTATTCCAGGCTAGGAAATTCTCAGCCACCCAAAGGACTGGGGCTACTACCCCCACAATCTGTTACTTTGGCCAGAGCTCTATGTTAAGGAAGTGGTTCCTTTAATCTTGTCCTCCTCTAACCAGGAGCAGCTATCTAGGATCTCCAAAGAAGTTATTTGTTAGCATTGTGGTTACAAAGCTTTCTTAACTGGTGGGTGAGGCTGAAACCTCTTGGTTGCAAAATATATACTAAGCTGTGGCCTCAGTTCCATAACAAATATCAATTCCATGAGTTTCATTCCATTTCATGTCTCAGATTTGTCTCAAGTGTGAAGTCAGCACAATTCATGTGGGACTAGCCAACTAAAGCAACAAGAGCCACAATTATCATGTTCCTATGTGGGGGTGCTCAATTTCTCTCCCCAGTTTGGGAACAAGCAGGGCAAACAGACAGGAAAGTAGAGGGGGAGGCAAGTGTGTGACCGCTCATGCTTGCTGTCTTGAAGAAAACAAAACAGTCAACACCTCAGAACACAGGTTGTGGGTGAAACCAACAGAGGACTTGCCTCTCCTTAGAGGGGCTTTCATTTCAATTTAAGAATCATGGATGTACACTCATTCCTCCACATTCTCTGGGGTTAGGGGCACAGGACCCCCATGTATGTGGGAAAACACTACATTTTCACCTGAGAGAACACTTATCTAGGAATCTCTAGGTCCTACACCGAAACTCTGTGGTCAACATCTGCCAGACATTGACCACAGAATTGCGCTGGAGGAGCTACACATGCTTAGTGGGGTGTTCTCTCTAGGAATCTCTATGTCCTTCAGTATGATTTTTGGTCATACTGGAGGACCTAGATATTCCTAGAGAGAACATATTAATAACATATGAACATATGAATAATCAAAGCCGCAAAAGTCAAAACCGCAAATGTGGAGGGATGAATGTATATTGAATTATCACAAAGATGAAGAAAGCACAGCCTTGGGCCAGATGTGACTCCTCCAAGGACGCTCCCCATTTTGTTTTCCTGAAAGGTCCATTTTTAAACAGGCCTTTGCTAGACCTAAAATGACTGAAGGAGCTGCCCCCCCCATCCAAAGTGAAATTGTCCTCTATACCAACAGGCCATTTTGTGCAAAAATACAGGAAGAGTTTTAAAAATGCAGGCATGGCAGAACGTGACACGTCCCCTAATATGCCATGGGAAGTCAATGGTGCGTCTCAACCCTGTCCTTCATTCATCCCTGACATTCTAAGATAACAAGCACCTTAAACTATGTCACAATATGTCGCAAGATAAAAGTGAAATAAGCACGGGACAGATTCTTGTCAGCAAGAAAAAAATATTTGTGTCATGCATTTCTACAATGAGAGGAACAAGCAAGCAATGGCAACAGGGGCAAGCAACCTATGGCCCAGATGTGTACAGACAGTTTGTCACATTCCCTCCAGGTACACAAATCCTGGCTGAGGGCTGAGCAGCAGGAATTTCCAGCATCCCCTTCCCCTCTTCCTACCCAGCCAGCTGAGCAGCTCAGAACAGACTGGGAAAGCTAATAAGGAAAAGGACGTTTAACCTTTCACATCCCCACTATGACAACTGCCCTGGTGTATGCACACCTACAGTGCTTGGAAGCCCAGAAATGCAAATCCACTAGCAAAGGTACAACTGACTGATCAGCCAGCTTATCTAGTTTCTGTGCAGGCTGTTGGGGAACTGCAGTGTTACCAATGGGAAAGAGACAGGAGGGAGAGAAGCGCTGGCATCAAACAAAGTCAAGGCAAGTAAATAGGAAGGGAGGTTAGAAAGCATGGGGTTGCCATATGACTTCAGAAGGAATCACAGAATAGAATGATAGAGCTGCAAGTCCAACCCCCTGCCATGCAGAAACTCACAATTAAAGTACCCTGGACACACTCTCTCAGAGTGTGGTGGAGTCTGAAGATTTCTCTGAAGATGCCAGCCACAGATGCTGGCGAAACGTCAGAAAGGAACTCTTCTAGAACATGGCCACATAGCCCGAAAGCTCCACAAAAAACTGTGGTGGAGTCTCCTTCTTTGGAGGTCTTTAAGCAGGGGCTGGATGGCCATCTGCCAGGGATGCTTTGATTGTGAATTCCTGCATAGCAGAATGGGGTTGGATTGGATGGTGGTCTCTTCCAACTCTATGATTCAATGATTTGAAGGGTCTCAATACTGTCAGATAAGGATAATGATTGGGACAGAAAGCATATTGGAAACTAAACAGGAAACGGCAAACGCTGCCTAAGCTACTTTCTGACCAACTGTTATTCAATAAGGTTATTATTTTATTTTTATTTTTTATTTATTTATACCCCACTCTTCAGCCCTAAAGGCTATCAGAGCAGCTTACAATTATTATTTTAATGAGACGGTTCCCTGCCCTCAGGCTTACATTCTAAGAAGACA
This sequence comes from Urosaurus nigricauda, assembly GCA_034509955.1. NCBI lineage: Eukaryota > Metazoa > Chordata > Lepidosauria > Squamata > Phrynosomatidae > Urosaurus > Urosaurus nigricauda. The sequence continues at coordinate 113,548,350 of JAOEGL010000006.1, forward strand.
CGACACAAAAGGAGAAGGGAATGGTGGTGGGGAAGGGGATCAGGTCCAAATGTTCTTCTCTCCCTCTGAGACCTGGACCAAGGCAGATGGTCTGGAGAGAGGGCTCTGCTTCATTATCTAGGACAGGCCCGATAGAGTTTGGCCTGTCCTTTCACTCCCTCCTTGGCCAGATGCTGTTGCCATGGAGAGGGCACTTCAACTTGAGGCTGGGTCCAATGGTGTAGCTAGGCCTCTCTTTCACTCCCTTATTATTATAACAGAAGCCTCTGCCTGAGTGAATTCTAGATCATACAGACACAGACAAACACGTTACCTAAGATATTAAACCCATAAGAGAAAGACACAGGGAATCCCAGCCCTTATACAGTACATTTAGAGAAATACAGGGTGGTATACAGGGTGGAAGCAGGGCAGGTGGCATCTACGAGGGTCCTTCTGTAAGGGAGAGGTAAAAGGTAACCTCAAGGCATGTAAAGGAGGCCACATAATTACACCCTAAAAAACGCTCCATTTTGCAATCTTGTCTTTCTTGTGCATCTGCTCTTTCACCCAGTTCTTTTTTCTTTTCTTTAAGCAAACTGTTTCGTTTTCCCCCTTTTCTTTCCTCATCCTCCTGCTGTTTCCTGTTCAGCCACATTCCCTTCAGTCCCCTTTAGTGATCACACCTCTTTTCCCATTCCTCTGCTCCATCAGGCACTGGCAAAACAGTAACAATAGTAGATAGAGAAAGAATATTATTGATTATTATAGATAATACTATAATATTTTATATCTATCTACCTATCCATAGATATAGGAGATAATATTATATATGTAAGAGAGCCAGTGTGGTGTAGTTCTTTGAGAGTTGGACTATAACTTTGGAGAACAAGGTTTGACTCCCCAACTCAGCCATGTAGGCCCACTGACTGACCTCAGGCAAGTCACACTCTCTCAGCTTCAAAGGATGGCAATAGTAAACCCCTCTCTGAAGAAACTTGCCAAGAAACCTCCATGACCAGTTTCACCTTAGGGCCACCATAAGTTGAAAAAGAACTGATGGGATACAACAATAACAACATATAGCTATGTATGTGCATGTATATATACACCTTATTATATTTTATTATTACAATTATGTATGTGCATATGTACGTGTGCATGTGTGTGCGAGAGAACCAGTGAGGTGTAATGGTTTGAGTGCTGGACCATGACTCTGGAGGCCAGAGCTCAAGTCCCTACGCAGCCATGAAACCCACTGGGTGACCTTGAGCAAGTCACACACTCTCAGCCTCAGAGGAAGGCAATGGCAAACTTCCTCTGAACAAATCCTGCCAAGAAAACCCCATGATAGGTTGACCTGAGGGTTGCCATAAGTCGGAAACAACTTGAAGGCACAGAATAATGTGTGTGTGCGTGTGTACATAATTGCTAGTAAATATATATTGTATGTGTGCGTGTGTACACATATACACTCATCCCTCCACATTCGCTGGGGCTAAGGGAACAGGACTCCTGTGAATTTGGAAAAACTGCAAATAACAAAAACACCTTGTTTTTACATGAGAGGACACCTCTCTAGGAATCTCTAGATCCTCCAATGCAACTCTGTGGTCAACATCTGCCAGAAACTGACATTCGAACTGCACTGGAGGAGCTACAAAGGCCTAGTGGAGTATTCTCTCGAGGAATCCCTAGCGCCTTCATTGCGACTTTTGGTTAAAGTTGACCATAGAGTTGCACCGGAGGACCTACATATTCCTAGAGAGAACATGATAAAATCCATGAATAATCAAATCTGCAAAAATCAAAGCAGCAAATGTGGAGGGACGAGTGTATATGTAATTGCCAGTATATATGTCTCTGTGTATAACTGCTAGTATATACGTATATGTGTGTGTATATATGTCATTATATATGTATATTAGTATGTGTGTGTGTCTATATAATTACTAGTAAATATGCATGTGTGTATATGTATATGTGCCATTATATATGTATGTGTGTGTATATAGATATGTCATCAAATATGCATATGTGTGTATATATACTGTACATATAATTGCCAATATATATGCAGAAAGTGTGCTCATGCCATATGTGGGGACACTATACGTGGCTTTCAGCTTATGCTGAAGCTGCGAAGCAATAGAATGAACACAGCACGCACCTGTGATTCGCTGCCAGTCCTTGAGCCCCATTATATTCAATGAGGCTCGAGCGTAGGCATTTTTCACCTTATGCAAGGGGTCTGGAATGGATCCCCCACGTAAGGAATGGGGCCACTGTATATATATACATATATGTGTGTGTGTCTGTGTATGTAATTGCTATTAAATATGTATACGTGTGTGTGTATATAAATATATATATGCCATTATGTATGTATGTGTTTGTGTATATATATATATATATATATATGTATAAAGCATACATAATAGCCATTATATATGTACACATGTGTGTGTGTATACACATATATATATGACAACACTGGCTCTTTGGCTTAGAAATAGAGAGGAACACTGCCCCCTACAGTCGGTTATGACTAGACACTCATGTCAAGGGACTACTTTTACCTTTTTAATTGCCTATATGCCACTATATATGTATATGTGTGTGTGTATATATAAAATTGGAAGTATAGCTGTATATGTATTTGTGTGTGTGTACGCCATTATATATGTACGTGTGTAAATATGTGTGTGTGTGTGTAACTGCCAGGGAAGGTATAATTCCATCCTGTCTGAAGGAGGCAGCTGTACAGCCTCTCCGGAATAAACCTTCCCTTGATCCCCTCGACAGAAACAACCATAGACCACTTTCCTTGCTGCCATTCCTAAGCAAGGTGATCGAGAGAGCCGTCGCCTCCCAACTCCAAGCTGTCTTGGATGAAACCGATTTTCTTGATCCATTTCAAACTGGCTTCCAAGCAGGATATGGAGTCGAGACTGCCATGGTTGCTCTGACAGATGACCTCCGCTTGAGTATCGACAGGGGTAATGTGACCCTGTTAGTGCTCTTGGATCTCTCAGCAGCCTTTGACACTATAGATCATGCCATCCTTTTGGACCGGCTGAGGGAGATGGGCATCGGAGGCACTGCTTTGCAGTGGTTCCGGTCCTTCCTCTCTGGCAGCTCCCAAAGGGTGAGGCTCGGGGACAGTTGCTCCTCTAAAACCGAGCTTAAT